>OZ025300.1:141934953-142492842 GCA_964019185.1 Maratus speculifer
ATATGAAAAAAACATTTTTCAATTTTAATTATTATTGTTTAAGAGCAAGTTTTCTTTTATTTATTTGTTATTCCGATGTTTTATTTTAAAGTAGTTAATTAATAAACCATTTATTTATATAAAAACGTATTTTAGACATTTTATTTAACTTTTTTTGCAGTTTGCCTTAATTTTGTACACTAAAATAAATTTAGAGGAAAATACAAACCATAGTAAAAATATTTATTACCAATATATAAATATATTTATAAATACTACAAGTACGTAAAAAACATTTAATTTATTTCTTCTTGAGTGTTTCCTTTCTTTTTATAAACAACAGATTCCGTTTAGTTTTATTTTGTCTTCTATCTTTTAGCTGAATTTATTTCTTAACCATTCTTACTAAAGTTCCTTCTTAGCCGTCACTGCAATTGAACTAATTAAGTTAGAGACGAGTTTTCTAAGTACAACGAAGGAACATCTGACGCTTTTAATCGTTGAACCTTAACTTTTGTTTTTTAAATCCTTCTTTAGAGAAATCAATGAATTTCTATGCTAGGAAATTTTTGGAGAAAGTAACTTAAGCACGCAAATGAATTATATGAATATATTTTTGGGAATGATGATGTATTATAAAAGGTTAGAATTGTATGAAAAAAACAATTTAGTTTCTTTTATAATGCTGTTCGGGGAATTTCTTTTGTTTTTATATATACAAGATAAGGAAATGTGCTTTACTAATAATTGGCATGTTCCGCTATATTCCGATGGATTTTTTTTTCAAAAAGAATTTTTGAGGGTAAATTGAAATATACTTTTCTTACATAAAAAAAAACTTATAAATTTGATTATCTCATACATATTTATTCATTTATAAAATAAAACCTTATTTTGATGACATTTTCTTAAATATATATATATATTATTATTGTTTTAATTATCCGTACTAAAATAAAATTAAAGAAATACATAAACCGTGGTCTAAAATATTTTTTATTGTTTTCCTTCTTTTAATAAGTAACCGATTCTATTTAATTTTATTTCGTCTTCGATCTTTTAGCCGAAAATAAATGAATTATTTGTAATCATCCTTACTAAAGTTTCGTCTTAGACGTCACTGCGATCGAACTAATTAAGTTAGAGACGAGTTTTCTAAGTACAACGAAAGAACATCTGACGCCTGATCGTTGAACCTTAATTTTTGTTTTAAAAATCCTTCTTTAAAGAAAGCGATAAATTTGAATGCTAGGAAATACTTGCTAGAAATAAATCTTTCTTCGGAAAAAGCAATAAATTTGTATGCTAGAAATTTTTTGGAGAAAGAAACTTAATCACTCAAATCAATTATATGAATACATTTTAGGGAATAATGGTGTATTATAAAAAATGGAATTGCATGAGAAAAAATAAACCAGGTTAGTTCCTTTTTGTGATACTAATCGGGGAATTATTTATTTTATAAGTATACAAGATAAGGAAATATGATATACTTAGAACTGTCTAGTTCGGCCATATTCCAATAGTTTTTCTTCAAGTATTACTTTTGAAGATGAACTGAAATGAATTATCTTTTTCTTACAAAAAAAGATTTAAATATTTATTTATTACATATTGATTTATTTATTTAAAGAATAAAACCTTATTTTGGGGTATTTTCTTCATTTTTTTTTTGTTTTATTTGCCCACACTAAAATAAAGTAAACGAAAATATAAATCATAATCTAAAATATTTTTTCCCAACAATTATATATACTACATCTTGTATTTCTGTAAAGATGAAACTTTAATTTATTTGATCTTGATTGTTTTTCTTCTTTTTCTAAACAAAAGATTCTGTTTAGTTTTATTTGGTCTGTTATCTTTTAGCTGAATTTATTTCTTAACCATCCTTACTAAAATTTCTTCTTAGACGTCACTGCAATTAAACTAATTAAGTTAGAGACAAATTTTCTAAGTACAACGAAGGAACATCGGACGCTTATCGTTGAACCATAACTTTCGTTTTCAAAATCCTTCTTCAGAGAACGCAATAAATTTGCGTGCAAGGAAATTTTTAGAGAAAGAAACTTAAGCATAGGAATAAATTATATGAATACATTTTAGTGAATAATGGTGTATTATAAAATATTGGAATTGCATGAGAAAAAATAAACAAAATTTAGCTTTTTTTGTAATTCTGATCGGGAAGTGTCTTATGTGTATATATATATGGACATGTGATACTAAGAATTGGCATAGTCAGCCATATTCCGATAGATATTTTCTCAAGTAGAACGTTTGATGGTAAATTGAAATGTATTTTTCTTACATAGTTTGGTTTATTTTTGTCGTCCGATTATCTGCGCTAGGGATATAGGACCAGAGGGGAGTGCCCTTCGTGGGGGTCTTTCTAAGGGAACCTAACCCGTATTTACGCAAGGTTCGAAGAAAACCACGAAAACTCCGAACGGTTAGGCCGACAGCCGCGATTGGGTTCGAACCCAGCTCCTGCCGTCTACCAGTTGAGAGGTCCGTACCTCTCGGCCACTGGTGGGGCATTTTTCTTACATAAAAAATACTTATAAATATTATTTTTACTTACACATTTATTCATTTATAGAATAAAACATTATTTTAAAGACATTTTCATCAATATTTATATTTTTTATTGGTTTTCATTATCGGTACTAAAATAATGTTAAACGAATATATAAACCGTAGTAAAAAAAGATATAAAGAAATATAAAAACTACCATTTCCTTTAAAGATAAAATTTAATTTATTTTATATTGATTGTTTCACTTCTTTTTATAAGCAGCAGATTATGTTTAGTTTTATTTTGTTTTTTATCTTTTAGCTGAATTTATTTCTTAATCATTCTTACTAAAGTTCCTTTCTAGACGTCACTGCAATCAAACTAATTAAGTTAGGGACAAGTTTTCTAAGTACCACGAAAGAACATCTGACGCTTAGTGGTAAAAATCTTAACTTTTTTACATAAAACTTTCTTTGGGGGAAGCAATAAATTTGTATGCTAGGAATTTTTTGGAGAAAGAAACTTAAGCACACGATTCAATTATGAATACGTTTTAGTGAATAATGGTGTATTATAAAAGATAGGAATTTTAAAATTAAAAAAAAAGCAATTTATCTTCTTTTTTGTAATCCTGATCGCGGAAATATTTTTGTATATGTATAGACAAGATAAGGAAATGTGCTTTACTAAGAATTGGCCTATTGGGACAAATTTCGATAGGTTTTTTTTTTTCAATGAGAACTTTTGAAGGTAAACTGGAACGAATTATCTTTTTCTTACATAAAAATACTTATAAATTTGTTTATTACTTATATATTTATTCATTTATAGAATAAAACATTATTTCGGAGCACTTTCTTCAATCTTTTTTCTTAGTTTGTTTTAAATATTCGTACTAAAAAAAAGTTCAACGAATATATAAATCATCGTCTAAAATATTTTTTTTTCTGATATAAACTAAAACGTCTATTTCCGTAAAAGATAAAATTGAATTTATTGCATCTTGATTTTATCCTTTCTTTTTTTATAAGAAACAGATTCTATTTAATTTAATTTTATCTTCGATCTATTAGCTGAATTTATTTCTTAATCATCCTTACTAAAGTTCCTTCTTAAACGTCACTGAAATGGAACTAATTAAGTTAGAGACGAGTTTTCTAAGTACAAGGAAGGAACATCTGACGCTTAATCGTTGAACATTAACTTTTGTTTTATAAAACCTTCTTTAGAGAAAGCAATAAATTTGTATGCTAGAAAACTAGGAATTAAGAAAAAGAAACTTAAGCACACGAATCAATTATGTGAATACATTTTAGGGAATAATTGTGTATTATAAAAGGTTGGAAATGTATGATGAAAAATAAACCATATTTAGCTACTTTTAAATTCCTGATCGGGGAGCGTCTTTTTTGTAGACATATATACAATGTAAGGAAATGTGCTTTACTAAGAATTAGCATGATCAGCCACATTTTGATAGACTTTTTTTTTCAAGTATAACTTTTGAAGGTAAACAGCAATATATTTTTCATACTTAAAAATACTTACAAATTTGGTTATTACTTATGCATTTATTCATTTATAGAATAAAACCTTATTTTGAAGTCATTTGCTTCAATATTTTTTTTTTCATTTGTTTTAATTATCCGTACTGAAATAATAGTAAATGAATATATAAACCATAGTCTGAAATATTTTTTCGAGTAAATATAAATACCACAGCAGCGTAAAGGAAGGAATTTAATTTATTTAATCTTGATTGTTTCTTTTCTTTTATAAACAACAGATTCTATTTAGTTTTATTTTGTCTTCTATCTTTTAGCTGAATTTATTTCTTAATTATCCTTGCTAAAGTTCCTTCTTTGACGTCACTGCAATTGAACTAATTAAGTTAGAGATGAGTTTTCTAAGTACAGCGAAGGAACATCTGACGCTTAATCGTTGAACCTTAACTTTTGTTTTATAATTTCTTTGTAGATAAAGCAATAACTTTGTATGCTAGGGAATTTTTGGAGAAGGAAACTTAAGCACAAGAATCAATTATATGAATACATGTAGGAAATATCAATAGTTACTTTAATATTATTCATTTCTTTCTGTTTTATGTAACTTAACTATGACTATAACAATGTATTCAAATTGCATTCTTATTCTGTAACTGGCAACTATCGAAGAGATAAAAAACGTCATGTGACGTAGCAGGTAAAAATGCGGGAGTTGAGTTCTGTTTTAAGCGGGAGGGAGCCGCACTTTGTGATTATGCAATATTTTGTTCTTTTAAATTGTGTGTTTTGGTTTTATTAAATGTTGTTTCCGTCAAGCAAGATGACTTTGAATGATTATTCATACCATCTAGACATTCCGATCCACATACATTTTATTGAATAATGGTGTATTATAAAAGGTTGGAAATGTGTCAGAAAAAATAAACAAATGTAGCTTCTTTTTGTAATCCTGATCGTGGAAATATTTATTTTTATTTATGTATGTACAAAATAGAAAATGTGCTTTAATATGAATTGGAATGTTCGGACATATTCCGATGGAATATTTTTTCATGTAAGGCTTTTGAAGGTAAACTGAAATGAATTATCTTTTTGTTACATAAAAATACTTATAAATTTGTTTATTACACATAGATTCATTCATTTATAGAACAAAACATTATTTTAGGGCATTTTCTTCAACATTTTGTTTCTTAATTTGTTTTAATTATCCGTACTAAAATAAAATTAAACGAATATATAAATCATAGTTTAAAACATTTTTTCCGATATATATAAATATTAAAACTAATATTTCCGCAAATGATGAAATTTAATTTATTTTATCTTGATTGTTTCCCTTCTTTTTATAAGCAACAGATCATATTTAATTTTATTTTATATTCGATCTATTAGCTGAATTTATTTCTTAATCATTCTTTCTAAAGTTCCTTCTTAGCCGTCACCGCAATCAAACTAATTAAGTTACAGACGAGTTTTCTAAGTACAACGAAGGAACATCTGTCGCTTAATCGTTAAACCTTAACTTTTGTTTTATAAATCTTTCATTAGAGAAAGTAATAAATTTGTATGCTAAAATTTTTTTTTGGAGAAAGAAATTTAAGCACACGAATCAATTGTATGAATACATTTTAGGGAGTAATGGTGTATTATAAAATGTTAGATATGTATGAGAAAATATAAACCAAATATATATATATATATATATATAAGATAAGGAAATGTGCTTTACTATGAATTCGCATGTTCGTCCATATTCCGATAGATTTTTTTTCAAGTAGTACGTTTAAAGGTAAATTGAAATATATTTTTCTTACGTAAAAAATAGTTACAAATTTGATTATTACTTATATATTTATTAATTTATAGAATAAAACCTTATTTTGATGACATTTTCTTATTTGTTTTTACTATCCGTACTAAAATAATGTTGAACGAATATACAAACGAGTTTTCTTCCCGACATATATAAATAATAAAACTACTATTTCCATAAAGGTTGAAATTTAAGTAACATCATATTCACTCTTTTCTTTCTTTTCTATAAACAACAGATTATGTTTTATTTTATTTTGTCTTCTATCTTTTAGCTGAATTTATTTCTTAATCATTCTTACTAAAGATACTTCTTAAACGTAACTGCAATTCAATTAATTATGTTAGAGACCAGTTTTCTAAGTACATCAAAGGAACATCTGACGCTTAATCGTTGAAACTTAACTTTTGTTTTATAAATCCTTCTTTAGAAAAAGCAATAAATTTGTATGCTAGGAAACTTTTAGGGAAAGAAACTTAAGCACACGAATCAATTATATGAATACATTTTAGGGAATAATGGAGTATTATAAAAGATTGGAATGGTATGAGAAAATATAAACCAATTTAGCTTCTTTTTGTAGTCCTGTTCAAAGAAATATTTATAAAATAAATATAAAAGATGAGAAATATGCTATACTTAGAAATGTCGAATTCAGCCAATAGCATTTTATTATTTTTTTTTTCAAGTAGTAATTTTGAAGTTAAACAGAAATTAATTATATTTTCTTACATGAAAAATATGTTTTTATATTTATTATTACTTATAGATTTATTTATTAAAAGAATAAAATCTTATTTTGGGGCATTTTGTTCATTTTTTTTCTTAATTTGTATTATTTGTCCATACTAAAATAAAGGTAAACGAAAATATAAACCATAATCTAAAATATTTTCCCAACATTTCCAGATGTAATTTAATTTATTTCATCTTGATTTTTTTCCTTTCTTTTTAAAAATAACGAATTGTGTTCAGTTTTACTTTGTCTCCTATCTTTTAGCTGAATTTATTTCTTAATCATCCTTTCTAAAATTTCTTCTTATTCTCTAAGCACACGAATCAATTATATGAATACATTTTTAGGAATAATGATGTAATATAAAAGATTGAAATTGTATGAGAAAAAATAAACCAATTTAGCTTTTTTTTTAATCCTAAACTGTACATTCTTTTCTGTTTAAATATATATACAAAATAAAGAAACGTGCTTTACTAAGAATTGGCATGTTCAGCCATATTCCGATAGATATTTTTTCCAGTCGAACATTTGAAGGTGGTGAACTGAAATATATTTTTTTTTACATAAAAAATACTTATAAATGTGTTTTTCTCCTTGTAGTCTTATTCATTTATAGAATAAGACCTTATTTTGAGGACATTTTTTTCAATATATTTTTTTATCTGTTTTAATTATCCGGACTAGAATATTGTTAAACGAACATATAAACCGTAGTCTAAAATGTTTTTTCCGACATATATAAATATTAAAACTACTATTTCTGTATAGTTGGACATTATTTCCTTTTGATTGTTTCTTTGCTTTTTATAAACAACAAATTTTGTTGTTTATTTCCTTTTTTTTTGTATTCTATCTTTTACCTGAATTTATTTCTTCAACATCCTTACTAAATTTCCTTCTTAGCCGTCACTGCAACTGAATTAATGAAGTTCGAGACGAGTTTCCTAAGTACAACGAAGGAACATCTAACGCTTAATCGTTGAACTCTAACTTTTGTTTTATAAAAACTTCTTTAGGGAAAGCAATAAATTTGTATGCTAGGAAATTTTTTGAGAAAGAAACTTAAGCACACGAATTAATTATATGAATACATTTTGGGAATAATGGTGTATTATAAAAGGTTAGAATTATCGGCGAAAAAAAACAATTTAGTTTCTTTTGTAATCCTCTTGTCTTTTTTTTTGTTTATATATATATATATATATATACAAGATAAGGATTTGTATTTTACTAAGAATTGGCATGTTCCGCAATGTTTCAATCGATTTTTTTAAGTAAACCTTTTAGATATAAACGGAAATATATTTTACTTACAAGGGCACCACCAAACATGGTGCACACAGATTTTGATGATTTCTAAGTATGTTGTAGGGGTCATACCACTAATTATTCAGGTGAAAGGATTCTTTCAAATGGGCCTTAGTTTTTGAGAAATTGGGGGTCAAAGTTCAGCGTATATTTCAAATACTTATTAGTACGAGCGCCGCATGTGAATAGGTGGCGTCGTGGTAGCGAACGAGCCTGCAAGTCGAAAGGTTGCGGGTTCGAATCAGTCATCGGCTTTTATTTATTTATTTATTTTTGTATTTTTACACGTTACAAATTTTAAGTATTTTTATCACAAAATTGCTACAGCTTTTGATATTTTCTTAATAAATTACATATACATTTTTAAATTTTTTCATGAAATTTTTTTTTCTGCAATTTTTAAACGAATATTTCTATTGACAAAACTACAAAACTAGTTTACGCCTAGAACTTTTTTTTATTAATTATTATTCGCGTTTTTTATTTTAAGCACAATCCTGAATTAATGATTTTTTTCCTATCGCTTTTTTATTTTATAGCATTCTAAATGAAAACTTGCCTTTTTTTGTATATGTATAAATAATACAAAATAATTTTCGGGTACAATTTTTTAAATGTCTTTAGGATTAGATTATTCAAGTAATGCGTATCTTCGAAAAAATAATAAAATATTAATGCAGTAATGTTAAAATGCAAGTTGTTGCCAGTTATCCAAGTTTTTAATTTTCCAATTTTCTGTAAATACATTTATCTCCAAAGTTCAACATAAACATAAGTTATCGTTTGCACAAATAAGAAATGACAGATTACATCTGTTTTTATAACAAATCAAAACACTCTTTCCGTATCGTCTGTTTAATGAGATAAAATTTATAATACATATAAAAATATTTTTTTTAATCGTCTGCTTTCCTCCTTAATTATCAGAATAAATAAAGATTTCTTGTTATTGGTCTTATTTTTGCACTTTTACAAATGATGATTAAACCTTTTTTTTTTTTTTTTTTTTTTTTTTTTTTTTTTTTTTTTTAACATATTTATCACGAATTAAGTATTTTAGTAATATAAATTACATTAAATGCAGTATTAAATTATCTAAAAATCCAAGCACAATATTGTGTAATACACATTTGAAAAGAAAAAACAGTGACTGATTAATCTAAAAATATTAATATTTAAAGTAGTGGAGATTTTAAAATATTGAAATTTCTTATACTTTTTCAAAATTTTAATTAAATACAAATTTTTATTTATTTATTTGTTGCAAAATGTACTTTTAATTGAACCCTGAAGTGCAGTCAGTTCACCATATTTTGAAAAAAATAATAATAATAAAATGTTGACAATGTAAACTGTCCTCTTCAGAAAATATCAAAAGGTTCAAAGCTGTCGAATTTTCAATTCTGCTTATAATTTGCGAAGTGTAAAAAAACATAAAAATAAGTAAAAGGCCGAGGACTGATTCGAACCCGCAACCTTTCGACTTGCAGGCTCGTTCGTTACCACGACGCCACCGATTCACATGTGGCGCTCGTACTAATAAGTATTTGAAATATACGCTAAACTTTGACCCCAATTTCTCAAAAACTAAGGCCCATTTGAAAGAATCCTTTCAGCTGAATAATTAGTGGTATGACCCCTACAACATACATTGAAATCATTAAAATCTGTGTGCACCATGTTTGGTGGTGCCCTTGTTAGAGAAAAATATATTTATAAATTTGATTATTATTTATACATTTATTCACTTATAGAATAAACTCTTATTTTGATGACATTTTCATAAATATAATATATATTTTTTTATCTGTTTTAATTATCCGTACTAAAATAATGTTAATCCAATATATTTACCATAGTCCAAAATCTTTTTTTCCAATTTATATAAATACTAAAATTACTATTTCCGTAAATGATGAAATTTAACTTTTTCCATCTTGATTGTTTTCCTTTTTTTTTTTTTTTGTAAGCAACATATTATATTTAAATTTTATTTTGTCTTGGATCTTTCAGCTAAATTTATTTCTTATTCGTACTTACTAAATTTCCTTTTTAGCCGTGACTGCAATCGATCTAATTAAGTTAAAGACAAGTTTTCTAAGTACTACGAAGGAACATCTGACGCTTAATCGTTAAATCTTAACTTTTGTTTTATAAAACTTTATTTAGAGAAAGCAATAAATTTCTATGCTAGTAAATTTTTGGAGAAAGAAATTTAAGCATACGAATAAACCAATTTCATTTATTTTTTAATCCTGATAGCTGAAATACTCATTTTTTATGTAAACAAGATAGGGAAATATGCTATAATAAGAAAGTGTGAGTTCATGCAAATTTTTTCTTTTTTCTTTTTTTTTTTTTTTTTTTATTTTGAAGTGGGACATATGACGTTAAACTGAAATTATTTGTTTTTCTTGTATAAAAAATATTGAAAAGTTTACAAAATCCCCAGAGTTAGCTTAAGTTGAAAACCCGTTATTCCGTAAATAAAACAAAAAAAACGAGGGATTTTATCCAAATGTAGTAGTAGGTCCCATACCGTAATTTCTCACGTAAACGCCCCACCTTGGAAAACTCAATTTCCCACCAGAAATAATTTTTAATAAAATACTTCATCCTTGTGCTTAGCACGCATTTGACTAGTTTTTCTTAATAATTTTTCTGGTTTGAGAAAAAAACTTTACTAAGCCCCGGTGTTTACGTGCGATATTACGGTATTGTGTATTCTACATTGGTTCTAATCAATGAATATATGGATACAGCCTCTCTTGTTTTTGCTTCATTTTGGGAATCAAATATTTTCAACGTTTTCTATTGACGAATATTTCCAAAATTTTCAAGATGCGATTTTGAAACTTTTACAAAAGCTGCTCTATACATTTAGCTAACATAATATGCAAATAAAATTTTGATATCGTTCACGCATGCGCAGTGAACTTTTTTTTAGTAAACCTACTCTTTTGTTCATACAATTTTTATTATTTTCTAATTTTGATTACAGAGTATTGTATGTAATTTTATTTGTCATATTTCCATTGAAGAATGTTACTTTATATTAATAACTCTGCAAATTATAAGTAAAAATCTTGAAAAAATTTGGGACCTTAATTTTTCTACGAGTATACATTCTATTCGCATAAAAATGAACACAGTTTATTACAATAAGCCACTTAATTATAATCTAGAGTTTGAGCGCTTTTGCTACATTAGTTTTGAAGAGGTTATCCAAAAGATATTCATTCTTTTTTAATTTGTTGACGGTCCCGTATGGATTTTCAGGAAAAAAAGCTTCACGGAAATGTTATAACTTATTCTATTATATTTATACACTAAGAGAAGTGGATTTTCATCTATGGCCATGTAGTGTATATTGTTTTACAATTAATGGTTTTATATTAGCATTCAAATTTTGATGTTGCGTTTAGCGCAAGTAATTATGGATGCATGTTCATTTTGATATTTTATATTATGGTATCTTTTCATTTTGAATAAAATATTCGTTATAATTTTGTTTTCCTATTTATCGTACCTTATATATATGTTTAATATATAGCAGCGGAAACTAAAATCGTTTAGCTACCTTTATTTGTGTATTTTAAATATTATGCTCTAAGGTAATTGCTGCGTTGCACATAACTTTAGTACATTGTCATCAAGATTTCTACTATGTAGTTTTCTGATATTTCTTCATAGGATATTCCATTATGAGTAGCAATTCATCGTCTAATCATATCATATATTGGGATTTAATATATTATTTATGAATAATATTAGTTGTTTAATGATTTGTACTTCCAAAATGTTTGTGGGAATGCTGATTCTGTTTTGGCACTACAATTTTCATTTGTATTCATTTAAATTTTTCCCCATATTTCTGTGTGGTAATATTTTATTAAATTTAATGGTTTATATATTGTTTTACAATCAAAATATCGAATAACACATAAAATAACAAACTATATCAAATATAGGAGTTGACAAAAATTGGGACAATATTGGAAATGTGGTATTTAGCTCGTTCTCAAGGGCATTGCTAAACAGACACATTAATTGCAAATAAGTTCTGATTAGAAATCAGGATAAACATAAAAATGATTTCTAAATTGCCCTATATATATACAGTGTTCATATATATATATATACAGTGCTATACTTATTTTCAAATATATTTTATATAATTTAGAATAAAAATAATGGTTATAATATAAGATAAAATTTAATTTAACTGAAAAAGAAAATTTGCATATTGCAAAAGTTTGGGCACTTTTTTGATTTTTAGCCAACTGTTCATGGAAAAATGCAATTTTCCAAGTTATGATGTCACATGTCTGAAGTATTTAATTATATCTCGATATAGCATCAGTTAGTGAAGATGCCGCGAGCTAAAAATATTCAATTAGATGAGGTAATTGAAGTAGGAAAGCTGAAATGGAAAGGGAAGACTGTTGCAGAAATTTCAGCAGCACTGAATCGTCCAAAAGGGTCTGTCTATGAAGTATAGTCTAAGGATGACTCCTTCAAAACAAAACATAATCTGGAAGACCTTGTGAGACGAAAAAATGAGATGAAAAAAGGATCCAGAAACTGACATTTACACAAGTAATGATTGCTAATCACATTAAAAGTCCGAACTTTCTGTGTCGACGGAAATGATTCGTAGATGAATTAAAGAAACAGATAAATCAAAATACATGAAAATGATAAAACAATCAGCTTTAAAATATCGCTATAAATTCGCAAGAATGCAATTAACTTGCAAACGTACGTCATATAGAATCAAATGGTACGCTATAATATTCAGTAACGAAAAAAAGTGGAATTTGAATGACCCAAACAAGTGGGCATATTATTGGAATCACTTAAGTAAAGATCCTGGAACTTTTTTAAGTCAACAAAAAGAAGGTGACTTTTAAATAATTTGGCCCTCACTTTGCTTTCATGCTCGTGTATCTCTGGAGGTATTCATTAGTTGCCAAGCAACACAAGACTACGTACATACGTTGGAGATACGTTGGATAAATATTTAGTCATTTGGGGAACTTTTGCTGATCTAAAGTATGGATTTTAGCATCAATTCATGTTGCATACAAAAGAAGAACTTCGTTTAACTCTGAAAATACTATTGATCTCAACTGGCCGGCGTGTAGTTCTGATCCGGACCCAATCGAATATTTTTGTAACATCATATGTCGTAATTTTTATGCAAATTTTTGCTATAATTTTCTTTTAACGAGGTTCGAGCTGCTGTTGAACATGTTTGGTACGAAATAGACCCCCAAGTGACGCAGCATTTAGTTTTTTCGATGAAAAGTCACATTCTTTCACTAACTGCAAACAATGCGGGTACAGCTCGATTTTAATTTGTAGTTATTTTTCTGTTAATACACAAATTGTCTATACTTTTGCCACAATGTTAATTTCATTTTTTTGTCATTATTTTTTATGTAAAAGATAAAATTCAAAATTTATTGTATGTGAATAAAGTATGTGTTACAAGTAATATATGGCAGATGAATTACAAATAATTCAGTACATAATTCTGAAAATAGAAGCGGAATCAATCATTGTCTAAACTTTTGCTCAGCACTGTATATATACATTATTACTGTATTTGCCGATAATGTTTTAAAATATTTTATCCTGTGAAAAAAAAAATAGAAACCATATAATTTTTGTTTTATAGGCAAAATTTATATTATTTAAAAAAAGAAAAAGAAAAACACGAAAACACACAAATAAATGTCGTTAGCAATTTTCTTAATTCGATTGATTCATCATTGTATAGGATTTATTAAATAAAGACTAAAGCAATGTAACAAAAATAGCTCTGTTTTCTATCAAGGAAAATGGAAATAATTCGTTTAGCAGAAGAATCTTTATTTTTAGAAAAAATAAATATAATAAAAAAGTATTTGTAAATTGATGAAGCAAAATATGACATAATAACGAAATTTATATTATTTTGGATTTATTAAATAAAATAAAAGTGCGTTATAATGTTGTCTTATTATAATAAGTTAAAAAATATATACAGCATCTGATATGCAATTAGGTATATGATTATAAAAATGTAATAGTGTCATTAAAAAAAAAAAAAAAAAAAAAAAAAAAAAACATAATGTTAACGAGACTACAGTTTTTTAATATGTTTAATGTTTCTGCTGCAAATAAACATTAATAGTTTTCATTTTTTATTTTCAATAGAAATTTCAAATATTTTTATAGGCTAAAATAAATAGTACAGACATAAATATTTGTTTGAGCAAATAATTAATACTGTTGTTTATAAGTATAAATTCGATTGGATATTATAATATTAAAACATGAAAGACGTCCAAAAAGTCATTTTAAATTTCAAGCTTTTATACAATTACTAATAAACTGATACATGCCAATAATGGGACACACATAGATGTTTATAAATTGATGAAGTAAAAACTGGAATACATACACCTAATAGTATACTAAATTCCGTATATGAATCTTGTTTATATATTTTGTTATAAATCTTGAAATTGTTGAGACTAACGGTAAAGCTGTATGTGGACATCCTGTATCTTATAAAGTATCCTGTGGGGGGGGGGTTATAACGCAAGTGATAATATTACACATATTTATAAAGGAACCCGGGAAGTGACGAATACGGATACTACCCAAAAAGCTTTGAGTCATCTGAATCACAAACATTCGCTAAAGTTTGTTTCTTCTCTTTGTAGAATTTATCACTGAAGAATTACATAAAAGTCAACGCCAGATCACAAATTTGCGATGTAAAATCTGTGATTTGAAGACTATATATTAATTAGAACATATTTTGATTATTATGTAAAGTTGCCGTGTATGTCATTCAATTTCAAAATTTTGTGGGAAGTTTTGTATCTGTTAGCGAGAAAATTTGTAGTTTAATATATACTGCGAAATAAGTATACAGTGGTCATAACACAATCCATCTGAGTAATCACTAAATTTCATTCTTTTCAATTTTTAAAATACATCCGAAGATGCTTCATTTTTTGTTTTATGAATGAGCATTCTTGTCATTGTTGGAAACCAAATAGGATAAATTGAATTTCGTATGTCCTAAATGCTATTATGTTTTTCATATTTCTCGATTTATAGGTCTGTAGAAATTGTATCTTTAAAATTAGACAATTTACATACCATTAGTCCATCCTTTTTTATAGGTTTGCTTTCATGGGATTATTACTCAAATATGCAGTTAACAACGCCAAATAGTATTGGTCAAGAAAACTCGCCTTTATCTTTAATAAATGCATATCTGCTGAAGTATTCTTTCTGGTATTCATAGATAGTAAGTTGCTATATCATATCCTATATTTGTTTGAAAGAAAGAAAAATAAATCTAAACAATGAAAATTGATAGAACCTTCATGTGGCATTATTACTCTGAAATATCCTCACGTTTAAAAACTTAATATTTAACTTTTTCATAATCTTTAAAATTATAATCTTTTTCCTAAATTTCATTTTTTTCCTTAAATTTTTCCAGCTAGTAAAAAGTTTAATATTACAAGTTTTGTAGTCTCAATCGTGCACAAAATTAAAGACATTTCAATAACTGTCTGAGTATTAAGCTTATTGTAGCTAGGAATTAGCTGAATGCTGCTCAATTGCCCCCCCCCCCCCAGCACCCGAAAAATCGTAATTCTCTCCGTCAGTTTGAGACGGAGTATGGATTGATACCTGCAACATGATTTGTTACATTTGCTTGGTAATTATCCCTATAAGAATTGGTTGGCAAATGATTTTAAAATGTTTAAAAATTTAACATTTGTCTGATTTTTACAAAATATCTATTCAGTTCTTCGAACAGTGGTCTGGTGTACTATTAATACTACATGTCTTTTCATTCAGAATTAGTTTATCTTAACATTTACTTTTGCAACTATCTATATGTAGTAATGACAAGAGTTGTCTGTGCATGTCTTAGAATAATTTTACTTATGTTTTGACATTTTGCTTGTGTTGATCTGACATTCCTCTTCATGGCGTGACTTTATCCATATATATATATATATATATATATATATATATATATATATATATATATATATATATATATATATATATATATACATATATAGCATACGTACAGCATGCATATATATATATAAAACAGTCTTATATACATTCTTATATATATATATATATATATACAGGTGATATTTAGTAAATTTTTCCCACTACTGTAACAAAAAGTCCCATTCCTATGTGTATTTATATTCAAATTTAATCATCAAAATTTGAGATTTAAAACGAAATTCATAATTTAAATTTAATTAAATTTTTTCAAGCTCAAAGTCCAATTGAGAATTGTCGATTATATTTTGTTGCTATGGAAACATATGACGTTTATTTTTTAATACGCTTAAATGTATGAAGATAATTTTATCAATATGATTTTTTTAGCTATGAAAACTTTTTCCAGCTATTAATTAAATAACTATTTCAACGAGTGATATATATATATGTAATACATTATGTATATAGATGTGTATAATATATTAAAGTCTCTCATTGTCTATGTTTAAATTCATTAAATACCATTTACACGCAAACTAAATACCTAACAGTTTTGAGTTTCATTATAATCGTTTGCTTTCGGCGAGGAAAAGGGCTGCTCGCCAAATCGAGTGACTCTTTGGTCTTCTCACGCCAAATATTCGAATATATATATATATATATATATATATTTCTTTTTTTTTTACACAATATCTAATGTGATTCCGCCGCTAATTTTGACTGATCCTTTATTACATACATAAATACTTTAATTGGTATTTTTTTTCATAATGGGACTTTTTTGTTACAGTAGTGGGAAAAATTTACTAAATATCACTTATAGGACTGGGAGACCGTATAAAAATTCAATAAAAACTGACTGAGTAATAGCTGTTTAAAGTTGAAGCATCATTTTTGCTGCAAATTAGGGGTCAGTCACAAATTTACAGGAAATAAAAATAAACGCAAGATATAAAATTTCACAATAAACATTGAGAGTAAAATAATATTTACAATATTATTTTTAAATTTATGTTGATGATTACATATTAAAGAGAAATTTGTACTAAAATTATAAGTAAAAAAATAACAGAAAGTTTGTTAATTTAATTTATGAAAAGCAGCAGTCACAAATCGTTACAAAATGACATATATTTACTATTCTATTAGATTACTTACACAGAATTTGATGCAATCCTATAAAATAAATAAATGGTACGCACTTAAAATTGCATTAATATTATACTATCATTGGATATAAATAAGTGTGCAAATTGAACCTCGATCGGATATTTGGAAGTGAGTTAAAATTTGAATAGAAATTTTGAGCAAGGGAAAAATAAGTACGAACTTTTTAAGCAAAATAAAGGCTTATCAAAATACCACACCTTTTAAAGTAAAATTGGGATTTTTCAAAATTTGATTTTCACGATAAAGAGAATTTTAAAACTCACGTCTTCAACTATTTTAACCAATCTAGAAGTTAAATAATAAAAATTACCATTACCGTAAAACTTATATGGTGGTAGTACCTTCAGTTAAATTGCTTTTAAAATATTTCTTTATTTCATTTAAAACCTTTTAGAAATTGGAACTATATGTCTGTGGCAAATAGATTAGGAATTATCTATTAGACAGCGTTAAAAATAGACGCCCTTTATAATACTTTAAGCACTTAGGAAACGTTCCCTTAAATCTCAGTCCAATTCATCCGTATTTAGCTACCGAAAAACGGTTTCAGTCATCAAATTTAAAGATTTATAACTCTGTCAATTTTAACCCGGGAGTAGTCGCAGCTTTTTTTCGAACGTGATTAGTCGCGCTCGGTCTATTCGCCGCGTTCCCTTTTGGCCGAAGAAAGAGAGGAAAGTTGCCGTTATTCCTAGAAGATCGAAAACAGAGAATTCTTGGAAAAAGTATTGCTGGAATGCGAAAAGATATATGTTATAGCGATTAATACGCAATTTCGTTAAGTATATATTTGGTTAACCTTTAATTAAAATTTATTAAATTGCATTAAATTATTTATTTTATTTTTTTTTCAATAATTTGTAAAAATGATAAAAGTTATTATATAATCTGACTGATTTTCTAAAGATACAATGAATAATACATTAAACAATAATTTCAGTTTTTTTTTTTTTTTTTTTTTTTTTTTTTTTTGGGCTTGAAAATTTGAAATCGTGATACATATTTTTTGAAAGGACAGCAATGATGTCAGTTTACTTTTGACGGTGGTCTGGTACTAGGAACCAACTGAAGTTGAAAAAATACATCTCAAATATAATTTGTCTTACGATTTCGATGTAGATATAAGAAAAGAAGATGAAATAACCTTTTATTAAATTATTAACATAAAAACAGGAGCTACTTTTCATATTTTTTCTTTCCCTTGATTCTTTTTAGCATGTAAACTTTAGAGGTTTTATAATACAGTAATTATATATATATATATATATGTGTGTGTGTGTGTATATAATTTTGTAATAACTTCGTTTCATCTTTTTTATTTCAAAGTTTTTTAAAAAAAGATAAGAATTACTATCTACTCTGACTTAAATTGCAAAGATACAATGAATAACGAATTAAAAGGTACTATCAGTTGTAACATTGAAATCGTGATACAGATTTTTTTTTTTTCAAAGGCAGCAACGCACTCAGGTTGGTTATCTTATCTTGGGTTATGATGGTGGTCTGACACTAGGGGCCAATTAATGTTGAAAAAAATATAATTTTTTTTATTACCATATCTATATAGATATAAAAAAGCAGATAAAATAACCCTTTCTTCGTAATTAGTGACATAAAAGCAGTAGCTACTTTTCATTTCTTTATTTTATTTTAACTATTTTTTCTTTTCGTTGATTCGTTTTTGAAATGTGCAACTTTACAGATTTGATAATTTAGTACTTTTTTTTTAATGAAAAAAATATATGCAACAAATGAAAATGTATGAATAATATTAAAAAAGAAAGTAAATAATAAATGTATTAATAATTTTTTTTTTCAAAATTTGAAAAACGGTAAACATATTATGCAATGAAACTGAAATTATAAAGATGCAATAAATAGCTAAATAAAAGAGAATAAATTTTGAATAAATTTTCATATTTAGTTATTAAATTTGATATACATAAATCAGTTTTTTTGGGGGGAAACTGTCAACATGGATTTTGATAATGTTTCATTTTTAGGCGACAATCAATATCAAAAAGATGCAATATTTAATGTAAATATATATTATTTTGTAATTAAATACAATATTTTTCAAAATATAATTTATTTTCAATGAATTTCGCTTTTGGAAAGAAAAACATTAGTAACGAATAAGGATTTGTGAAATTAAATGCCAAGTATGTTAACTTTATTACATCTCAGCACTAGGCACTCTTTAAATTCTTTTTTTGTTTGTTTGTTTGTTTGTTTTCTTTTTCTTTTTTTAAAGAAAAAAATAGGGGCGTTGTTTTGGCGTTGTTAAATAAGGTGTATTTTTATTGGCAACAAACATTTTTAAAATATATACATTTTAGAAAAGCAGTTATCCATTTCTTGTATTTTATAAACATTACTTGAATTATAAAAAAAAAGAAAAAAAAGAAAAAAGTTTTTTACTTGCATACGTTCTAATCTACATTAGAAAATTCGTATTATGTAGCACACTCGACAAATAAATTATAAGCATTTTCTTTATAGATATACAAAGTACAGTGTTGACAAAATTGTTCTGTTCCCTTTTCTGCTTTATTGTGCAAAAACTACATCTTTCAGTTTTCGCAGATGGAACAACTTTTTTTCATTTCTATGGTCCTTTATTAAATTAAACACAATCATTTTATGCGTATTTTTCGGAAAAATAACTTGAAATTTATTCGCGCAACATTCACAAAAAAAAAAAAAAGTAAGCTGTCTTTTTTTTTTTACTTTTCTTTGCATATTCTTACACATTATATTAAAAAAAATAGGTCGTTGAGTTTATATTGATATATTTGTACAGTTCACAATTTTCTCTAGAACAGAATCATTAAAAACAGTTTCAGGCAACAAATATTATCAATGCATGTTTTGCGCTGTCGCGTACTCCTGGTGTTTCACAAACAATATTATCTTTTCTAAGTCATACATTTGTTCTTGGTAGATTTTTTCCTTACTTTCTAATATTATCCTAACAAGAAAGAAAAAAAAGGACGGCGATACAGAGCATTTATTTTTTTTTTCATAATTTTTCAACTTTTGACTATCACTTTTCTCTTCTGTTTAGAACTACATTATTTAATTCTTTTGATGTAACGGCTTCATTGTTAATACAGCTCATTTCTAAATTATCAAAAATTGTTAAAACTTCTTGAACAGTTAGAATTTTTTTACAAGGCATTGGGAAAATAATCAAACACTCCAGCAATAAAGCAGAAAGAGAAAAAATAGGGAGGGAGAAGAAACGGAGGGACTCTGCGATTCCCAGAAAACCCCCTTCTGAGAATTTCGGGGTAGTGGGAAGAATGAATGTTGGGGAGAAAAAACTCGAGCAACGTCACTGCTCGCATCGCGGTCATTCAGACCGAATTCAACTTTAAAAAGTAATAAAATCATGAGAAAACACAGGAATGACTTGCAATTTCTATAGACAGAAGGTCGAACAGTGAAGGTCAGTTACACGGCGTTTCACCATTGTAAGTTTAAGGGGAGATGGGTAAATCAGAAGACAAAGAATTCGAGCGGCGAAAAGACCGACGCGCGACTAACCACGGGTTAATGTTATGTGAAAGGGACCTTTTTTTTCTTAATTGTTAGAGTTGTGGGAAAATTTTACTAAATATCACTTATATGACCGGGAGACCGTATAAAAAGTTAATTTTCGTAATTTTTTAATAAAATTTTATTTTGAGCTAAATCGCTCGGAAAACAATTCTTTATCTTTTTTAAAGCATTTTTGCAATTGGAACTATACGTCTATGACTAACGGTTTAGATATTAGCCATTGACCACCGTTGAGAGGGGAATATATGTATGTATTAGGGTGGTGTGAAAAAACAAAAGCTTTGTAATAATACGAAAAAAATTGCATTTAGAGAATATATTCCTATTGCGCAAGTTCATTAAAAATCGGGAAAATTTTAATTTTCAGTGATTTTTATGTATTAAGAAAATAATTAAATAAATTCAGTTTGCGGTCTCATGTTAAAATTTAAATGTAAATTAATACTGTTGAACATATTATGTCATTTTTGAACAACCGAGATCTTACCACGACGAGATCGCTGCAGGCCGAAAAAGTTTAGTAGTTCGCGTTACTCCTTTTAGCCACGTAGCGAAACAGCGCTGAAGTCGCCCGACGTGTGTACTGCACACCCATCTCTCCCCAAACGCGTCAACATGCACAATGCGCCATTTCGTATCTGTGAGGCATTTTGTTTGTTAATTGGGTATATTGTGTTATTTTAAATATATTAACAAGTGACATGGATACGGATATGCATACGTTACTGACCAAGAAAATTACTAGACAATCTTTTCAGTGCCCTATATTCGGTGATCCAAGAGATTTTCTGTCAGATATTCTTCCATCACACAAAAATGTTCTTCGATGCTCTTTGAGAAGAAGTTTCTATTAGCAAGTAAACTCAACCACATTAAAGGGAGTTTCTAATCTATCAACAATACTGTGGTACTAAAAATAAAATATATTTATCGGAAGGTTTTAATCCCTAATATTTCTCATTATAGAATCATTTAGATAATTAATGCCTACTACGACAAGTATTATAAACTAACGAAATCTTAAATTCGACACAAGGAAAAGCCAAACCTTAGAAAAAAAAGATTGATGAATTTAAAAAAATCAAGGAACTCAACTCTGTGATATTTCTGCCTGCAAATTCGTAATAAATTTATATTGCTTTTGTAAAAATTCTCCAGATCTCAGGGAGTGTCCGATTGAGACTAATTGTACGTCTGAAAAACACAACAAAATTCAAGTCATTGAGCATAGATTTATCTACCTCCAGAGAAAGTACGAAACGGGAAAAATGGGTACTATAGTTTAAAAAGAGGCAAAAAAAGAAAAAGAAAAAAAATCTTAGTACAAGACTTGGAAGACGAAACTATATATTGAAAAAGCAACCTTCCAAATCTATTGAAGCGGAAGAACTTGATCATTTAGATGAAAAATAGGAGAATTTTAATGATGATGTTGGTATATGTAAAATCCCATAACCATGACCGATACAGTTTATCAGATTTCAGAAGGTAAAATTACCATGGTCGATGAGAAAAAGGGTTACAATCTACATCTTTCCATTGAGATCGCAATGGTGTATGTGACTGTTCAGGTGCTGATATAATGTTGAGTGTGCTAGAAGAAATTACTGTGATAACTGAAACATATACTTTTCAAGTTATTGACCGATATAAAATTAGAAGGGAAAACAGCCGCACTAAAAAAATACGGCAAAATCAAATGGATTCAAAAGAACCACATGACATACATTTTTATAGAAGAAAGTTCTATACTTTAGTTATCTTCCACAGTCCTGAAACAAATATCACGGAAGACAGCATATACCTGTTTAAAATTACTATAAAACATCTTCAAACATGGATCATTCTACATATCAATGCGTATTATATGGACGCGTATATTGAAAAAGTTCAGAAGTATTTTTAACAATTCTAGAAGCATTTAAATTCATTTACAAAGTGTTCTTTAGTGTCTCTTACAAGCGCTATATTCGTGTGTTAGAAGAATACCTGGCAAAAAATGGATAAACAAATATAGGACAATGATAAGTTTGTTTAGTAATTTTCTTTGTCAACGACGTATGCATATCCGTATCCAGGTCACATGTTAAAGTGTTTAAAATAACACAATACACCCAATTGACAAACGAAATCTGTTCACGGGCTCATTGATACGAAATGGCACCCTGTGCAAATGGACGAGGGTGGGGAGAGAAAGGTGTGCACAAGTAGGGCGACTTCAGCGCTGTTTCACAAAGTGGCTAACAGGAGTTGCGGGAGCTACTAAACCTTTTAGCCCTGCAACGATCTCGTCATGGTAGGATCTCGATTGTTCAAAAATAGCATAATATGCTGAATGTATTAATTTTCATTTAAATTTTGACAGAAGACCGCAAACTGAACTCATTTAATTATTTTCTTAATACATCAAAATTACTGAAAACTGAATTTTTTTTCCCGATTTTTATTGAGCTTGCTTGATCGGAAGATATTTTCTAAACGCAATTTATTTATTTTTTATTATTATTAAACAGTACAATATAGAAATATTTTTCACTATAGTGATACGTATATATAATATTTTTAAAAAAATTCTGAAAAAATCGGAAATTTTCAATTTTTTGAATTTTTAGGTGGTTTCTGCGATCGTAAGATAAAGGCCGATTTGATTTTTTTTTAAATAGTTTTTTTTTTTTTTTTTGTATTTACCAATCACAAATTTTCCACACTATAGCAATTAAAAAAAAAACCGTTTGTTTTTTCTCACCACCCTAATATGTATATATATATAGATACTGGTGTGCAATATTTAAGGACGAGACCCAAAATGCCAATTTTCAAGGGATTTTCAAGCGAAATTTTTCAAGCATACATTCAAAAGAAAGTTATATGTCTCGAATAAATACCATCCCTGCATAACAGATGGTCCATATAATATCTCATTCAGGTCACACATGGTCACAAGAATTATAGTCACTACGGCGAAACAAAATATATGAAATTCCATACGTCTCTTTTATGAGTCTCAAATGACTACTATATGTGACTCCACTGACAGGTCACTGCGACTGCTGCTTTGTGTTCAGTCACCAGGTGACTGTACAATGTTGTTTTATTGAGACTCTCATGTGACTGTCAGTTGGAGACCTTATTTTAAAGTTATTGTGAATGTTACATTATGATAAATCATCAAACAATATCACATTAAAGTCACATGGTGACTTTCTGTCACAAGACATTGTCAAATGGTGGCAGAGACCATGCTATGAAGGAACCATTGTGAAACGTGATGAAAAGTTATCACGTGACTTTAGTGGAACATCATTTGATAATTTATCATAATGCAACGTTCACAATGACTTTGAAATTGAGTCTCCAGACCAATATATATATATATATATATGTATATATATATATATATATATATATATATAAACCCGTGTTATATATGCACATGTATATGCATATATATAAGCACAAGCGCTCATACATATGTGTACACTTACACACATACATAAAGAAACATATATATACGCGCCAAAAGAATGTTGCCTCAGTGAAGGAGGCTGTTCTAAGAATTAATCGTAAAAAAAAAAAAAAAATAATAATAATAGTAATAATAATAATAATAATAATAATAATAATGCTTAATTCTCCTTGCATCGTCGGCAATTTTATTATTCTAAACGTATTACATCATTTGAGCTAAAAATAATGGTTAGTTTTCTGAAAGAATAACAAGTAATACGACGGAAAAAAAAAGAATACTGTAATATTTGTCAAATTGTGAAGTAATAAGATGTTTTTCAACCATTTATTTAAAATTATTACTTAGTCTATTTTCATATGATAATAAATTGAATAGTATGCAAAATATTTATCGGTGAATATCGCAAAATATCGCGGAAATTGAAGTCCTCGCAATAAAATTCCTATTAAATATTATATAATGAAATTTTCTTCTGTACGTTCTTGTAAAAAGTATCCCTAGAAGTAATTTTAGAAGGTATTACTTTCATAGTAAGGAAAATAAATGAATTAAAAGATTTCAGATTTTAGATTCTCATCTTTCTGTCATGTCACACTGTGCTTTGTAAAAAGTAAAATGTTTTCTGTTAAACTTAACAAATAGTTCTTTCTAGTTTTTTTTCTAATTAGTAATAATATTTCCAAATTCAAGGAAAATCTGGTGGCTATAGTCAAAATCAAACACAAAAATTTTGATTCAATTCTGTGCTTAAATTTATACTCTTTTTGGTGCAACATTGAAAATGGCACGAAAATCGCTCATACAACGTCCTGTTTTGGAGGACTTTTTTCAAATTCAGGGAGGACCTATTGGACATAACCAAACACTTAAACAAAAAATTGGTTCAATTCTATGCACAACTTCACAAAGTTTTCGTTTGTACAATATTTAAAATGGCACAAGAAATACTCTTATAGCGCCTCCCTTTCTGCGCAATACTTCAAAATTGAAGGAGGACCTTCTTGGCACAAGCAAAATCCAATACAAGAAATTTAGTTCAATTCTATGCATAACTTCTCACACTTTTCTATTGGTATAATGTTGACACTCGGGCACACAGACAGTCGCACACTCACGGACAGACAGATATTTTGTAAAATCATGTTTTGTGGAATCTCTTACCCATAAAATGTGCAAACCGTCAAAACCGAAAATCGAAAAGACTTTTCGATTGCAATACTGTCTTCTTTTGAAGATTGCAAAAAGTAAAAATACAATTTAAAGTAAATGAATAAATAAATAAAAAATGTTATTCTTTTGTAAAGTTTGGCTAACTTTTGATTTCAAGTAAGTTAAATTTTAGAGCAAAAATAAATCTCTCTGGAATTCAAACATTTGAAACTTTTTTTAATCTTACTCATTAACAGTACTTTAAACAATGCTAAAAATTCAATTGGTTAGTTCTAGAAACAAAACTTTAAAGCAATTAAAGTTCCACTGGCACAAATTACTTCGAGGGTTTTTTATTTTTATTTTTATAAAAGTATCAGAAAAGAATTTAAACAATGTAAAGAGATAAAATCAAAGAAAAGCATTTTCAGAGCACTTTAAAGTTACTGAAAAGTTACGCTTTTGTGTTGAGCTTTAAAATTCTTTTTTATATTAAAAGAACCAATATACAATTAAAAAATAATTTAATGAAATTAATTATGTTTATTCTTAAATTGCTCTCGTGTAATTGCTTGATTAGTTGTGAGACATTTAATATCGCAAAGGACTTTTAAATATTTTTGTTTGTTTGTTTGTTTTATCATTTACATTGATATGTTACATAACGATTTTAATGATATCACAAATTAACACTAGAAATTCCGTAAGATGAGTCAAGTTATATAAAAATAATTTGCATTAGACTTTTAATTTAAATATATAACAGTTTAGCTTTGTTATTTAACGTATTTTTTCTTTGTTTTATCTATTAATTTTATATTTAATAATAAAAATTCCATTTTAAAACGAAACTTTATCGTATGTTAACCGTCAAAATGATGGCTCAAGTTTATTCTAGAGTTAAACTTTTCACATTAGATGAAAATTGAAACTGTTGTTAGACACTTAATATCGCACTTAATAGCGACTTAACACTAGAACCGCAGGGACAGGATATTTTGACCCATGTCAAATGAATACATGCTGAGTCGAACCAGATATCTTTTTTATAAAATAAATTAAATATATGTTGCTCAAACTTAATTACAATAAATTAATTATATAGTCATAACTCCTGAGTAAAGTCTTCTATGGTTCTAGTGTTAATAGCGACCTAAATTAGGAACTCTTTACTTACAATATAGCGGAAATGAAAAATGCCATTTGTTTTATTATTGAATACATTTACATAACAGATACATTTACATACATTTACATAAGAAACATTAGAGAAGTTGGTGTACCTTGGAAACACATTGATTGTGCAACCAATTTCAGTGGTAAACTTAAACTACAATTTTCAGTTTTGTGTATGTGTTACAAAATGCCCTGAGCCTCCAATAACACATACATGCAACAAATATTTTATTTTAAAATAATCACTCAAAATGTTTGTAGAATCGATGTGCCTCCAAGGTATACATACCTCCAAGGTTGAATAGATTGTAATAATAATCCCATACCACCTTCCCTTATTACACCTGGATTAAAATTATATTAATGTGGAAGCTTTTCAGCAAATAATAAATGTAGAGCAATGCCATTTGTTCTGAAATGTGAAGCTATTTTGGATCATCTATTTCTCGGATTTTATTGCAATATGGCATTTTATTATCGCTGCCCACTCCGAAAGATGTTCATAAAAACCAGTTTTTTTTTTGCCTTGAAATATTTTCTGTTAGATATTTTTTCATAATTGTCAAAAAACTTTATTATGATTTAAGTGCAGCACGTTTTCCCCTTAAAAAACTTTACTTACGTGTTATACAACATCTTTCATGGAATACATATACCTTCAAAAACTTGATTGAGATTTCTGCATTTCGTAAACACTGAAAAATCTTTCGTAAACTCTGAAAAGTTTTATATATTATCGATGCTGTTAATATAGATGCATATTTATCTGTTATTATTTTATTTAGATAATGTACTCTTTTTTTCTGCAGTCTGTTTTTTTTCTGCTGCAGAACTCTATTCGAACAAATCTTTTGATAATAAAAACTTCTAAGATATTATTATAGTAAAATCTCACAGAAGCCAATTTAGCCATATTTAGTCACTAATATCATTTAGATGGTATATATCAGTAGTAAATCCAAGAATTTAAAATAATTATAGAAAAGCACTCATTGTTAAATTAAAGAAACGACTGATACCGGAATAAAATCAGATCAAATGGGAAAGTTGTTGAATAATGCAAGACGCGTATTCTACAGGTACTGTCTAGATTAATTCTGGTTAAATTTAGATAAAATCTCAAAATTAACGCACTGAAATCTATACAGCTGTAAACAGCTATCTAAAACTATATTCTTATGATAATCATATTTACAATAATGTCAAATACAAACTATGATTTTAACCCGGTAGAACGGGCTCTGATTTTTTAGCACCTTATGCCTGATAATATTCATCAGCTATCCCTCCGTATAAACCGAAGTTATCAGCCCCATCAGACCCATGAATACCTGCTTTCAAACTTTACTTCTGTGTGTGGAGTATGAAAACAGCGAATTTAGACAATTGTTTAGTCTTATACTACGATTTTGTGTGTCCACACGCTCAAAAATTTTAAAGATTCTGTTACATGTGTACCCTAATTAGAATGAAAATTCTTAAATCTCAGTATTCTTATGCCGAATAAAGCCTAATATATTATAATAAAAATGTAAAAATAATTTAGTTATACTTGAAAAATTACGATTTTCGAATAAAGAAAATAAAGGTGAGTACTTTTAATTTAATTTTTATTTATTATTAAAAGTGTTTATATTAAAAGTAATAATAATTTAACATTTCAATTATTTCTTTCACGAAAAAAGAGAAATTATCATAAATATTAACAAGTGGAATTCAAAAGATTTTTTTCGTACTTTTTGCATTTAATATGTTTGGGATGTGCTGACACACCATGCACGTGCTGGTGTTATTTTTATTTGTGTCATGTTAAGTTATCATGGCACCCGACCTGTCGAGTTAGCACATGCATAAAATATTTTCCAAACGTACCGATATTTAAAAAACAAATCGAAATATTTACATTGCTATTTAAAACCACAACCATTCTATGTAATATTGTTTTTCGACTGTTATCAGTCAATCTCCCCTAGTGTATACGTGCAGAAAATTACCTTTTATCACGTCCGAACTATAATGAAACTTTTAATCTTTTTTATAAACATATATTATTCAAGTATTTTAAGTACTTTTAATATACTTAAAATACGAGGGATAATCTAAAAATAAGTTTGCCTTGTCGACTGTGATCAGAGATGTGTATGAAAGTCAACAGATAGAATGAAACATTAAAGATAAGACGTACTTTATTTTTTCACATAATTACCAAGAACATTGAGGCATTTGTCATACCGCTTACTAAGCTTCAAAAAATGCTCCAGGAACAATTCAGGGCTATGCATAGGAAAGAAGCGTTTAACGGCTTGTCCGTATGCAAAGTCCTGATTTTATCTTAGAGGACTTTTTGCAGCTTATCAAGCAATATGCACTGTAAAACATTTGTGTAACGTTACTCCATAAAACTGGTGGCAGCCTTGCTGCCTCCAATTTGGCGGAATATTTTAACCGATATAATCGGTGTAACATTGAAATGTTACACCAGTAATGCATGTTTTTATTACACCATTATGTAAGTGAAAAATTACTCAATGAAGTGTAAATCGTAGCTGCCACCAATTTTATGGAGTAACGTTACCACAAATGTGTTACAGTGTGAGAATTGTCTCAACATGATTGGTACTTATGTTTGCAAATCGTTTAGTCGTATATTTCATGACGCGTAATGTTGTTTGACTTTCATACACATCTCTGTTCAAGACGCCAGAAGGAAATTATTTTCGATTTCTCCCTTGTACTTATAAAAGACTAAACAAAAAATAATTTCTTACGTGCAGATTTCATGTGTAATTCGTATATGCATAATTTTGCATAGTAACTAAATATTTTAAAAAATTTTAATACTTAAAACACTACTATAAATCTAAACGAAAAATCAACTTCTTGTGTGTAGAACTAATGTGAAATTATTATGTGCATATTTTTGCATATACAAAAACTTAACATTAAAAAATGTTCATTAATGGAGAAAATTAAAATATTTATGTAAAGGGAAATATATATATTAAAACCATGATACTTATGCTGACGTTTTAAATTTTCAGATTAATTAAAGTGCAAAGGAATTTTTCCCAAGAGCCTTTTTTCTTTCTTACTAAAATATGTACAGCAAGACTTGTCTATTAACATTTTTTAAAACGGAAATATTTTACCCTTACAAAAAATGTTCATTGCATGGATACTGTAAAGTTTTTCTTCTCGATAGTGCATAAATTAAAATATTCTATTTTTAAGAAGATTACAATGTAAACAGATTTGTATATTTTTGTATTTATTGTACTAATAAAACATTTCTTCTAAATGAAAATCACAGCATATTTAAATTACCGCTGTTTTTAGTTAAATATTTGTAAAGAAAATTAAATAGGGTTCTCTTTTGGAACACCATTATATATATATATATATATATATATACTACCTTTTGCTCGCGTAATTTTACAACAAGATATGTAATCGACCCTTTAAAAACTCATAGAATTATTGAGGGATAAGTAGGAAATAAATTTTACTTATTATTTATATATATATTTACATTAAACCAAAAACAACAAAACCAATTCACGAAGCAAAACTAAATCGAAAACCAAAGCGATTGTCTTATTCCTTAAAAGTCGAAGATTATTATAAATCTAAACGAAATGAATACATCCAATCCAAAAAACAATAACGGTAAAACCGAATCCGAAACCGAGTTTGTTTTCGGAAATCGGAGAATCAAACCAAGACAACAATATCAAATCGTAAAGCTAAACACAAATAGCCAAAAATCGAAAGCAGTTAAATCAATGTGAAACAATCATCAGATAACAGAGTATAGGTACCGTATGCACTATAGTGTGAAAAGCGGGCCGATGCCCGCACTTAATTACAGATGGAAAGCACACTACGTTAACTTGTTTCAGAAAACTCTCAGCGCGATCTATCGGAATCCATAAGTAACACTTTAGTTTTCTACCTTGAAGTGTCGGAATGCTCCCTACATACTTCCACCCTCCATTTTAGGAAAGTGGGGGGTTAGAAAGAGACAAAAAGTAGCTTACGTAAACAGACACACGCATGCACTTTCCTATTATATATATAAAATCCCTCCGTGCATAACGTTTCCGGGGTTCACAAATCCACGAGAAAAAGAAAATTATTGCGATTCGGCGTCCACGTTAGTCTTAAGTATTCCGAGCCGTTTACAAATATTTTAATCGTTCAACTTATGGAAATATACATATAAAAGATTTATTCATCACTCATTTTCTTTAAAACCTACAAAAACTATCTAATTATACCTACAAAAACTATCTATTTATAATGTTTAAGTTCTAAATAAAAAAACCAGCAATTACGAGATAAACAAACGATCTAAGCAAGTTAATGCGGTTGCCATTCAAGAATGACAAATTCGAAACCTATAAAAAATATTGTGAAAAGTTGCCTCCAATTTTAAAGGCTATTTATTTCCTGACCAATGAAAACGTTCCACAGTCGTAATGGAGCGTTCTCATTGGTCAGATTTACAGTAGGAGCTGTAAATAACGTCATTACATTTTAATGCACTTTGAAATCTTTTCAGGATTTCAAAAACAATATTTAATTAAAACTGTTTTTTTAAGGAAAGCGAAGGTGAGTTTTAATGTAATATTGTTAAGTTTTTTATATTCGGGATGCTTTAATTTTTTTTTCTGCCGTGAATGATTCTTGAGAATGATTCCTTTGTTACATCACGTTTCACGTGTGGATATTTACTCTTCACTGTGTTGACGTTTGTTTTCGGTCGTATAAAATGTTTCCTTTTAAGATTTGGTTAGCAAATTGAAGTTTTACATCGTTATAATTTTTTTAAATGCAATGAGCGAAGACGAAAGTCCCATTGCAAGAAGACGACGCTTGAATAATGAACGGCAAATAAGGTGGTTGGCGCGGCAAAGCCAGGAGTCGCGGGATAGAATTCGGGCGGCAAATGCCTCATCACAACAAGTTCGACGCGAAAGAGAGGCAGAAGTCCATCGTGCTCGGGAGTAGCTCAGGGTTTTCAAATCGCTGAAAATATTGAAGACGAAGAACATTATTGCGGATCGATGAACGTTATTTGTCAGCTTTGTGGTTCCAAAAATTTCAAAGCTGAACGTCCGCATGACGGAAAATTTACAAGTTACAGACGTAAAGGAAGATTGAAACTTTAAAAGCCTATACAGAGGGAAATATTTTATCATACCCTACTTTTTTTTTGTTTTGTTTCACTTGCTATGGATCCGAGCAACCCTGATTACAAGAACAAAAATTTTTATACATTTTGGATATTTTTATTATTTTCTCTCAGTAACTTTATATTATTTTTTGGCTGTAGTTTCACAATATATTCTTTTATAACTGTTTTTTTTTTTTGCCTTACTTTATTCTTATTAAATTTATATGTTTAACATTTGTTCATTACTATTCCCTCCCATCCACCAGATAGTTTTGTTACAGTTTTAAATGCAAATTTCTTTTAAAAATTTCTTTTTAGATTTTCCCCCCTCATGTTTAATTGCTATATTTTTCAAAATTATTTAAGGTTAAAGTGGGTATGATTGACCACAATTGGTGTATATTTTTTTATCCTTTTAAAAATGCAAACACGTCATTTTGACGGGCTATCTTCTAGTTTATAATATTAGTATGGATATATATATATATATATGTATATATATATATATATATATATATATATATATATATATATATATATATTGTTGCAGCGTATATAGGGTTCTTTCGATCTTATGGTTAAACAACTTCAAACTCTTTTCTCTTAGAAAAGTAGAAAATAATTTATTTACAGATCTTCAGAACAACAGAGTCTTCGAAACTCACAAATATTACTTGGTATTCCAAAATAACTGTTCAAATCTATCGAACAAGTACAAATATAGGTCGCAGAGACTCTTTATACAATGTCTCAACACTATATCACATTCAAAACAACGTAGATAAAACTCAATACATCAAGCAAACTTGCTTGGACAATCTCTAGTAGCTCAATGCCTGACTGGTAAATAATAACAACAGCTCGTATCGCTCTCCTTATATATAGTCTCGCCGCATGCGGTAGAAATTTCTACAAACTTCTAGAAAAAACTGGAAAACCACGGAACAACATTCAATGTATCAGTAGACCTAAGGGGGGGGTTACCATAAATAGGGAAGGGATACCATCGCCAACAATCGCCAAGTTTGTCGCCAACTTGGCGATATATCGCCAAATTTGGCGACCAAAATTAGTCGCCAAAAGTGACGCCAACTTGGCGATATCTCTAATATTTCGTTAATCTGCCGTAGACATACACTGAAAATAATAGACAAGTTTGCTTGATAACAGACACAATGTAACAAAAACTAATATTAGTAAAGAAATGGAGCTTAATAAAATTAGTTACATCATTTTACAGTACAAACACTAACTATTTACAAAATTCGTAACAATATATATATATTACTATTTAACAAAGATACAGGCACATTTTTTGAGGATTATATCTCATATCATTTAGAACAATTTACCTGAAAATTACTCAAAATGTAGATTTTTTTTTATAAATTAAGTGAAAGTCTGTTTAATTAAAAAAATTTTACACATCATTTGTGCTAATACGATAGTTCCATCGTAAGATGTTCTAAACTTTGTTTTTACAATCAGTCCGATTTCCCCACACAAATAACTTTAACCATTCTTTCTTCATGTTCAGGTTTCTTCACTTTCATGTTTTCAAAATGCTAAAGTTTTTTTTTATTATTTCAACTTGAGATTTAATTTTTTTCATGTTCCTTAAACCTGCGTATGCAACTAGCCTTCAGGTTTTTTCCTTATTAAAAAAAATAATAAAAGTATATAAATATTATTTTAATTATTTTTTCATTGAGTACTTTTACAAGCATTAATACTAATCGTACATGTGTTATCAAAATACAAAATACGGTCATAAAAACGAAAGTAAATAAATTTGTATAAAAACTTTACCTATACTAGCATAATTTAACACGAAATTTTGCATGACAGACTAATTAAAATTTACTCATTGTATTTTTTACTTAATTTTTTATTTATTTGTTTATTTTTATTTATTTATTTAAATATTTATTTTTTGGTAAAACTTCAAAGACAACCAAAATAAGCATTGAGTATTCTATAGTCACAAATATAGAAATTTATGTTTATAGAATAACATAACTGCTTAAAAAAAAAAAAAAAAAAAAAAAAAAAAAAAAAAAAAAAAAAACTTAATTTTTTACAATTATGAAAAAAAAACTAATGTAAATAAGATTGGAAGACGAATCATTGCAACTGGGTCAATCCATTTCAAGTGGTCCAGAAAATATTTTTTTGGTCGCTCGACCATTTTTAAAAAATCTGAAATTTTTTGTACAACAACCCTAACATGACGGAAGTTCAAAATGACCGTTCTTTTAATTTTACTATTTTTTATTTGTGCATGGCGGCTATCTTTGTTTCATCGTGTGCAGCGATTTTCTCAGATACTAGGATACACAAAATTCTAAATATCTCGTCTTCTATTTTCCCAATTGAAATGGGGTTTGCAGCATTTTGTTCAGAATAAAATAGGCTAAATAAACAGTGATAGAAAAATTTTGAAAAATAAATTTTTACAGGTAAAATTTTAGCACAAAATGTACGATTTTTTCCAAAATCTATCCGTTTGCAAGAGGAAAATTTTCATGCAAGAGCAACTGTCAACCTTACACAATTTTTTCTACAAATAGGTCAAAAGTACGTGTACTCATACACCAAGTCCCAGATCTGGGAGTTAATTTCTCTTTGCGAGAAAAATTCCGAAATTCGTCAAAAATTTCAAAAATCGCACTTTTTAGGCTTTGATATCTCTGGTGGGGCGCGAGATAAAAATCTGAAATTTTGGCCTGTAATAGTATTGTGTAGTAGCGTTATGTGCAAAAAATTTCAAGAAGGAGATTTGACTACAAGCTGAGATATGACATGGAAAATATGTGTAAACAATACTGTCAAACTATTGTAAACCTACTACGTAATTGTTCAACAAGACTGACAACCTTGCACAATTTTTTCTACAAATAGATCAAAAGTACGTGTACTCATACACCAAGTCCCATATCTGGGAAATGATTTCTCTTTCCGAAAAAAATTCCGAAATTCGTCGAAAATTTCAAAAATCGCACTTTTTAGGCTTTGATATCTCTGGTGGAGCATGAGATAAAAATCTGAAATTCTGGCCTTTGATAGTATTATGTAGTAGTGTTATGTACAAAAAATTTCAAGAAGGAGATTTGACTACAAGCAGAGATACGGTGATTAAAGAAATGTTAAGAAATGCTATTACGAGTACATTAGGAGAAATGAGATTAGTCTCTTTTATTACAATATTTACCCAGAAAATATCGTTTGTTGAAAACAGTTAAATAATAAGCATTTAATTTACAAAATACTACATATGCTCAACAAAGAGCTTAACAATATTTACGAGAGATGTTATGAGTTCGACCAGTTACTGTTATCAGTCCATGAGGCTGTTCTTTCTAAAAATTTTATTTGAAGCCTCCCAAGTCTTGTCATCCCTTGTTAACTTGAATGAAATTCTCTAGGTTTAATAATTGAAGCCATGTCAACTCGATCAGTTGCAATTCATTGTCTGTAATTTACTTTTCCTGAAATGTGTTCCGAGTAAAATTGTTGCAATAGCATTTCTAGTAGATTTGTTCATCTGGACAAATAGTGTATTGGCTTAGCATACATTCTGAATTGTTTAAATCACACAGAAGCATTTGAAAAAGATATTTGTAACTAATATTTAACTTACCATAAATAATTAATTTAAAATCTTGGAGGTATGAACAATTACATAGTATGTTACAATAGTTTAACAGTATTGTTTTCACATATTGTCCATGTCATATCTCAGCTTGTAGTCAAATCTCATTCTTGAATTTTTTTGTACATAACACTACTACACAATACTATCAAAGACCAGAATTTCAGATTTTTATCTCGTGCTCCACCAGAGATATCAAAGCCTAAAAAGTGCGATTTTTGAAATTTTCGACGAACTTCGGAATTTTTTTTCGCAAAGAGAAATCATTTCCCAGATCTGAGACCCTGTGTATGAGTACACGCACTTTTGACCTATTTGTAGAAAAGATTGTGCAAGGTTGACAGTCTTGTTGAACAATTACATACACTATTAAAAATAAATCTGTGAATTCCAGGTGAAACTACCGGCAGCAATGTAGCCGAACTGTTATCGTTCCGTAAGTAGATTTTCCGTTGTGGGACATACAAGAAAGGAAAACCCGTTTGAAGAAGCGGTAACTTTCTGTTACAAAGTCTGATTTTTAATGATAATAATTTAATACAATTTTTAAAATTAATAAATCGATTAATCGTCAAAGAATTCGAAATTACCGAGTGATTTTAAGCTGCTATGTTATTTTACTTATTAGTATTATTGCAGAATTTAGTTCACGCCGTCCCCAGGATCGAACTCGGGACCTTTTGATAGCGGAATAAATCCTTACTAACAGAGCGAAAGCTGCTGATGCCGGGTTGTACAGAATATGTCTTTTATGAGTTAGTGGGAAAATCTGTTGTGCTTTTTAAAGATTTCCTTTCAAATACATTCTTTATAATATTTGCAAACGGTTTATTTTATTTTATTTTAGACTGATGCATAATGCTTATTATTTTTTTAAATCAATTTTTGTTTTTTAAACAGTTTAAATAAAAAAAAATCACTGTTTAAAATCACTGTTTTTTTTTTTTTTTTTTTTTTTTTTTTTTTTTGAATGAATGAATGAATGAATGAAAAAACTTTCTATTAACAACTTTTTTTTTTTTAGAAAAATAATGTTATAGACAATTTTTTTAAATTGTCGTATACTATTTATTTATTTATTGGCTAATTAATTAAAAGATTTTTTAATAAGAAATAAGAGAAAAATAAACAGAAAAAATGTCATATAAAAGGGACTTTTTATGTTTTCATTATTTCTTGTCGCCAGTGGGATACGAACCCACAATCTGCGCTTGCAGGTAATTGGCGGTATGGTGCCTTGACCACTCGGCCACGGAGCCCCTTACACAATGCAATGTCTCCGTTTTTTGTTTTTATTTCCACCCGTTTCGTTATTTTCAGGAAATATGGTGGGATTTGCTGATTTGTAACGGATAATGCTCTTTTGTTGTAAAAAGGGACATTTTCTGTGAAATTCAGGAAAAAAATATTCGTGAATTTCAGAATTTTTTTAACAGTGTAGTAGGTTTACAATAGTTTGGTAGTATTGTTTTCACATATTGTCCATGTCATATCTCAGCTTGTAGTCAAATCTCCTTCTTGAAATTTTTTGTACATAACACTACTACACGATATTATCATAGGCAAAAATTTCAGATTTTTATCTCGTGCCCCACCAGAGATACCAAAGCCTAAAAAGTGCGATTTTTGAAATTTTTGATGAATTTCGGAATTTTTTTCGCAAAGAGAAATTAACTCCCAGATCTGGGACTTGGTGTATGAGTACACGCATTTTTGACTTATTTGTAGAAAAAATTGTGTAAGGTTGACAGTTCCCCTTGCATGAAAAATTTCCTCTTGCAAACGGATAGATTTTGGAAAAAATCATAAATTTTGTGCTAAAATTTCACCTGTAAAAATTTATTTTTCAAAATTTTTCTTACACTGTATATTTAGCCTATTTTATTCTGAACAAAATGCTGCAAACCCCATTTCAATTGGGAAAATAGAATACGAGATATTTACAATTTTGTGTATCCTAGTAACTGAGAAAATCGCTGCACACGATGAAACAAAGATGGCCGCCATGCACAAACAAAAAATAGTAGAATTAAAATAACGGTCATTTTGAACTTCCATCCTATTAGGGTTGTTGTACAAAAAATTTCAGATTTTTTAAAAATAGTCGAGCGACCAGTGCTGGACCACTTGAAATGGATTGACCCAACTTTTATATATATATGTGTGTGTGTGTACATAAAACAGTTAATTTTGTTTAACACGAATCAAATTTCATCAAATAATTAAAATTAAAGTCTCTGTTACAAAAGGTTTTAATATCATACTAGTGAAAAAAAATTAAAAAAGAGATTAGAATTCCTTTCCGCAAGTTCATGGAATGCGTAATTACACTTTATGAAAATTGCTTTATTGTATATTTTTATTGTTTTGTTGCATTTTGTTCTCTTTAAATTTAAAGTATTCAACAGAAATTAAACATCGGGCTAATTGCAATGGTCATGCTTCTAACTAAATTAATGAAGTGAATATTTATTACGAAATTAACTCTTATACTAAATTAAACGTCTAAGGTAAATTTTCAAAATGATATAATGTTATGTATTTAAGGAAAAAAAGATTTTGTTTATTTTTGCATATACATAAGAGAGGTGTTAGGGGTAATGAAACGTGTATTTTTTTTAAATAATCGCTTTGTTTTTTTCATTTTTATGCCAAATTTAGTAGCTATATAATCTAATGTATTTATGGAAAATTATGTAAAATTATAAACATTTATAGGGGAAAATGAAAATTTTACAGATCAAAATTAAATATAGTATTATGTACATAAACATATTTTGTTAGTTATTAAATTGTTTAAAAGAAAAATAATGATTTGACATGTATCCATAAATTCTGAGTAGGCAATTCCGTAAATTAGAAGGCATCACAATAAATATATAATAACTGGATGAATGTAAAGATAAATATACTAAGATGAATTCACTATATTATGTACAATACAGGCAGGCAGTTTTGTCCACGACTGATTTTTTTATTTTAGAGCAATGGAATTTTTTTTTAATTTTTCTTTTTTCAGATATTTTTTTCGAAACTAAATATACCGTATTTACTCGTGCATAACGCGCACATTTTTTTAATAGGACAAAACTCCTAGGTGCGCGTTATACACGGAATATTTTTTTTACTGCTGGATGTAATCACACGATATGCATATGAATCATGAATGTATTCAAAGAAGACATATTCACTCGGAACATCTTACTTAATTGAAATAATACAGAATCTTTTTCCAGTCCTTACAATTTTAGGTAGATTTCGTATGAAATACTACCTATTGCATTCTCTCCCATGTTGGAATTTCTGAAAAATTTTTGCGGATCTACACGAATCATGACGCCTAGACCCCAAAAACTACCATCAGTAAAAAAGTTTATCTATCTATCTATCTATCTATCTATCGGTGTATATCACTTTCTTATAGACACGATAACTTCTATAATTATGCTCAGATCTTCTTCAAACTTTTACATAAAATCAAATACCTTAAAATCTCGGCCGAGTTCGTTAATGGGCAAAATCGGACCAAGGGGGTGGAAATAGGGAGAATTTTTGTGAAAACCGAAAAAACGCGATAACTTCTTAATTAAAATAGATATCGAATCAGTTTAAAGTTTATATTACTTCTAAAAAATGGGCAAAAAGTTTATGCATGACAGATTTTTGATAAAGTTAAAAATGGGCTCAAAGGGCGAAAAAAACATGGTTTTTGGGAGAAAAAAAATTCATAACTTTGTCAATTCTCAAGATATAAAATCCAACTAATTTTATATAAATGTGCTCAATATTATTTAAAACTTTTGTATTTACAAGTTTTTGATAGGAACAATTTTTACCGATGAAAAAATGAAAAACGAAAAGAAAAAAGGGGGGGAAAGAAAAAAACCTATAACTTACTCAATTCTTAAGCAATCAAATCTAATTAAATTTATTTTACATCTTCACAATAATATCTACAACTTTTATATTGACAAGTTTTTCATAGAACCAATTCTTATAGCAAAAATAAATTAAACAAAAATAGGAGTTGGAGAAAAAACCTCAAATCCAAACTGCTTATATTCTGACTCATTTTAAAATTCCTTTTTGATTTTAAACGCATCCAAATGACAGATCATCTTATTTAGGAACTATATAATGCGACGTATTGGCCAATTTTTTGATAAAGGCAGAATATATTTTTAAAAAGGCTGCCAAAAAAGGTATTTTGAACAGATTTCCCGAAGTTATCGTCATTAAAAAAATGATTAAGTATAACAAATTGCGTTATTTCTGAGTCATTTTTAAATTCATTTTTGTTCTCAAACCCATCCAATTTACAGGTCCTATTATTTAGGAACTATATAACTTGACGTATTGGCCAGGTTTTTGATAAAAGCAGAATATATTTTTAAAAAGGCTGCCAAAAGTGTATTTTGAACAGAATTTCACGAAGTTATCGTGATTGAAATTTGAGGAAATTTAAGAAATTGCGTTTTTACCGAGTCATTTTTAAATCTTTTTTTGTTCTCAAACGCATCCAATTTACAGGTTCTCTTATTTAGGAACTATATAATGTGACGGAGTGGCCAGTTTTTTGATAAAGGCAGAATATATTTAAAAAAAGACTGCCAAAATGGGCACTTCGCACAAAATTTCCCAAAGCGATCATGATTAATGAACTGTGGGTATTCAAATAACAAATTGGTTATAAGAAATTGGTTATTTTATGACTCATTTTTAAATCCAATTTCGCTCTGAAACTCATTCAATTGACAGTTTTTTGTTACTTAGGAACTATATAATGTACGTATTCGTCGATTTTTTGATAAAGGGTGAATATATATTTTTTAAAAGCTGTCAAAGTAAGCACTTCGCAAAAAAATTTCCCAAAGCGATCATGATAAAAGAATTGAGGTTGTATTCGAATAACAAATTGTTTATTTTATGATTCATTTTTAAATTCAATTTTGCTCTCAAACGTCATTCAATTGACAGTTATTTGTAGCTTAGGAATTGTGTAATGTGCCGTATTAGTCAGAATTTTGATAAAGGCTAAATATATATTTAAAAAAATCTGTCAAAAGGGGCACTTCGCACAAAATTTCTAAAAGCGGTCTTGATTAAAGAATTGTGGATGTATTAAAATAATAAATTGGTTATTTTGTGACTCATTTTAAAATTAAATTTTGCTGTCAAACGAATTTAATTAACAGTTTTTTGTTATTTAGGAACTATATAATGAGCATATTGGTCAATCTTTTAAACAAAGTAAGAATATAATTCAAAAAATGTTGCAAAAATGGGCATTTGAATAGAATTTCGTTTAAGATCATTTTGATAAAACCAGTTCTTACAGAAAAATGAAATTAAAAAAATTTTAAAAGTGGCTGAATAAAGTAGTTAAACTGGGTTTATCTCTAATCTTTCTTTTTTGTGAGATAAAAGCTTTTCGAAATCTACCTTCGCCTATAGGCCATGCCGAAAGGGATTTTTTTACACAGCAGAGCTAGTAACATTATTTAAACGTTAATTAGCAATTCTCATTGCCGTCATTCAGTCCATACCCGAAGTCTAAAAATGTATTTTCCCCTTGTTTTCTGCCTGATGTAATGTTTGTTACGACTTACTCTACTGAAATTCATTTAGTTATTTATTCATTTGCTTATCAAATTTACGGTGGGAGTTATATACGAGATTTTAAAAAATCGCCATTTTTGTGTAAAGTATGGGTGCGCGTTATACACGCATGCGCGCTATACACAAGTAAAAACGGTATCTGTGTACTTTCTGTTGTCTTTACAAAAAGAAAGTATTGGATTTCTGAAAATTTCCGAATTCCAGTTTTCGACGTACTTACAACTTTTACGCATTAGAAAACACTGAAAACATGTTTTCACAAAAAAGTATTTTTGTCCATGAGTCTGTCGGTCACTCTATCACTCTATCACTCTGTCATTTTGCCAGTCTGTATGTGACAAAAATTTTGTAGCCGCTCTATCTGAAGAATTAATGCACAGAATTTCAAAAAACATTAGGCTCATTGAAATCTTAATCCTTAAACCTTAAACCGTAATTATATATGACTAACGGCCTTCGCCCGCTACGCTGGTCGGTTTATCTAAAGAAATCTTGAAGAAGTAGTTAGATAAGGTTCAGACATACATTAAAAAAAAAAGCAAGTCGATCATTCAAAAAACGTTGGGAAATATCAAATATTTACTGTAATTTTTTAAGAAAAACAAAGTTTCGAAAAAAAAAATTAAATCGAAAAAAAAATTACACTGACATATTAATGCAAGGAAATTTTCCCAGAGAGAAAATTCGCCTTGAATACAATATTTCAAATTCTTTTAATTGCTTATAGGCGTTAATGCCAACATAGTGAAAAAAAATTCCATGCTGGGAATCGAACCCGGGCCATCAGTATGGCGCACTGACGTTCTACCGACTAAACCACATGGAACGACAGCCAGCTTGAAACTTTCTCATACTTAAGTAGACTGGCGAAAACATAACGATAGCGCGTTTTAAAATCGCACAGTGACATCTATTGGATTTTATATGTACTAAAAAACGTTATGTACTAAAAAACGTGAGCAGCGCACCTAATAGTTTCTTTTGTTTCTTTTTGTTACTTTTTTGTCTGTTGTCCGATTTTGATGAAACAAAGCCTATACACTGCCCGGGAGTGTGCATTCTTCATTAGTGAAAACCGCATAAAAATCCATTCAGTAGTTACGAAGATAACCTCGAACAAACAGACAGACAGACAAAAAATTCAAAAAATTTTTTTTTGTGTTTCATTGGTTTTCTTTTATCGCCCTGACTCCATTTTTGTCAATTATCTTCAATGTACAGACACACCGGGTCCTACTGTTTTATTATATGTATAGATTACTTTTATGTTTAAATCGCCCAGCAGAGCTTTTTTGACGATTTCAGAAATAGCTATATCTCAGGAACTAATAAACTGATTTTCATAAAACTTCAGATTCATTTATTCCTTGACAGAATATAGTAGTGATTGCCCTTTGATGTACATCACCCAACAGTTGGCCTTGCTATGCAGCATTATTCACAATTATCGCAAAAGCTCTACAACATAATCTGCATGAATTTTAAGCAATATCAGAATCAGTTCACACCAGCTAGATATAGAAAATCCTTGATATAAAGTAGTATCCTTAAATTTTTGGAGTATATCGCTCTACAGGTGGCTATTCTATTCAGATTCTTTTACTATTACTGGAATAATTAAATCTCAAAAACTAATGCAGGTTTTTTCTTAAACTTCATATTCGGTAAGAATAGAACTAGTATAATTTGATTTGACCATTTTTAATTTGATTAAAATAAATAAATTGCTTTTATTTATTAACATGCTTGTTTTAAAATTGCAATAAAATGCCTGGTAGTCTCATCTATAGAATAGTTCAGGAGCATTTCCATTTATTGACAAGTGTAAAAACAATATCACTTAGTTTTTCTTTCGGAGTAGTTCGAAGTATTACTTTCATACTGCTACTGTGCATTATAAACAAATATTATTACAAATATTACTAAAAGCAGTTACACACATTTTAAAATCATAGAGTATGCATAGGAGAAGCCGCATGTGTGTTTATCTATGCCCAAACCGTTCGTTCCCTCAAGGATTAATGTATCAGATAATTACCAACTTTTTTTTTCGAAAATAGTTATCAACAAACTTTTTTAATTCGGGTAAGTACGATGATAGGTACATCCAGCAGTCCTCAAGTTTTTTGCTGAAAGCAATCAGTTTTTTGCGCAAATCAAAATTTTTGTCTAAAGAAAAAATACAATTTTCTCAATGACTGTATGACCTAGGGTAACTGCTATACTTTTTCAGCGAGGTAAAAAAGTCTACTACCACCAACTTTTTTATATTCGTTTAGTTAAATTCGGAAATAGATATCGGTGAGCATATTTTTGATCTTTAATTTCGACGATATCTCTAAAATATAATTCCTATGATTAACCCTTCACTACACGAATTTCAAACTTTGTGAAAAAAAATTGAAATCTATAAACCGATCTTATAATAGGATAAAATCGTAAAAAAATTAAATTGCAAATATTCAGCTAAAATTTGATATTTCGTGGCGTGAATCCTAGATACTGAAAGAACATTTTTAAATATAGCATTGCTATATTTTGAAAATAAATGGATTTAAATTAATTAATTTTATCTGCTTAATGCTCTGCAACTTTCTTATATTAATCTTTTTAAGTATTTAGTAAAAATAATAAAAGTAAATTTTGCTTTAATAATTTGATCAAAATTTGTTTTTGTTTCAGAAGAAAAATTATATATATTTTTTTTTGTTAAATGCAGCCGGCTGACATATAAAAAATAAGTATTATACCATTTTTTTGACAGTTCTTCGTCAGTCACATTGTTTAAATTTATGGCACATAATGAAAAATATAGTGTTTTTAGGTATGTTCCAGACATAACCCTTCACTGCAAGGTATGCCATATGGCACACCTTGCAGTGAAGGGTTAAAAGAAATAAATTTTCGAGTTCAGCGTTATGAATGTTTTAACACGATACTCGATGCAACCTTGTAGCAAACCAATATTGGTCCAACGTTGAGGCAATATTTCATTTATTGGAAGTATTTCCAATAAAAAGCCAATATTGGTTAAATATTGGCATATAATTGGAAATATTTCCAATGAATTTCCAATAATGTATAACTGTTGGCAATACAGTGGAAATATTTCTAATGAATCCCCAATACTGTACAAATGTTTGTGTTACATTGGAAATATTTCCAATGAAACCGCAGTATTGCACAAATATTGGCATTGCATTGGAACTATTTCCAATGAAGCCCCAATATTGGCAAATGTTCGTGCTACATTGGCATAATTTTGGCTGCAAATATTTGCTAAATAAGGACAAAATGTAAACACCCCAATGTTGGAGCAATATTTCATGCCAATACTACGAAAATGTGCCAATATTGCTTCAAGATATAAACAATATTGGACCAATATTATTTGGCTACTGGAGCAGGTACAAAAAAAAGTTTATTTTTTAATTTTGATTAAGTAATTTATATAGCTTCACCACATTTTCCTAAGAATGTTTCTGAATGTTTCATAATCTTTAAATATTTGGGTCAATAGACTTTATTACTTTTACCAATTTGAACTTTCTATGTTTCTTACTTTACGTGTAAACTGCATGTGATCAACAGACAAACAGACGCAGGAGAGATCTTATAATAATTCTGTTTTTACTTTTTACTTACGGAATCTTAAAAAGCACGAAGAATATTAATAAAACAGTAGCATAGCTTAAATACCCGAAAAAAAAAACATTAAATAATTAATATTTTTATCACTTCACTGTATTTATCTTCCAGTATTCTTTAAACCAATCACAAATAAAAGATTATTCCACCTGTAGTATTAAAATTAATAGTAGCTTTGAGATTTTTGTTATCTTACTTTAAGAACAAAATTTTACTTTTAATTTTAACAGATTACTTAAGAAAAATTCATAGATTTTTTTTTTCAAATTTTATCAATTTATTTTTAAATATGTGAAATTTTTAATAAAACATTGAATACAGTTACATTTTACTTTTACTCAAATATTTGAACATAAATGCAATTTTTTTTCTAAAAACACAATCATGTTTTATTTAGCAAATTACTTTCCTATATTTTTTCCTTTTAATATGTTTATAGGGAATTTATTGCTTTTAATTTTAGAATTTTATTTAAAACTAATATTCAATATGAATACTTTAAAAGTAAATATGCAATTGCACTAAAGCATATGAATAAATTAATTTTACCCACAGGTAAAATATATAGTTTAAATAAAATATTGTTTGTTTTTTAAACTAAAATTGCTGCGCTTAAATATACATTACATCGTAATTTGTTCTGCTTAATAAAAAAAATGAACATTCAATATCTATCATACAAATAAGCAAATACTCTGATAATATCGTTCGATACTAAAAAATGTTTATTTTATTTTTTTTCTCTAAGTTTTATTTTTTTGTTTAAGAAAAGCTCTTTGTATAAGAAGAAACATTTTAGAATGAAACAAATATTTAATGTTCTCCTACCGTACTATTTACTTTAGAAGATTCTCAAAACAAATATTGACACAGACATACGTTTATCGGTACCATTGTTAAAAAATATTGTTTAAAAATATACTTTTTACAAAATATGGCGTTATTAAATACTATACTGGGTAAAAGAATTTTAATAATTTTCATTAAATCTATATATTTACATAAAGATTGTTATATTTATGACCACAGTTTATTTATCCAAATGCAATACGCAAATATTTTGTAATTGAACGAAACATAAACAACTCCAAATTCTTTACTATTTGGAGTACGTAAGGCACTGACGTAAAAAAATTAAAGAATTAGTATAGAAAATATTGATTCTGAAACTAAAAGAAATTGAGATAAAACCAGTTAAAGAATTTAATCCGGCAAATTTTGATGAGTTTTTAATATCAGTTTTCTCTAACAGATATTTTTTATCAGAATCGTGTTCATACGATATTTCTTCTACAATTTTTTTCTTGTTGTTTAATTTGTTTTTGCAGTAAGAGTTATGTCTACGAAACATTCTGTCCTATACAAATTGTAGATAATATTGATAAGATTTGTAAACCATTTAAGTGAATTTGAAATAATCTGAAATGACGAAATTACACGTTTCTTCTTATACAACCCTTTAATTTTATTTTTAGGTAAGAAGTTGGCCCTATTACAAACTTGTCAGTGCAAATGTTATAGTTTTAAGAAAGTCTATTATAAGTGTAAATGGATTTAATATATTGAATAATGACGAAGTAATATCTTTTCTTCCCCTAAAATCCTAATTTTGCCTCATTTTTGGGCCAAGTCCTTAATTTTATCAAAAATCTGTGCTACATAATAATTTTCCATTTTCAAAAAGTGATAGTAAATTTAAATTGATTTGATGAGTATTATAATAACGAAGTTACGGGGTTTATTCGCTTTTCACAAACTAAATAAACTAACTGGATTGATTGCTTTATAACCTTTTGAACTTCGGATGGTTTTGGGTCTACGAGTCATGAACGGCGTCAAACGGCAAAATCATTTCTGAAATTCAACTATAGACAATAATATAATAATTAATATTTCTTATAAAATTTACTTAAAATGCAGAAAATCATTTTTCCATTAAAATAAAATTTATATGAAAATATAGGGAATTTGATAAAAAGTGGGCAACGGAAACTTAGGATTGAGTAGTGAATTCTTTTAAAAGACAAATAAATTCAGGACATTTAAATGAGTTTAGCTTAACCTTCCGTCTACCAGAAAAAACATCCATTTATCTACGGCAACACCTAATTTTAATTCCAAACTTGCAAACGGCACCAGTAATATTTTAATATAATTTTGCTTTTACAATGAAAGTTTAAATTAAGGAATTCGTAATATCTAGACAAGTCCTTTATAAATTCCGGTGTCAATCGACAATTTCTCATTTTACCATTGACCAGAAATATTGCTGTCGGGTCCAATGGACCCGTCTGGTAGACGGAAGGTTAAATATCTTCTCGATATTTTTATTTCACTGAATCAGCTAAAAGAAAAACATACAATATTTTATACCTGTCAATTTTGTAAAAATGAAGAATGTCTCAGTTTTCGACTCCCTCTAATATCAAAGTTAGACATTACAGAATTTGCTTTTTAAATTAATATACTATAGTTGTATCTCTATATTTCTCAACTTACATTTTATTTATTTATTTATTTTTGAAAATCAAAAATGGTTCTGACACAAGTCAAAACACACATAAAAAAGTGTGACAGAATATTGCACAGAGATTTTCGTTTAATATCCTTATCAAAACAATTTATCAATTAATAAATCCAATTTGTAAACTTTGTTAAGATACGGAAAATGTGACGCAAGTACTATTTCCATATTTTGTCAGGTATTCGAAATCAGAAACACGTTTCAAAGGTACATCTTATTCCTCTAATTAATTCAAATCTGATCTGATCCTCTAATAAAATGCTTTAATTATTTCAATCTATAGTAAGCAAGCAGTAATTCTTGAAACATGATAGGAACTAAGAAACTGAAAATTTTTTAAACGCCATCTTGACTAGTCAGATACTGGTAGACAAGATTTTATGTCTAGCTGTAATATTGTGTCCATATATGTGCACATATATCTTCGAGTAACATTCTGTATTATATGCCTATACGCATTTGCGATAATATTTGTTTCTTACAATACACATGTAGCCGAGAAAAATTAGTACACATACTTCTGTGTAATATGCTGTTCTTATGCTTATATCTATGTAATATGCATATGTCTAATAATTTGGAAATAGAGAAAATTTAAAATCTTCAACAAAACAACTCGGATAATTCCGCGCAATTTTCTGGCATTTACACACTATTGTAAATTTTTAAAAAGATAACAAATTAAAACATTGTGCGAATCAAAACATATAGTTAGCGGTAACATTTAGTTTCAAGAGTGTAAATTATATGGCAAACGTGTAATTTTACAAATTTTGCACAGATACTTGTGAAAAAGTGACTAACATTCACATATTTTATACTGTTTTTCTTTTTTCAAGAAATAAGCAACATAACATCTTGCTTAGGTATCAGAATACAATACTACGCTACCTATATTATATCAGAAGTGAAATTTTTTCTAGTATAGAATATAAAACGATACGCTATTTTATTCATTTAGATGAAAACTTCAAATACTCGTATTCATTGATAGAATCATGATTTCAAATTTCCATTTTGAAAATATCATTCACTTCATATCTTTTCCTACCATTTACACATAAAAAAAAATATGAAGGATAACTAATTAACACATTGGGCCAATGAAAGCACATAACAGCAGATAAAAGTTTGCTATAAGAATGTGATTTGTACAAAAAACTTTTAATTTTATGAATTTACATAGATATGTTAATAAAAGTGACTAATTTTCACATATTTGCTAGGGTATCCATACTTTATCTTCATTGGCAATGTTCAACATTGCCAATATGTTAATGTTCTTTTTTGATTACTGCCAGAATTTTTTTTTTCTGTTGTATGTCGTTTTATTTTTCAGCAAATGAATAAAATAACACCATGCTTAGGAATCATAATAAATACTGTGCAATCCGTATTATATCTGAAGTGAAAACATCTCTGGTAACGAATATAAAAAGTCGCTCAAAATTTTTCATTTAGATAGTAACTTCAAAAGCTCGTATTCACTGATAGAATCACGACTTAAAATTTCCATTTCAAAAATATCATTAACTTTCTTATAGAAATATGATCTAAAATATGCATTATGTAAATACAATATTGCATTTCAAGATATCCTAGATTCAAGTCTAAAGATTTTTTCTGAGCACTTTGAAGATAGACTTTAAATCTTATTAAACTAAATTTATATTTCGTTGCGCTACATTATTTGATATATGTTATAAAGATTCTACGCTGTTTAAAAATAGAAAATTCATTGTTGCGAAAGATGAAACGCCATTTCTTCAATGCGACCATGGAATATTTTTAAAAGCGCTGTCTAGCAATGCAATATGGATATATAATACGATAAAATAATTTATTTAACATAAGAAAAAAATTACATTTTATTTGGAATAATATGAAATATGTATGCAAAATAAACTTGTTATTTTACATAGATGTGTATATAATTAAATCTTTCATTTCTTAGTGTATGTTCTCTAAGATGAATATGATTAATCTATTTCTTATTTTTTAAATTTGAAAAAAAAATAATAACTTTAATAATTTTGAACTTGATAGAATATTTTCATAAGATTTGAATTGCTTTAATTTCTTTTTACCTCAACAAGCTATCAAAGCCTGTTAGCTAATGTGTCCGTAGGTTCTGTATGCACGTATGTATATACGTAACGCGATCACTTTTGATAGAAGTATTCAATTTTCTTTTTTTCTAGGATCATTCTGATAAGGAGCTTTCCTGATTAGTTTTGGAGATTCACTGATTAAGTATGAAAGAGGATAACAGGGGATAACCCCCCATTTTTTTCCACACAGAATTGTTTGAATTGCTTCATTTTTATATTCCCTTCTATTATGTTAAAGAGCTTCCCTAATAAAATTAGGACGTTCTTTGTGAAATATAAAGAGGAAAAAAATAGTTAACTAATTAAAAAAAGAGGGAAAAAATTAATTAACCCTATAATTCAGATAAATGGATTTTTCATGCAGAATTCTCCAATTTGCTTAAAACTTGATATACCTGTTAATATCGATATAGCGCTTTCATGATTAGATTTGGAGATTCTATTTTTAAGAATAAAAACGAGAAAGAGCGCATATTCATCCTTAATTTAGACGAATGGATTTTCATGCAGATTTACCCAATGTTCTTCATTTTTTAGGTTCATTCTGATATCGAGCTTCAGTGACTAGATTTGGAAGCTCATTGCGTTATAAAGGAGAGAGATAAAAGAGTTAATAACTCCTTAATTAAGCGAAATGTATTTTTTATGCAGATTTATCTGATTTGCTTCAAATTTGGTATAAAGATTATTTCTGATAACGTGTTTCCCTGATTAGATTTGGAGGTTAAATGGTTAGGTACGAGGTAAAGATAGTAAGTATGTCATAAACTAACATGAAAGATCATTAATTAATATTAAATTGTAACCAAATACGCTGATAATCGCTGATACTCCAACTATAAGATGCTAATTTTGTATTTTTTAGACAGCAGTTGTACAAGAAAACCGGGCGCGTTCAAAAGTTGTTGACGAAAAACAAAGTGGTCCCGAACAACAATAATAGCAACAATAATAGAGTACACTATTAAAGCCTATAGTTGACTGATGAAGACGTTGATGGCTGAAGACGCAGCTGCGCTATTAAAGTTCACTTATAAATTCTAACCATTGCCTCAACAATAGGCATTTTTTTGGAGGGGAAGGGGTTCTCAATCTCAACAGGAAAACCACCTTAGTCTTCGCTAACAATTTTTGAAATTCTTGCTTTTTTTATATAACTCTTGTCCCACAAATTGGAAATTACACTGAGGTGACAAAAGTCATGGGATAGCACTACGCAAATGTATAGATGGCTGTAGTGTCGCTTACAAATTGTATGAATTGTCAGTACCTGGACAGAATTCTTGTTTTTATTCAGTTGCTTCGTGAGAAAAGGTTGATTATGTGATTATAGCCACATGACAAGAATTAACGGATTTCAAACGTGGTACGCTAGTTGGGGCTACACGCAGGGGACATTTTATTTCGGAAATTGTTACAGAATACAACAATCCGAGGTCCACAGTGTCTTGATTGTGCCGAGAATACCTAAATTCAGGCATAATCTCTCAACATGCACAACGCAGTGGTCGATCGGGGGGAACTTAAGTACCGTGAATAGCGACATCTGCTTTGACTTGTCAGTTTGAACAGACAAGCAACACTGCGTGGAATAATCACAGGAATGAATGTGGAATGTCCGACAGGCATGTCCGTTAGGACAGTCCGGGAAAATTTCACTTTCATGGGCTACAGCAGCAGAAAACCGACTCGGATGCCATTACTAAAAGCACGAGATCGCCAAAAGCGGCACCCCTGGGCTCGTGACCATATCAGTTGGGCCGTAGACGACTGGAAAAAAGTGGATTGGTCAGATGAGACTCGATTTCAATTGGAAACAGCTGATGTAAGTGTACGAGTGTGGCACAGACCCCATTAAGTCATGCACCCAATTTGTCAACAAGGGACTGTGCAAGCTGGTTGTCGCTCCATAACGGTGTGATTTGTGTTTACATGGAATGGACTGGGTCTACTGGTAAAACTGAACTGAGAGTTAAGTGAAAATGAATATTTTCAGCTACTGGAAGACCATTTGCAACCATTTATGGATTTCATGTAGGGGGAACTGGGGCACATTGATACACCCCCTGTAAAGCACACAGGGTCATTACAGGAAGTTTCACAACAGCTCCAAAAGGTGATACTAGTGAAATTAACTACATACAGAAAGTTTTGGAATAATTCAATAGTTTGATGGAATGGGATGGGTGATTAATTGTTTTTGTAGGTCAAAAGTAAATTTGAGTTTTACAATTGAAATGGTATTATACAACTGTTCCAGTATTTTAAACCGAAAATAATACCCTCCCTGGCAAGTAAAGCTACTCTTTAACAGTTCCTCATTCTTTATTGTTAGATAAATTATGAAGTGTTGGATTTGCGACTCATTTTATTCAAAATGGCTGTATGGGGCACATTAATACAGTCTTTGTCGGGGCACATTGATACAATCTAAATCCTTTTCTAGTTCATTTTTTCATTACCTTTTATTTATTTTTTACCATACACTCTTTAATTCAACCATTTTTCGTCAAAAATTTCAAATATTAGTTTTTATTGAATTGTAATAGGTCAAATTTCTTTATATTAGAACATTTTATAGTATTTTTGCAAACAGAAGACGTACAAATTTACACAATATCTAGTGCTAGTAGAATTAACAAACGAAATGGACGGCAGCCTGGCAAATCCCAAATTTTTATCGATTCCCCAGAGAAAAAAGTATTATCGACATGAGAAATGTTAAGTAAGAGAAACAAGGTGCAGAACAGTACAGGATAATTATATTATAAACATAATTTTTAATATAATTATCCTTTATTTTCTGTCTGTAAACCGATTTATAAACAGACAACCTGGTAATTCTTTCACCTTTACTAAGAAAGAAGATAATTCTGGGGTTAAAGTGCCAGATATAACAAAGTTACCACAGCCAACAAACAGGCAAGGATCAGTCAGAAGATCAGGTCATTATACATTTTATTTTGATTGCTTTAATATCGCTTACAAATAAATTGTGTACGATTTTAATGTCTATAAATATATATAAAATGGTTTGCTAACTATTTTTCTATGAAAAATATGCATTGGTGTTATTTTGTCTCCATTTTTCCCAGACGTGTCAAAGTGTATCCATCTGCCCCGGGGATGAGGCACATTGATACAAATTACTTTTTTTTTATTTCTTTAAAATTACATGCAAAAATAATATAAAAAACAACGATCGTACATTTTTATAACACACTACACACGCTTTGCTGACATCACATAGAAAAATAACTTGAAATTTTTGCTTTCTAGACACCGATTTTTTTTTTTTTTTTTTTTTTTTGAAAAAGCTGTATCGATGTCCCCCAGTTCCCCCTACCGAAATAACAATAGAATTTTCCAGGCTGTTAATGCGTCATATCATCGGGCCATAACTGCTCGCGATTAGTTTCAAGAATGTTCTGGACAGTTCCAGCGGATGATTTGGCTACATTTATCGCCCTAAATGAATGCCACCGAACATTTATGGGACATAATCGAGAGATAGTTTGCGCACAAAATCCTCTACTGGCAGCACTTTCGGATTTATGGACGCCTATAGAAGCTGCATGGCTCAATATTCCCCAGAAGACTTCTTACGACTCGTGGAGACCAAGCTAGGTCGTGTTGCCGCACTTTCCCGGGCAAACAGAGGACCGACACGCTATTAGCAGGGTATCCCATGACTTTTGTGACCTCAGTGAAATATCTTATAAGTGAATAATGCTGCCACCTATGAGCATAGTTGGGAACAGTTTGCCCGTAATTGCTGAGCTCTGTTATAGGATTATGATCTACTAACTGACTTTCCCTCGTAAAACAGAATAAACGGAGGCTAATCTCCATTAATTTATTTGTGAGGGACGTTATACTTCGAAGTAAGAAAGTTATATACAGTAAATGTGAACATTCTGTGAGCTCAATGATGGTAGTTTAACTGGGCACTTTTTTATTATTTATTTTCACACTTTATGCTCCGACTCGGCTTTTATGTTTTATTAAAGAAAATGCAATATAAATCTATTCAATTTTTCAAAAAATAAATGTATATGGTTTCTTATCTTACAAAATTCTTTACTGGACCACATTTAGGAAGTACAGAAAATTATATGAACTAAGAAAAATTATATGACATTTTTTTCTGCAATCTTTTTTTCCTATTAATAAAAATGTTTCGAAAAAATTAGTAACTGCAAAAAAACTTTCAGTCACAGATATGAATGCAATACATCTATATTATTATCTTTGTAAGTTTTGGGTGGATTAAATTACAGTATTTTTTGTTAATTAATGTAATTATATTTGTAAATACTTTGCAAGAAAATCTTTAACTACCGATTTATTAAATTGGTTTTATTTTAAAATCTATCTAAAATTAAAATTATTATTATATACGGGATATCTTCAGTCATTTACAAAGATAAGTATTTATATATAGATATAATATAAGGAACATTTTTTTTCATTTATAAATTGGGACGTAAAAGGAAAATAGGTTAATTAAAACTGTTGGTAGAAGTGTGGGATTTGCATTACCCCTAAATATATTTCGGCGGAAAATATAGCTCAAAATCTTCATATACTATATATTCTTTATATGTTTTTATGAAAATGCTTCATTTACACTGAAACAAATTGAGAAAAATTGGAAAAAAAAACAGATACATTCTAAAACTTAATGTGTGAATTACTCTTTTTTACATACGTTTATGTGTGAATTTTTAAAACTAATTTTTCCTGACATTTTCACACTTCTCTTAGCACTTACATGTATTTATGTGTGTTTATTGTTTTAATGGAATAATTTAATATGTTATCGCTTCAAAAACTCAAAAAAGTGTGTAAATAGTGGAAAATGTTACGAATATACCGAAATTGGTTTGTAAATGTAATTTGCAAATTATTCATATTACATAAGAACTGTGTATTTTGCATATTATTCCGAAAAATGCGCAATAATATTACACAGTATATGAAATATATGCATAGTAACAGAAAATTACACAGAAATGTGTGTGCAAATTTTACGCAGCTATATGTGTAAGAACAAAATATTACCAGACATATGTGCAGCAATACTATGCAGGAATATGAGTAAGAACAAAATATTTCACAGAAATTCTTCTACCAACGTGAATAGAATAAATAGCGAGACTTAAAAAGTTAGCTTGTGTAATTGTTGAAGAGTGGACAATTTAATGGTTTGAAAAGTCAAAAATTGCGAGTTAAAACCTCGTTTCAACAAACATAACATTGCTTTTTTAATGAATATTGAACCAAAATGAATGGACATTTTTGCAGATGTAATCTTTTAAAGTTATAAAGAATGTCGACATGAAAAAAAATCTGCAAAATGGGGAAAAAACTACTAGCATCACAATTTCCGTAATCTTTTAAATTTTAATTTACACTATGCTTATTCAAATTTTAACCATTCTATTTATAAATTATGATTATTCTATTTTAGAAATTCAAAATAATTTTAACAAATCACCGTACGCATAAAATGTAATTTTAGAAAAAAAATCTCTTTTTTTAGCAAATTACGATTATACTACTTGGGGGTTTCAAAAGAAATCAAAAGAAAGAAAGCAAACACAAATCGCACACTCGATTGCTCTTCATGTGTATTTATTATGCGACTAAAAATTTAAAGAATTTACATAAAGAAATTCCGGTAATTTAAATTTCAATGGAGCAAAAACTTCAAAAAACACTGAAGGTGAAATCAGAAATTCCCAGGTTTTCCTAAGTATTTCGAACAAAAGATTTCGCATTAAATGTTTCTCAAGGGGAAAATAGTAATTATCAGCTCTATTTATTTCCTAGGAAGTTTTAAATGAGCTTTTTTTTTATAAAAATGGCCCATTTTGACAGCTTTTATGAAATTTTTTAAGTAATCCTTTTTTAATATTTTATACAAATAAATTAAAAATAAATAATTCTGTGAAATCAATAAATGTTAGACTATTTCCTGATTTACAAAATAATCTTGAAAGGTCATAATTTCATTTTTAGAATTGAAAAAAAAATCTTTAATTTAATATGTTTTGTTAATGGTGATTCACATCTTTTAAATATGATTAATAGTTGTGAATATCATCTCCTGTCTCTATTATTGTATCTCTTACAATATACATATATATATATATATATATATATATATATATATATATAACATTTCACAAAAGAATGTTTTAAGTTTGAGACTTTTATATTTAACTGTTTTTGATTGTGATAATTTAATTAAGAGAATGAAGTCAAAAAAACCCATTTTAAAAGAAGGAAATGAAGAAAAACGCATTTTCACATGAGGTTTTTTCCTCGATAACCATTGCTTGAAATTTTGAAAACAAATCTAAATGAAAAAAAAATCCTACTCCAATTAAGTTAGAAACATTATTTAAACATCATTTTAAGCAGATCAAAAGAGAGAAATATTTATTGCAATAAAATGTTTTTAGAAAAATAGCAGAATTTTGTGTTCTGGATACCTTTAAACTAGATGAATAAAACTAAATCTATGAACATAAAATTGTATTAAAAAATTACATAAAGAAACTCCAGCAATTTGGTTTTCAACGGAGCAAAAACTACAAAAACATTGAAATTGAAATCGGAAATTCCGAGGTGTTTTCCTGTATATTTTGGACCAAACACTTTTTACTTAATGTTACTCAAGCGCAATATAGTATTGAGTAGTTCTATTTATTTTCTAAAAAGTTTTGATGAGCTTTTCTTTTAAACTATCTCAGTTTGATTGCGTTCGGTGAAATATTTTTAAAGTAGTTTTTATATATTTGTCACTGTCTTCTATTCAATTAAATTCATTTAATTAACAACTTTAACTGTTATTGATTTATAATAATTTAAATAAGAGAAATAATCGAAAGACCCATTTTAAATGAAGAAAATGAAGAAAAAGGCACTTCACACGAAGTTATTTTCATGACAACCATTGCCTGAGAGCTATATTTTAAGAAACTGACCTAAATGGAATATATATAGGAGGACCCCAGAAGCCAAGGGGTACAAGTGACAAAATTTCGATTTGGATTAAATTGAGTTTAAAGATAATTGCTGTTAAATTGGAACATCAATAACAATTGAGTGGATTGAAATAGGAAATTTCTGCTTGTTGCATTCTAGTCTTTGAACTCTTATTTCAATAACTGTTAAAAAATAAAGTACAATTTTCTTTAAATGTATAATTAATCAATATTGTTTCTTTTTCGAAAAAAGTAGTTTGCCTCTATAACTCAGCAAATAATAAGAAAATCACTTATATTTCTTTACCTGAAATGAAAAAAGCATATTTTTAGGTCGTCTGTGTATTTAGTTTATTTTTTACCCCTTGGCTTCTGGGGTCCTCATATATTTCCTGCTCCGATCAAGATAGAAACAGTATTTAAACGTCATTTTAAGGAATGTAAATCAGGAATCTATTTAAATTAATAAAATATTTTGAATAAAATATTATATCCTGGAACCCTTAATCTAGATGAAGGATAGCAAAATCGATAAACATTAAATTTTATTAAAGAATTTTTTTAAAGAATCTCAAGCAATTTGGTTACCCACGGAGTAAAAAAAAAAACAAAAAAACAAAAAAAAAACATTGAAAGTGAAATAGGAAATTTCCAAGTGTTTACTATTTATTTCGAGTGAAATGCTTCTCATTTAATGTTGTTCATGTGGAAAATGGCATTGAATAGTTCTATTTATTTGCTTGGTTTTGAATGTGCTTTTCTTTTAAAATGTCTCATTTTGATAAATTTCGGTGAAATTTTTTGAAAGTATTTTTATTTTAATATTTTTTTTGAATGTTTTGTATACAAGTAAGTTAAAAATGAAATAAGTCTGTGAAAGTGACAAATGTTAGTATATTTTCTAATTTACAAAATAATCTTGAAAGGCTATAATTTCTTTTTTAGAATCGAAAAAAAAAACCTTTAATTTCATATGATTTGTGAATATTGATTCGCATCTTTTAAATATTACTAACACCTGTAACCAACATTTTGTCTGACTTTTCGTCTCTCTTATTATATACATATATTTTTTTTCAAATTTGCTAAATCTAATTAAATTTAAAAGGTTTCAAAATGAATGTTCCAAGTTCGAGCCATTTATCTTTCACTTTTTTTCAGTTTTAATAATTTAAAGATGAGAATTGACGAAAGAAGTCCCATTTGAAATGAAGAAAATGATGAAAAACGCATTTTCACTCCACGTTATTTCCATGGTAACCATAGTTTGAAATCTAAATTTTGAAAAACATCCTAAAGGGCAAAAATAATATTTCGTTTTACAATTAACGTTGCAAAGGTTAGAAAAAACCCGGTTTAAACCCGGGAATAAACCGGGTTTTTAGTAATAAACCTGGAAAAAAGCCGGGATTTTTTGGAATAATTCGTTTTTTTTGGGAATAAACCTGGGAATAAACCTGGTCTATTGGAATATAAACCCGGGAATAAATCGACTTTTAGCAACTCTCGTTACAATTAAGAAAGAAACATGATTTAAACTCTTTTAAGCTGTATAAAACAGAAAAATATTTAATTCAATAAAATGTTTTTAGACAATTTGCATATTTTGGAGTCATGGACCTACTTAAACTAGGAGAAGGAAAACAAAATCTGTAAGCATGAAATTGTATTAAAAATTTACATAATGAAACTCCAGCAATTTCGTTTTAAACTGATCAAAAACAATAAAAATGAAATCGGAAATTCCCAGGTGTTTCCTCTGTGTTTCGAACGAAACCCTTCGCTATTAAATGTTTCTCAAGTGGAAAATAGTATTCAGTAGTTCTATTTCTTTACTAGGAAGTTTTGAATGAGCTTTTATTTTAAAAAGCCTCAGTTTGATATCTTTCGGTGAAATATTTTTAAGGTAGTCTTTTTTTAATATTTTTGTAACTGCTCTTTTATTAAAATAAATTATTTGAATAAATACTTTAAATGCTGTTGACTTATAATAATTTAAATAAGGGAAATGATGACAAGTACCATTTCAAAAGAAGAAAATTAAGAATAAGGCATTTTCTCACGAAGTTGGTTCCATGATAAACATTGCAAGAGAGTTGGATTTTGAAAACTGAACTAAATGAAACATATATATGTATGTATATACATATATTTCTTGTTCCATTCAAGATAGACACATTGTTTAAAAGTCATTTCAATAAATTGAAATCCGGAATATATTTAAAGCAATAAAATGCGTTTAGAAAATTTGCAACAATTTGTGTCTTGGTCCTCTTAAACTACAGTGGCGGTCGAAAGTTTCTGGCCAGTTAGTTTCTTCGATTTATTTACCAAAACGTTTCAACAAAGAAGAAGCACAATTGCTTCAAAAGTTAGGAATATGTGAATGACCTCTGACCAGAGAAGATTTTGATTGGATACTGAATATGCTTCATGCAATGGGATAAAATTTGAAGTTCGCATGTGCAAAAGTTTCCGGCCACTTATCATTCTTTAGTTTTTTTTCTATCGGTAAACTGTTTTTGGTTGTGTTTATGAATGAATCAACGTGTATAGCATAGTCTGAATTTAAAATTGAAAAGTTCAACAATTGCTGTTTATAAATGAGTGATTAGTTTGTCGCTAAAAGGCCAATCTTCTCGAGATATTGCGGCAAAGTTATTGATCGGTAAAATTGACCGTAAACGATATTTAAAAAAGACATAAAGATGGCCGAGGCTTTCAGGACTTTCAGAGGTCCGGGAGATCCCGGAAAATTATTATTCCTGTGGACAGAATTATCTGGAGAAAAACAATTGATAATCCGCATAAAAATTTCGCTGCAATGTACTGCGATTTACGGAATGAAAATATTGCTGAAATAAGTCCGTATACCGTATCAACATGCTGACGTAATGCATAACTTTATGGAAGAGACGGTGTTAAAATTTTTTCAGAGTTTAAAAAAATACAAACGTACTCGACTGGCGTTTTCCAAAAATCACAAAGTCTGGTGAAGTGAAAACTGGAAAAAAAGTTCTATTTTTCCATCAATCAAATTCGAAACAGTTTTGGAAGTAATGGCAGTCACAACGTCCGATGACCTAACAACAAAAGACATGATTCGACCTATGTTATTCCTGCAATGAAGCATGGCATAGGACACGTTATGCCGTGGGGAGTACTTTCTTCAAAAAGTGTCGGTTCATTATTTGAAATTCACAGCCAGGTGAATGATGCAATGTATAAGGATATCTTGCAAGACTATTTTCTTCCTTATAAAAGAAAAAAAATTGGTCGCAACAATTTTTCGTAACATGATAACGACATAAATAATTTATGCAAACCTCGATAAGCAATGATTTTCGCACAAAAAATTTCGTTTTTGAAATGATCAGCCCAAGCGCCCAACCTGAATCCAATGGAAAATCTTTGAAAAGAAGTTGCAAAAGTCTGCGGAACTATAAATATTCCAACTCAGCCGAAATTTCGCCAAAATTGCAAGAAATGTGGATAAAGCGTACCATAGACGATATTTAACCGTTGATTGTATGAATGTCAAGTTCCTGCGCCATAGTACTTATTACTAAAGTTAATGAAATAGTAATACGATACAATAATAATTGTAAATGTTGTTGATCACTGTAATTTTCTATTACAATACCACTTTTTTACAAACTTGTGCAGGTGGCCGGAAACTTTTGAGAACATGCGTTTTTCTTTATACTTAATTTTGTCAGTTAAATTTATTGATATTTACATGTTCTTCTATAAGAAGGTTCCTAACTGTTATGCCAATAAAATGTATAAAATATCATTTTGAGATTCCTCCTCATATGGGTATATTTACAAATTAACTGAAAAATTTTTGCTGGCCGGAAACCTTTTAAACGCCATTGTAGTTAAAGGAAAACAAAATATATAAACATAAAATTTTCTTAAGGAATTTACATAAAAAAATACTCCAGTCAGTTTGGTTTTCAAGGAGAAAAAACTGAAAAAACATTGAAGGTGAATTCGGAAATTCCTTGGTGTTTCCTATATATTTCGAAAGAAATGCTTCGCAATTAAAGTTTCCCAACTGGAAAATACTATTGAGTAGTTCTGTTTATTTGCTAGGAAGTTTTGAATGCCTTTTCTTTTAAAATACCTCATTTTGATACCATTTTGTGATATATTTTTAAAATTATTTTTATTTTAATATTTTTTGTGAATGCTTTTTATACAAATAAATTATAAATGAAATAATTCTGTGAAATCTATAAATGTTAGAATATTTCCTAATTTACAAAATAATCTTACAAGATTATAAATTCATTTTTACGATCGAAAATAATATCTTTAATATCGTGTAGTTTGAGAATGCTGATTCACATCTTTTAAATATGTCTGACAGATGTGATTGTCACTCTATTTCTCTTTTTGAATCTTTTTGTCACTTTTACTATACATATATATATTTTCAAATTTGCTGAATCATAATTAAACTGAAACATTTGAAAAAGGCATGCTCTAAGTTTAACCGTGTTATCTTTAACTTTTGTTGACTTGTAATAATTTAAACAGGAGAAATAAATAAGAAAAAACATTTCAAATGAAGAAAAACTTATTTGTACACGAAGTTGTTTCCATGATTAGGATTATTTGAAAGCTAGATTTTGAGACCAATCCTAAATGAAAACAAAAAAAAATATTTCCTGTTCTTGTTCAGATAGAAACATTATTTGAAGTGGTATAAGACAAAGAAATATTTCTTGCATTTTTAGAAAATTTGCAGGCGTTTGTGTCCTGGACCCCTTAAAAATAGGTAAAAGGAAAACAAAATTTATCAACACAAAATTGGATTAATGGATTTACATAAAGAAACTCCAGCAATTTGTTTTCCATTGGGGCAAAAACTACAAAAATATTGAAAGTGAAATCGGAAATTCTCATACGTTTTCTATATATTTCATATGAAATGCCTAGCTTTAAATGTTTCTCATGTGGAAAATAGTATTGAACAGTTCTATGTTTTTGCTAGAAAATAATGAATGAGCTTTTTTCTTTTAAAATGTTTCATTTTGATAGGTTTTGGTGAAATATTTTTTAAATAGTTTTACTTTAATATTTTTAGTGTCTCTCTTTTTATACAATTAAATTAAAAGTGAAATAACTCAGTGAAATTTATAAATGTTAGTAATAATTTAGAAAAAGGATTGATGAAAAAAAAAACATTTTAAATGAAGAAGATGCATTTTCACACGAAGTTGTTTCCATGATAACGATTGCTGGAAAGCTAAATTTTGGAAAGAAACGTAAATGAAAAAAAAATATGTATATACGTTGGCACAGAAAGAAACAAAATTCATCATAAGCAGGATAAATCAGAAAAAATACTTAATTCAAATGGTGAATTTTTTTGTTGTTATTTTGTTTTAGTATTTTTGTGACGGTCTTTTGTACATATACTTTAAAATTTGTTTAGATCTGTGATCGGCATTTTGTCTCTTTTTTTTTTTTCAGATCAATCAAAATACAATTTTTCTTATCAGATTTGTGTACATTTCACTAAAAATAACGTGCGAGATAAGTAACTTTACAATAAGTTAAAATAATGTTCAATCTGTTGACTATACAGTATTTATAATTTCTATAATTTTCAATAATTTTGTCTGGCTTTTTTATTTTAAATACCCAAAATATTAAATACCCTAAATATTAAATATATATATTAATTTTTTTAAATACCCTAAATATTTTTTACCCTAATAGCGTGCATGGTCACAGTGACGTCACAGTGACGTCACTGTGAGTCACTTTAGTTACATCACATCTGTGACCAAAATGCCACCACTCAGTGACGTCACATTGTGACTGAGATGTGACTTTCTTAAAAATCTTTAGAAATTTATAAATATCCTTCAAAACATGTTATTTACTTAAAAAAACATGTTTCTGGCAATTTATCTATCGTCGCTTTTGTCACAGTTTCGTCACAATGTTAATGTCAAATTAGTCACAAATGACACATTTTTCACAAATTTGTGAAACTTTGTGAAACGTCACAAAAAGCTCTAAAACGGCCATAACGACTTCACATTTTAGTCACTGTGACTTCACATCGAGAATCGATGGTCACAAAATCACAATGTGACTTCACAACGACGTTGCAGTGACGTCACCATGCTTTACGGGAATGGATAGATAAAATTGTTCTTTCACCGCTTCTCTGATTGGCCCTTACGTCATATGGGCAACGCATTTTTGCCAATCATGATTTGCCCGAACCACAAACAGGCATCCATATTTCAATTATGATTTATTATTGTCAACAGTACATTTTTAATTTATATTTTGCATTATTTACAATGTTATTTCAACTTAATGTTAAGCAGAATAAAACAGATAAATACTTAAAGCAGCAAGTTGATTTTAGAAAATTTGCAGACTCTTGTGTCCTTGGACCCTTAAAATAAGGTGAAGGAAAACTAAATATATAAACATAAAATTGCATTAAAGAATTTACATGAACTCCAGCAATTTGGTTTTGAACGGAGCAAAAACTGCAAAAGCATTGAAAGGGAAATCGAAAATTCCCAGGTGTTCCCTGCGTATTTCCAAGGGAATGCTTCCCATCAAATTTTTCTCATGTGGAAAATGGCATTGATTAGTTCTATGTATTTGCTGGGAAGTTTAGAATGAGCATTTTTAAAAAATTCCTCATTTTGATAGCGTTCGGTGAAATATTTTTAAAGAAGTTATATTTTAATATTTTTGTGACTGCCTTTTATACAAACGCTTTGAAATTTTACTAACAGCTGTGACCAAAATTTTGTCTCTCTTTTTTTATTATTCTTCAATCAAAGTACGATTTATCTGAGCTCAATTGTGTAATTTTCAAATGAAAAAAATCGCGAGATAAGTAACTTTACAATATGATGAATAATGTTCAATTTGTTGACTATACAATGTGACTATGGATATATAAAATCTGTCTTAAGGGAGACCCGTACCCCATTTTTGACCAAAAATCATCAAAAGTTCAATATTTTGTTTTTCTCAGAAAATGATAAAATACATATTTGCAAATATCCATGCAAAATTTCAGAACTCAGGGACACTTGGAACAGGTAGAAAATGAGCTTTTTAAATTGTACTCACTATAGAGTTTAAAGGACTAGCGGCCATTTAAAACGCGTTTTCCTGAAAATGACTTTTTTCATATTTTGCCTAAGTTCAAAGTACTAAGTCTCAGTGGTAAAATGATTTAGAAACAAAGTGTTTATGTTTTTAGAATCTTAAAAAAATTTACAACAAAAGTAAGGAGAGATATTTCTTTTAACTATTTCTGAAAATTTTATATAAATTGGTATATAAAAATTTTACATAAAAAGTGAATTATTTTGCTAGTTATTCCTTACAAGAAGATTCTTAAATAGTACACCAAAGTTCATTACTTTAAAATCAATAATAAAAATTTTGGGTTTTTTCTTACGGGTCTCCCTTAAACCGCCTCCCTGATTTGTCAGTATGGCATCCATATTCCAATCAGGATTTATTATTGTCACAAGTAAATTTTTTATTGTATATTTTGCATTATTGACAACATTATTTAAGCGTCCTTTTTAGTAGAATAAAACAGAGAAATATTTAAAAAGTTTTTAGAAAAATTGCAGAAATTTGTTATATGGAAACCTTTAAAATATGTGAAGAAAATCAAATCTATAAACATAAAATTGGGTTGAAAAAAATTTACATAGAGAAACTGCAGCAATTTCATTTTCAACAAAACAAAAACTAAAATTACATATAGGTGGAATCGGAAATTCCCAGATGTTTCCTGTATATTTCGAACGAAATGTTTCACATCAAATGTTTCTCATGTGGAAGATAGTATTGAGTAGTTCCATTTATTTGCTAGGAAGTTTTAAATGAACTTTTCTTGTAAAATGCTTCATTTTGATAGAATTCATTGAAATTTTTTAGTAGTTCTGTTTTAATATTTGTGTGATTGTATTTATACGTTAAAATTTAACTACTAATCAACATTCTGTCTCTCTTTTTTTCCTCTTCAATCAAAAAAAAAATCTCAGCTTATTTGTGTAAGTTTTAACCCGGTGGAAGGCGCGCACTCATTAGCACACATTTGGTCGCGTGGGGTTCCTGTATAACCCCACCGAAAAACTTTGCAATTTACGCATGTAAATTTATTCAAACATATATAAAAAATGTATAAAATATATTTTTAAGATATAAGTTTCAATTTCAGAATATATTTAAATAAATATCTGCACTAATAATTCTTAAAAAAAAAAAAAAAAAAAAAAAAAAAAAAAAAAACTTACTCATTTTTAAAAAAAATTACATACCTTTATTGGACTTTACATACATTTGTCACAGACGTAATTAGAGTGATCCTTGCAAGTAAATTGTTCACATTTAATACAACTAATTGTGGTTTTTTTGTCCTTAGCTCGAGGACAAACTGCACATCTTCCTTTACCAAGCTTTATTCTCTTTGGCAAGTTATTATCAGGATCATCATTACTTTCTGTTGAGGGCAAATCAGATTTAATTTTTTCTCGTAATTCCTTGGGCAACATTGACATAGTTGATCTTTTCATAATTTGTTGGTTAACTAGAGACAATGCCAATGTTTTTAAGAACATTCGCCTACTTTTGTACTGCAGAGGAGCATTTTTGGTGGACATAAGTGCAACTCGCGCATTTATAGCTGCCACATTCAACACACAATAGAAAACAACCATCGGCCACCTATTTGTTTTCCTCGCAGTAGAATAAAGTGTAGACATTTCATCAACAGTATCCACTCCTCCCTTTGTTTCATTGTAAAATTGTATTATTTCCGGCTTCTTTTTCTCAGAGTTTTCATCTATCGTGTTATCATGATGCATAGTAGACAACAAAACTACACATTTCGATTTCTTCGGAACATAAGACACTAATGTTACGTCCTTTTGGAATCCAAATATAGATGAAAAAACTTCCCTTGTTTTTGCTTCTAAAAATTCAACAGGAATCACAGCTTTATTTTTCTTCAAAGTTCCCACGATAGTTAGTTTCTTTGATAGAAGCTCTTTTGCTAATGGATAGCTTGTGTACCAGTTGTCCATTGTCACGTTCCTTGCGGATCCAAATAACGGGGTGCAGAGTCGTTTTACAATTGCAGATGGTGAATTGTCGACTTTGAACGGACCTTCTGGTTGTTGTCCGGCATAAATTTCCATATTATATGTATAAAATGTCCTCGCATCGACTAAGGCGAATATTTTAATTCCATATCTTGCCGGTTTTTTCGGCATGTACTGCCGAAATCCACAACCACCTCGAAACTTTTCTAACTTCTCGTCTATAGTGACATATTCACTAACTGAATATATCTCTTGACACTTTTTATTGAATGCACTGAAAAAATCTCTCACTGCTGCCAGTTTATCTAATTGACGTCGATCTTCACGGTCTTTTATATTATCAAATCTCAAGCATCTGAGAAGAAATGTGAACCGCTTGTAAGACATTGTTTTTCGAAGCAATTCAATTCCAGTTCCATCGGCGCTCCACAAATCCTTTGCATTAGTATGGGATGATTTGTGTAGCCCGCATAAATATAAGAGACCAAATAGCGCTCTCATCTCCACTTCATCCGTATTTCTAGCATCACGACTTCGTTGGAAATTTGCAGATATTTTATCAATAAAAATATTAGTGCAATCCACGATATTTTTTATAACGTTGGAATCAAAAAAGAGTTCCCAACTTTCAACAGGTTCCGTAATACCTGATGCAACTGATTTTAGTCCAGGTAGATGAATAATGATGTTGCACGAGCTAGTTCTCACTTTTGCATTCGGTTTATCTTTTTTCCAGACTGTTTTATCTTTTCCTACGTAAATGTCATTTTCTTGATCGGATTCACCGCTTATATTGGCAGCTTCAAATTCACTGTCACTGTCGTGACTACTATAAATTTCATAATCAATTTCATCTTCACTAGCAGAGTCTATTTCTTCATCTGAAGTTTCAACAGTATCCAGCAGCCCTCTCAATCTCTCCATTTCTTTCTCATATTCCGTCAATTTTCGTTTAGCTGCCATTTTCGAAAAGAACAAAAAATCAAGCGTCCACTATCTATGCGAGCAGAAAACTAATGAGAGGGAATTGCTGTAAAATGCGGTCGCGCGGGGTTGCTAGGTTACCCCAGTGGCAGGTGGCTTTCCAGGAAATGATTGCTTCTCCCTAACAAAAGAAAAACACCTGCTGATGGCAGGTGCTATTGAAAGAAAACATTTTAAAAGTTAGCTACTGAAGGGATGAATAATGACGGACTAATACGAATTCCAGAAAAGAAGTTTTTATGAGACTGGGGTGACTCAGGTACCCCGCGCGCCTTCCACCGGGTTAATTGAAAAAACCGGAGAGATAAGTAATTTTACAATATATAAAAATAATGTTCAATATGTTGACTCTACAATAGGGTTGTGCGAATAAACTAAAGTTTTTATTTCGAATCGCTATAGTGCAGAAAAGTTGCGATTGGTAAATACAAGAGAAACAAAAAAAGAATTTTTCAAATCGGACTATATCTTCCGATCGCGCTAACCACCTAAAAATTAAAAAAAAAATGAAAATTTCCGATTTTTTCAGAATTAAAAAAAATATTACATATAAATATATTTTATCACCATGGTGAAAAATATTTGCATATTGTACTGTTTAATAATAATAAAAAAAATTGAGTATAGAGAATATCTTCTGATCGCGCAAACTCATTAAAAATCAGGAAAAATTCAATTTTCAGTGATTCTCATATATTAAGAAAATAATTAAATAAATTCAGTTTGCTGTCTTTTGTTAAGTTTTTAATGTAAATTAATACTATTGAGCACATTAGGCCATTTTTGAACCACAGCGATCTTACCACGACGAGATCATTGCAGGGCGAAAAGGTTTAGTAGTTTGCGTAAGTCCTGTTTGCCAAGTTGAGAAACAGCGCTGAAGTCGCAATACGTGTACATACCAACATACCCATCTCTCCCCAACTTCGTTCAATTGCAAAGTGTGCCATTTCGTATCAGTGAGCCCGTGAATGAATTCGTTTTTGAATTGGGTGTATTATGTTATTTTAAATGCATTAACAAGTGACATGGATACGGATATGCATATGTCGGTGACCAAGAAAATTACTAGACAATCTTTTCATTGTCCTATATTCGGTCATCAAAGAGATTTTCTGCCAAATATTCCTCCAACACATGAAGATGTTCTTCGATGCTGCTTTGAGGAGAGGTTTTTATTAGCAAGTAAACTCAACAACATGAAAGTGAGTTTCTCATCTGTCAGCAATACAATGCCACAAAAAATAAAATATATCTATTAGAAGACGTCTATCCCAAATGTTTCTGAGTATAGAATCATTTAGATAATGCCTACTACGATAAGTATTATAAACTAACGAAATCTTATATTATAGACATTGAAAAGCCAGATTTTATATAAAAGGTTGATGAATTTAAAAAACAAGGAGCTCAACTGTGTGATATTACAGCCTGCAAATATGTAATGAATTAAAATTGCGCCTGTAAAATGTCTCCAGATCTGAGGGAGTGTCCGTTTGAGACTTATTGTACGTCTGAAAAACATAACAAAATTCCAGTCATTGAGCATAGATTTATCTACCTCCAGAGAAAGTACGGAATGGGAAAAATTTGTACTATAAATCAAAAGGAGGAAAAAAAAACTGAATACAAGACTTGGACGACGAAACTATATATTGAAAAGGTAACCTTCCAAATCTGTTGAAGCGGAAATGAAATATATTGAGCATTTAGATGAAATACAGGAGAGTTTTGCATAATGTAGGTATGTGTAATGTAGGTATATGTAAAATCTCATTACCATGACCGATACAGCCTATCAGATTTAACCCGTTCGTGACGGTGCGCGCATTTTGAAGTGCGCATCTGAGGACGGAGCGGGGAAATTCGATTTCACCTTCTGGGCCGGAGGATTTCGCGCAGTTAAGCCTAACGTTTGCCAAAAATTCTTTAAAAATTAATAAAAAAATAACTTTCGCATGAAACTTTTTGAAATTCACATACATGGAATTTGATGTTATTTTATATATTCATTCAAAAATGATGTATGTTGTGTGATATTTTAATTGGAAAAAAATGTTTAAATGTAAATAATGAATAGTTAATATCCTGTTTTTAGTTTTTAAAATGATATAACATGACAGAAAAATACTTGCCAGGCTGTTAAATATCAACCTATGAAACATTTTGCTATAATAGAAAAACAAGCCTAACCATCTTGATACTTAATAATTTTTAACACTTTCAGTAAATAAAATAAATGTTTTACAAAAAACGATTTATTTAGAAATGAAAAATATTAAATAAAACATACAAACAACCTGCTACTGTTGCTTTGTAACACTTATATATATATATGTGTGTGTGTCTGTGTGTATGTAAGATTGGATTTTAAAAAAAACTTAGTTTAATTTTATAATATTTTTGAAAAAAAAATATATATATATAACACATAATTAAAAACAAACAAACAGTCTTGAATAATAATCAGTAATGATGTGCAAATTAGAGTAAAAATTAAAAATGTACCTTTCCAAAATATGTTTATGTTAAAATTATTTCAGAAATAGAAAATATATTTCCATATGGTATATCGTATAATAAGGTATATCAAATAAAAATTATTGGATAATTATGAATAAAATTTAATAATGATTTGAAACTTTCAAAACTTTCGTTGATGTTAAAATTATCTTTTAAAATCTATGTTAACATATAATCTAATACATAAGTAAGAAAAAAATCTTGAATAATAATGAATAAAGCACAATAATACTTTAAAATACTCTTTAAAACTTAAAACACTCTTTAAAAACTTTTGTTCGTGTTACTAGTAATTTTTTAAAAGAAATGTATATATATATGCAAGCATGTAATGTAAAACATATTAGATAAATATATAGAATTATAGAAAAAAAAACTGGTCAGTAATTTGAAATGAGCAATATATAAATTATAGAATGCAATAGTTTTATATTTTAAAAAATCTTTGTGAGTATGGTAAATTGTAAAGCAATCCTCTGCGCAAAGCCCCACCTCGCATTCTTTGCATTGGAAATACGATGTTTTCCTCTTTGATTGTTTGCTACACACAACAATCAATTATTAGTATTTGAGTCACTATCACTTTCGGAAAATTCACTTTCCGAAGAAAAAGTTTTATTCATAATATCCTCTATCTAATCAGCAGTCAAATACCGGCGTCTTTTAGACATTTGAATTAGTTAATAAACGATATCGCTTAAATATATATTATTAATTTAAAACGAATTAATTTAAACAAGTGTGAAAAGTAAAAATTAATCAAAAGAAGAACGCAGAAAAATATTCTTAATTTAGCTGCACTGAGAAAGAATGTTATCAGCGTATCAGCTCCCACAATCCGTATGTAACACTTTACTTTCTTTCTTATTATTTTTTATTTTTTAACTGCGAAGCACTCCTGAAATAAAATAAAAATATAAAAAAAGATAAATATTTCCTTCTACAAGAAAGAAAACACGAAATATTAATGACGTCGGTTTTTGCCACTATTTCTGATCGAGATAAAAGAGCGGGAAAAAAGCAATGAATCACATGTTCATGTTATCATTCGTAATCGTAAATATGCTTACTAATACGCTTACTTACGTGAATTATATGCTTTCTTATGATCCTATTCTTTAACCGCAAATTTTTCCTTCTGAAGTTCAGTAGCATTATTTCTAATTCAGAAAAATAAAGTTTTACTAGACGCGTAAAAAGATTTATGAAACACAAAGACGTGATGAAAAAATAATCTTTTTCCCATTGTAGTATTTCTATAAAAAATTAAATTCGCGTGGATTAAAAAAAATGTTTTCATTAGCTTTCCTAGTTTGAAGGAGAAGTCTTCTTCCTTAATATACATTCAAATAGAATTAGGATAAATTTTTTATATGCTAAACTGTGAAAAACAAAACGTTCCGTTTGATCGGCATGAATGCTAGTCTCGCGGGATGTGAGTACAAACCTTGCCGGCATATACAGTGGTCGCTCATCCCCAAGGGGCTAAGAAGAACAAATTACCATGGCAGATGAATGTGGAGTTACAATCTACATCGTTACATTGCGATCGCAATGGTGTATCTGACCCTGCAGGTGCTGTTATAGCGTTGAGTGTGCTAGAATATATTGCTGTAATAACTAAAACAGATGCTTCTCAAGTTATTGATTGATGCAAAATTAGAATGGAAATCAGCCGCACTCGAAAAAAAATTAGGTCAAAGTCAAATGGATTCAGAAGAACCACATGACATATATTTTGGTGGAAGAAAGGAGGATACTTTATTTATCCTCCTCAGTTCTGAGACAAATATCACGAGGGACAACATATACCTGTTTAAGATTACTATAAAACATCTTCAAACATGTATCATTCTACATATCAATGCGTATTATATGGATGCATTTATTGAAAAAGTCTAGAAGGGTTTTTAACAATTCTAGAAGCATTTAAATTTATTTAAAGGATGTTCTTTAGTATATTAGGTATATAGGCTTAGGTATACAGTTCTTAGATATAGAGGCGCTATATTCGTGTGTTGATAGAATACTTGGCAGAAATCTTTTGAAACCGAATATAGGACAATGAAAAAATTGTCTAGTAATTTTCTTGGTCAACGACACATGCATATCCGTATCCATTTTACTTGTTAATGTAATTAACACAATACACCCAATTAACAAACGAAATTCATTCACGGGCTCAATTCATTCAAATGGCACACTGTGCTAGTGGACGAGGTTGGGGAGTGATGGGTATGTACACGTAGGGCGACTTCAGCACTGTTTCGCAACGTGGCTAACAGGAGTTGCGCAAACTACTAAACCTTTTTGCCCCGCAGCGATCGCGTTGTGGTCAGATCTCGGTTTTTCAAAAATGGCATAATGTGCTCAATAGTATTAATTTACCTTTCAATTTTAATATGAGACTGCAAACTGAACTTATTTAATTATTTTCTAAATACACCAAAATCACAGAAAATTGAATTTTTCCCCAATTTTTAATGAGCTTGCGCGATCGAAAGATATTCTCTAAACGCAATTTATTTATTTTTATTATTATTAAACAGTACAATATGCAAATATTTTTCACTATAGTGATAAAATATATGTGTATGTAATATTTTTTAAAAAATTCTAAAAAAATCGGAAATTAAAATTTTTTTTTAAATTTTTAGGTAGTTTGCGCGATTGGAAGATATAGTCCGATTTGAAAACTTCTTTTTTTGTTTTTCTTGTATTTACCAATCGCAACTTTTCCGCACTATAGCGATTCGGAAGTAAAAACTTTTCTTTTTTCGCACCATCCTACTCTACAATCTGGCTATGGATGAATAAAATTTGTCTTTAACTGCTTTCCAGATTTAACCGTACGTCATATAGGCAACGTGTTTTTCCAATTGCCAAATGTTTAGCCCATTGTTGGACAATGTTGGACAATGTTGTTGGACATTTGTATTCCATCATAATTTATTGTTCTTCCAAATAAAATTTTATTTTATATTTTGCAGTTTTACAACATTATTTAAACGTCATTTTAAGCAGAATAAAACAGAGAAATATCAAAATCAATAAATGATTTTTAGAAAATTTTAGTGTCCTGGACGACTTAAAACTAGATGGAGGAAAACAAAATATTAAATAAAATTAATTGTATTAACAAATATCCATAAAAAACCCTTTGAGAAATTTGGTTTTCAGCCAAGCAAAAACTACAAATCATTAAAAGTGAAATCGGAAATTCCCAGGTGCTTCTTATATATTTCAAAGGAAAACTTCGCATTAAATATTTTTTCTCTAGTCGAAAATTGTTTTGAGTAGTTATGTTTAATTACTAGGACGTTTTGAATGAACTTTTCTTTTAAAAGGCTTCAGTTTGATAAATCTCCATGAAATATTTTTAAAGTAGTTTTCTTTTAATATTTTTTGTGACTGTCTTTTATACAATAATATTAAAAATCAAATGACTCAGTGAAATGGTATGTATTAGTATATTGCCTGATTTTCAAAACAGCCTTGTATGATAATAATTTCATTTTTAGAATCTAAAAAATAAAAAAAAATAGTTTAATATGATATATGAATGTTGATTCGTGTCTTTTAAATATAACTGACAGTTCTGACTAACATTCTCTGACTGTTTCTCTTTTTGTCTCTTTATATATATATATATATATATATATAGAATAAAACAGAGAAAAAATAAATGCAATAATATGTTTTTTAGAAATTTTGCCGATTTTTGTGTGTTGGACTCACTTAAGCTAGTTGAAGGAAAACAAACTCTATAAACATAAAATAGTATTAAATAATTTTCTTAAAGAAACTCAAGCAATTTGGTTTTCAACGGAGCAAAAACTATAAAAACATTGAAAGTGAAATCGTAAATTCCCAGGTGTTTCCTATGTATTTCGAACGAAATGCCTCTTATTTCATGTTTCTCAAGTGGAAAATAGTATTGAATACTTCTATTTATTGGCTAGGAAGTTTTGAATAAGCTTTTCTTTTAATATGGCTTATTTTGATAGTGTTCTGTGAAAAAATTTTTGTAAAGTAGTTTTATTTTAATATTGTTTGTGACTATCCTTCATTCAAATAAATTAATTGAAGAAATAACTGTCATTGTTGTTGACTTAGAATAATTTAAATGAAAGAAATGACAAAAACACCCATTTTAAATTAAGAAAATGCAGAAAAAAGGCATTTTCACATGAAGGTGTTTCGTTGTTAACCATTATCAGAAAGCTGGATTTTGAAGACTGACATAAATGAAATATATATATATATATATATATATATATATATCTTGTTCCTATCAAAATAAAAACATTATTTAAACGCGATTTTAAGCAAGGTAAATTAGTGATATACATATTGATACATGATGATGAGAAATATTTTTAGAACATTTGTAACATATTATGTCCTGGACCCTCTTAAACTAAGTGAAGGAAACCAAAATCTATAAACATAAAATTGTATTAAAGAATTTACATAAAGTAGATCAACCAACGTGATTTTCAACGGAGCAAAAACTACCAAAACTTTGATAAATGAAATCGGAAATTCCCAGGTGTTTTCTATATATTTCGAAAAAAACCCTTCACATTAAATGTTTCTCAACTGGAAAATAATATTGAGTAGTTACATCTATTTGCTAAGCGTTTTGAATGAACTTTTCTTTTAAAATGGCTTTTTTTGATAGTGTTCTATAAAATATTTTTAAAGTAGCTTTATTTTAACAGTTTTTGTGACTGTCATTTTTACAAATAAATTAAAAACGAAATAACTCACTGAAATAGATAAATGCTAGTGTATTTCCAGATTTATAAAATAATTTTGAGAGATTATAATTTCATTTTTAGAATTGAAATTAAAAAAATATTTAATTTCGAATCATTTGTGAATGATGATTCGTATCTTTTAGCCACGTGATTGATGAATATTTTTTAAAAGAAAAGAAACTTTGGAAAAAATACCTTTATTATTATTATTATTATTTCATACAGAAATTTTAATCGTTTAACACTGATTTAAGTGTATTATAAAATTAATCGGATTAAATAATGCAAGATTTACGATAAAAATTTAGAGGTGAGGACAATAAATCGTGATGGATATATGGATGCCCATGAGTGGTACGAGCAAATCATGATTGGGAAAAACACGTTGCTCGTATGACGTACGGTGAAATCATGGATACGGTTATAAATGACTAACAGCTGTGACCAACTATCAGTCTCTCTTTTGTTTTTCCTTCTCAATCAAAATACATTTTTTTTCTGAGCTCCATTGTATTTATTTCAATTAAAAAAAATTCGTAATATAAGTTTACAATGTGTTAAAAGAATGTTAAATGTGTATTACCTGTTCAATGTGTAGCTACAGAATATTTGCATACCAAATAATATTTATAAAAATACTAAAATAAAAAACGCGCACCACATTTGAAAACGCAATTATATTATATATATATCAGTTGCAGTTGCCTTCCCAAAACATCCAATTAGTTCATTGCTGTGGTATGCATTATCTCACGGGAAGCAAGTGACGTGTTCATATTTGTGTATGTGCTGACAGTCAAGTTTTATCCAATTAGCCTGATAGCAGAGAAAAGTGAAACAGATTCATTCTCGCAGCGAAGCTAGCAAGACATGCTCCTGGAGCTACCGCGGAGCATCGTCGAATGTTCCGGTGTGCGGAACAGAATGTTCGAAAACCACCCTTATTATTTCATTTTGTAAATACTTTCACCTGCTTTCATATAGTCCAGACATGTTAATAAACATTATTAACCAAATCCCCTAGACATTCTTATTTACATATATACGCAATTATATATAGATATATATATATATATAGTCCAAAAAGTTTTAAAGTTTTAAGTGAACTTAAGTTCACGAAAAATCCATATGATCAGCGTTGTAGCTGCAATAATCACGTAAATTATGTATATAGCACTTTAAGAATAATGTGTATCGGCAGATCCAAAGTCCCGTGCCATAATGAAAAATGAAATCAAACTATTAAACTTTAAAAGAAATAAAAATCGAGTAAGAAAAACAGTATAAAGACAATATAAAAAGGCTGTGGATCTCATCAGCGGTGGGCAGTTTTAAAACACAGCAAATACATATGAAAATATTATTTGCTATGAATATTAAAGTGCTATATATATATATATATATATATATATATATATATATCCCTCTAAGCGTTTGTCCCGTAATATTCCGTACACTAAGCTCCAGGTTTCACTGCAATATAAGCAATGTTTAAGATATTATAATTCTATAAATTTAATGAATTTTCAAAGCATTGAAGAATGATTAAGACTCTCAAGGATTACATTTATATTCCTAAATAAGATTTTTTATGTTATATTGAAAGAATCCTATTTTATTAGCATTTAAAACAAAATGCAGAGAAAACAACATTACAATTTTACCCATTTGCAAGACGCTTGGAGGGAGATATATATATATATATTACATACTAGTATGACTAGTACATATATTAATAATATAATTGCGTTTTCAGATGTGGTGTGCGTTTTTAATTTTAGTTTTTTTATAAATATTATTTGGTATGCAAATATTCTATAGGCCATGTACAGGGTTAGAAAAAAATTCTTTACAATATTAGTTAAATGCACTAAAAAATATTTCGGTAGTAGATTTACGGAAAATTTCCCTTTTTCCAGATTAATGGTCAACTTTCTTATATTTTATATTTTACGGAAAAATACCATTAACCTACAGGCAAAGTCCATTAATCAATGAACAAAATCCGCTTTTTTATGGATATTACCTAGAATCTCTGCCACAAGTATAATTTCTGCTGATATATACTGCTGATAGAAATGTGGTATTATTTAACCTACATATCCCTTTGATTTTTTTTTTACAAAGACATTCATACTTTTCTAGTATATACAGCTAAAACCAACCCTACGTTGTATAGTTTTTTACAAGGCCTTATTATTATTTAAAGAAAGATGTATTTCATTACTATAATACAATTAAAAATTCATATAGCTATTTCCGGAACTCTTAAAGATCATTTAATATTCTGTATTGATGTAAAGAATTTATTTTTAACCACAAATGATTGCATGCTGTAGAAAATAACGTATGGTTACATCGAATCGATTGCAGTTATAAAATTAAATCTCAGCTTTCTTAATTTATAATAGTGTTATCCTATATATATTCTGATACAAAATATCTATAAACTGCTTTTATTTTACTCAGTAGCGTGTATTGGATTAAATCATCGACAAAATAGCGAAATATCTATTTTTAAAATAAGCATAAAAATATTTTGTATCATCATCCCTTTTATCCAATAAATAACATGTGTCAGTATTACCTTTGGTCTATATTGTATTTTAACTATTATCAATAGTTAAATATATTTTCTAGAAATTGATAACCATCATATATGTTTCTTAACGTTTTTATGATATGATCACAAATCTTTTACTTTATTGGGTTTTAAATCTGTCTCGTTATATTCTCTCTATAGAAATTTATGACTCCAACTGCAATATCAATGCATTTTTTCCCAGAAGTCAGAAATATTCAAAATAATAAAATAAAAACACTATAAGAGTTTATTTTCTTTTTTATTCTTTAAAAAGCATTCGTTGGAAATATAGTCTAGAGTTCCTTTTTTGTAATGAAAACTACTAATAACGGACGATCTAATAATGCTTTAGTAACACAGAGTTTTATTGAAATTAGCTTTCAAATTGTGTTCAATTAATTAGAAAATGTTTTAAAAAATGAAGAGTGGGAGCTCTGAACGCAGTGTTCTGCGAAATCACAGCGGTACCAGAGCCAAAAGAATGGATCGTGAAGAAGGGAAACTTTCACAGACGTGATGTGAATCTCCTATTTATAGTGAAAAGGGGCAAACAGCTGTGAAAAATATGTAAGAATTTTATATATAAGTATAGATAAGAATTTTTTTTAGGAAAATGGTATGCCTAGAATATTTTATATGACCGCAAACTGTGTTACAGATAAAACAGGCCGTAACCCGTCGAATTCGGTGAATAAAACAGTTTAAAAGTACTGACCAACTGAATTTATAAACATAACTAGCTGTCCTGCCCGGCGTTGTCCGGGCCCGTGATGTTATTCGGTTTTCAAATGTGTTATTTGTTTCTAAATGACTATTAAATTAAACTCAAATTCATATGATTTTTTATCTTTAAGTCCATTTTGTCAAAATTTATATTTTTAAACGGAAAAATCGTGAAAAGATATGGAATTGGAAGCACATGCTGTTTGGGGTTTTATTTTCTATGTAATTTGATTTTTTGGAAACTATGCGAACCGAAAGCGAACAAAACCACGACGGAACACTCAGGTTTTTTACTGAATTCGTAAAAATTTTCACACATTTTATTTTGTATAATTTAAATAATTTGTATTTATTTTGTAAATATTATTTTTTAAAATATTTTTCCCATTATTAGACCAATATATAGATTTCACTTTTTTTTAATCATAAAAAAAGAAAAAAATCGGACAGTGAATGGTTAAACAAAAGTATAATTTCAACTTTTCAAATTATTGAAGAAATTAAACATTATTTTTATGCATCATTGGTGATATGCAAGGGTAATGAAATTATTACGTTATTAATTGATGCTTTGATTTTTGGTATTAGATAATGAAGAGATAAAGAAGAATTAGATAATTAGCAGTGAAAGGTGTGCATCTATGACGCAATTATAATTTTTGTTTAAAAAAATCTAAAGTTTCTTTTTTTTATACAAACGCAAAATATACATGTATATATTTACTATTCAATTTTACTATTTTAAAAATACCTTAAGGGCGTGTAATAGATAATTATTAAATACATTTCCAAACTTTATGTCACGTTTACCACTACATTTCATTTTTACTATAACAGTATTTGGACTCACCGAAGCCATTTCAAATGAACGTTTCAATTTCAGCATAAGCAGGATGAAAATGATATGGGATTGTTACAACTTCAGGAATAAAATTGTGTAATTTTAAATCTTGACGTCATTTTTTGTTCAAACGTTTTTAAGTAGTAATTTTTAATTGCGGTACTTTAATGGCATCCATAATTATTCGTAGATTCCGATTATTTCTTTTTATCTTTTCAGTAATAAAAGTAATCGGTTGCCAACAGTGTGAAAAATGTCACAAAAGAATATGTAAAATTAAAAATAATATATAAAAATGGGATTATTAAAAAAAGCATCACATCTACAGATAAAAAGTTATCGTTAAATAAATAATCATCAAAATCTGTACTCTAGAAAGCTGAGGATAAATGTCTAAAAATCAGACTGGTCTTCCAAGTACATAAACGAGATGGAACCCGTCAAAGTTCGACGCTACAATTTTTTAAATGCCCTCATCAATCATTCATCGTTTCTTTTTCATTTCTTCTGATATGCATCCATTTTAAAGTTTATTAACAATTAAGTAAAAATGAAAAAAATACTTTTATATTATATTAAACCAATTTGCAGATGAATCAGAATGTTAATGCTTTTGATTGAAATTTAATTCAAATTTAATTCGAAATTTAAAAATTTCGACTTGAAATATACTGATGAAACAATATAGATCTTGCATAGTTCCAAATAAAATTAAAAGATATTACTCAGAGGTTTTGTCTTTCTTCTAAACATATAAACTATTGAACTCTTCTATTTTCTAATCTCTTCCAGTATACCTTATTTTCTTATTACTTTATTCCACTCGAGACATTTCTTCACTTTTTTTTTAATCTCATGCATCTTGCACATCTCAAAATGAAACCCTACAGTTGATTAATTTAGTTTGGTGAGGATATTTTTAACGCACTTATCTAGAAATTAAAATAATTACAGAAAATTGAAAATAATGATAAGAAATACTAGATGGAAAGCTATACATTTTAACATACTTGCGATATGGCTAAAATGATACACATTAAATTCTACACTTGCTTATATATATATATATATATACATATATATATATATATATATATATACATGTTTTAAAAACAAGTTTCGAGGGACAACTTTTTGCTTTATTTTTCGAATAATTCACAAAATGAAAGTTGTCCACAAAAATATATAGTTTGACCAAATCATTTGTTAATCAAATAAAGTCAGAGTTCTACGGTGTTTTCAATATATTTTCATCCATATAAGTTTTAGATGTAAACTACCATGATTGCTACAATCCTTAACCGATATTCTAAAATTGAGAAACATAAAATCCGCTGTAAATAAATAGCAACAAAATTATAAAGGAACAATTTTTAAATTGCTCTTTTCCCGGTAGATGATCAGGTGAAAGAAATAAATTTAGAAACCCAAACTTAAATCTTTAAAAAATCATCCTGTATGTACTATCATCAATGTACTTTTAATTAAATAACGACTTGTTTTATGTAATTAATTGCGCATTCCGTCCATATTATTGGAAGAACTGGGCAACACTAGAATGACACGAATGAAGACAATAACAAAAGAAAATTTCCAGTGATAAAATTCTCTTTACTTTAATTTTAACTATTAACTTTTATTTTACCAAAATAAAAGTTAAAATCTGCATTAAGTAGGATAATCCAACCAATAGTTGATCAAATGATATCTGAGTGCCAGGGTGTTTTTATTATATTTTCTTCCATCTAAAATTTAGATGTAAACTAATATGATTGCTACAACCCTTAATCGATGTCCTAAAATAGACAAACAATTAAATCGGCGAAATTAAATAGAAACTAACTTTTGAATGAACAATATTTAAATTGCTATTTTCCCTCTGACTGATCAGGGGAATGAAATATATTGAAAATCTAAAACATTATCTTTTAAAATTTAACCTTAAGATTTTATAGAAAAATTTTTTGAAAATACTTTTTGAAATGAGCAGTATGGTAATGGATTATTTAAATTTAGTTTAAATGTCACTAACTAAGCTAAAACTAAACGTTTGGACCTTTTTAAAGAATAAAATTTATAAAATGGCTTCTGTTAGAGCAGATCTCTAACAAAAATTTAACAACAGGTGAATTGACATTCAAACAAACGTTTTATGTCTAGTGTCTAGTATAAAACATATCTCCGTCTAAATTAAAGCAGTTAAAAAAATTATTAACTACAAAAAGGATATCAACTACTGCAGTATCAATTCATATAAAAATAATGTTCGTTTTTTACATTGTGTACAGAAGTTCCGTTTCTACTATTTAAATTAAATTCTAAATTCATAATAGCAGATTTTCTATCACGGGCACTAGCAACCAAGTCTTGTAATTATGAAACGAGGAAGCTTGTTTCTATTAAGATGTTCTATTTGTTATGCTTCTATTTGTCACTTATGCAACTAAGTCGTGCAGTTAAGCAACGAAGGAGGTTGTTTAAATTTGGATATTCTATTTATTCTGTATCTAATTTCTTACATTTGCAATTATTAAGCTCTTAAAAATAATTTACTTATTTAACTTTCCTTTTTTATAATAAAGTTTACAATATAAATTATAAGTTTGTACAGTACAAAAATAATTTTTTTTTTGTTCTACATATCCTTAAAAAAAGAAAGAAAGAAAAGCCTGAAAAGAATAACAAATGGAATTTTTTATGAAATTTAATCATCAAATATATCACATAAATTCTTTTAATAATTTTTTCTCGTAATATGTTTATTTATTACACAAAAACATAAAGGATTTTGGCACTTTTTATACAACGCTTTGTAAAAAAAGCTCATAGTATTCGGAATAGTTTATATCTTACGTTTTCCTGAGAGAACTAATTATGTTCCATCGGTGTCTAAAACAATGTTATATGAATATTGCTTTAAGAAAAAATGTAAATTAACACACGTCAACTAAATTAAAGTTCTTTATCATAGAAAATTGTAATTTTTACGCTAATGTGAGACTTTACGAGGGAAAAATACATAATGAATAATAAGTTATTTTAATAAATAAAAATTCTTCAGTAGTTTAGTTTCGAGGAAATTTGAATAATTTTTAATGATTATCTACAATTAATCATACGTAATCTTAAGTATTCCTTTTTTCACATATATTTTAAATATATTTCGCATTAATACTTTGTACTAAAAGGTAATTCATGGCTTCCTTAATAAATAAATTAATTTAAAAAATAACGAAGCAAAATTACAATTATTAATAAATAAAAATATATAAATTTTTAAGAGGGATTTCATAGTGAAAACATAAGGAATTTAGATGGTAAAAGAATCTTTACATTTATTGCTTTTTTACCTATTCAAGCCTGCAATCCTAAGGAATTTAGATTATTATTTTTTGTGTTATTAACCTTCTCTCCACGATCTAATATATTCTTCTCTTCTTATTATTAGTCAAAAATGTAAAGAGATGATTTTGTTTGCCATTTCTTCAAAACTTCTCTTTTTAACCCTTCCCAAGTAAGTTGAAAATTTGTTTATAACTTCGGTTTGTCTGTCCGTCTGTCTCCGCTCTAACTCCCGTAAATGTACTCGGACTGTCTTGAAAGTTTTGGACGGTATTAACGTTTACTATAGCACGAACCCTATTTCAAATGAAGTTTCTAGCATTATTAATTAATTTACAGGGACATTGAAAATTTTACCGTTACATTACGGCGCATGGGAAAAAATCGTTTCAAATGAATTTTAAAGATGTTATAGCTTGTCAAAAATATTCAAATTTATCTGCAATTGCAAAGCGCAATAAGTTACGCATTATGCTGTTTGTGGTGAATACAATTGCTATTATTCATTTACAGGGTAACAGAGAGAAGTCAAATAGATAAAGATAAAGGAAGGAATTGTGTGGGATATATAATTATATTAAACTTTTTTATGAATAATAAAATTCATGTATGTCACTAAGGCTTAATATAAATTTTACGATATAGACATGCATCACGCGAAGTTCTTGGCATTTACCGGGACACTCAAAAGGTTTTAAATGTTATATTCTTTTCGAAGTACTATATATTTATCCGATGATGGCTAATGGATGGAAGAAAGGCACTTTAATTATCATATGTTCTTTAAGTTTCACTAAACCTGTGCATGTTATATGTTCTGTATAAATGTTATAGTTGAGATACAGGACTACACAAAAATCTTCCAAACGCTACTGAATAACAGCATAGACTACTTACAAGGGATTTTTAAATAAGCTATGTATTAGGTAGATTTCGTATGAAATACTACCTATTGCATTGTCTCCCATGTTGGAATTTCTGAAAAAATTTTGCGGATCTACACGAATCATGACTCCTAGACCCCAAAACTACCATCAGTAAAAAAGTTTATATATATATCTATCTATCTATCTATCTATCTATCTATCTATCTATCTATCTATCGGTGTATATCACTTTCTTCTAGACACGATAACTTCCATAATTATGCTCAGATCTTCATCAAACTTTTACATAAAATTAAAGGGCATAAAATCTCGGTTAAGTTCGTTAATGGGCAAAATCGGACCAAGGAGGTGAAAGTTAGGAGGGTTTTTGTGAAAACAGAAAAAACGCGATAACTTTTTAATTAAAATAGATATCGAATCAGTTTAAAGTTTATATTACTTCTAAAAAATGAGGAAAAAGTTTATGCGTGACAGATTTTTGATAAAGTTAAAAGTGGGCTCAAGGGGCGAAAAAAACATGGTTTTTGGGAGAAAAAAAATCATAACTTCGTCAATTCTCAAGATATCAAATCCAACTAAATTTTATATAAATGTACTCAATATTATCTAAAACTTTTGTATTTACAGGTTTTTGATAGGACCAATTTTTACCGATGAAAAAAATTAAAAACGAAAAGAAAAAGGGGGGAGGAAAAAGAAAAAAAACCATAACTTACTCAATTCTTAAGCAATTAAATCTAATTAAATTTATTTTACATCTTCACAATAATATCTACAATTTTTATATTGACAAGTTTTTCATAGAACCAATTCTTATAGCAAAAATAAATTAAACAAAAATAGGAGTTGGAGAAAAAACCTCAAATCCAAACTGCTTATATTCTGACTCATTTTAAAATTCATTTTTAATTTTAAACGCATCCAAATGACAGATCCTATTATTTAGCAACTATATAATGCGACGTATTGGACAATTTTTTGATAAAGGCAGAATATATTTTTAAAAAGGCTGCCAAAAAAGGTATTTTGAACAGATTTCCCGAAGTTTTCATCATTAAAAAATTCATTAAGTATAACAAATTGCGTTTTTTATGCGACATTTTTAAATTCATTTGTGTTCTCAAACCCATCCAATTTACAGGTCCTATTATTTAGGAACTATATAACTTGACGTATTGGGCGGTTTTTTGATAAAGGCAGAATATATATTTTAAAAGGCTGCCAAAAAGGGTATTTTGAACAGAATTTCACGAAGTTATCGTGATTAAAATTTGCGGAAATTTAAGAAATTGCGTTTTTACCGAGTCATTTTTAAATCTTTTTTTGTTCTCAAACGCATCCAATTTACAGGTTCTCTTATTTAGGAACTATATAATGTGACGGAGTGGCCAGTTTTTTGATAAAGGCAGAATATATTTAAAAAAAAGGCTGCCAAAATGGGCACTTCGCACAAAATTTCCCAAAGCGAGATGATTAATGAACTGTGGGTATTCAAATAACAAATTGGTTATTTTATGACTCATTTTTAAATCCAATTTTGCTCTGACACACATTCAATTGACAGTTTTTTGTTACTTAGGAACTATATAATGTGCGTATTCGTCGATTTTTTGATAAAGGGTGAATATATATATTTTAAAAGCTGTCAAAGTAAGCACTTCGCAAAAAAATTTCCCAAAGCGATCATGATAAAAGAATTGAGGTTGTATTCAAATAACAAATTGTTTATTTTATGACTCATTTTTAAATTCAATTTTGCTCTCAAACGCATTCAATTGACAGTTATTTGTTATTTAGGAACTGTGTAATGTGCCGTATTGGTCAGAGTTTTGATAAAGGCTAAATATATATTTAAAAAAAATCTGTCAAAGTTGGCACTTCGCACAAAATTTCTCAAAGCGATCTTGATTAAAGAATTGTGGATGTATTAAAATAATAAATTGGTTATTTTATGACTCATTTTTAAATTCAATTTTGCTGTCAAACGAATTTAATTAACAGTTTTTTGTTATTTAGGAACTATATAATGAGCAAATTGTTCAATTTTTTAAATAAAGTAAGAATATAATTCAAAATATATTGCCAAAATGGGCATTTGAGTAAAAATAGGCTTTTTTTTTTTTTTTTTTTTTTTTTTTTTTTGAGATGAAAACTTTTCGAAATCTACCTCCGCCTATAGGCCATGCCGAAAGGGATTTTTTTTACGTTGAATTGTATTCAGTTCACTAAGAAATATTTGTGGAATAGAGATAAAGTAATAAATGGACCACGCAAACAATTGGATAAGCTCTTTTCTGATGATGATTTCTGAGAATGAAATTCTAGTATTTTTAAGAGTATATCATTTTAAAATAAATTTTACCTTAAATACTGGCATGCAATAAAGGTAGTACATAAACTAGAAGGCTGAACAAAATTATTCGATTGTTTCCATCTATTAAAATAAATAGCAGAAAGAGAAACTTCAGTTTGCTGGGTATTTTTTTTGTCAGAACTTTTATATTCGATGTATAAATTTTAAAACGTAATTCCAGAAAGCCATTTTAAATTCTGTAATGAGTTAGATTTTTTAAAGAATGAGTTGAAAATATATTTTTTTATATTATACGGAAAATTAAACTACGGTAAATAAATTTAAGAGTGTGTGTGTGTGTGTGGGGGGGGGGCAAATGAAGGGCAGAAATTTCCAAACAGTACAAAGAGATTATTATTTAATTAAATAAATGAGCATAAATAGGGAATGTAAGTCTATTATGATGCACCTATGGAGGTCGTCCTTATTTAACAAATTATACATGCAGTTTTGCGACGTAAAATATACATAAAAATTAGTATAATTTGCGAACAGTGTGTAATTTTAGAAATTTATAAATATATATGCGTAAATTTGACTAATTTGTATATTTAGTTTTAGGAATGTAGGTTTTTGTGTAGTTACAATTAAATAATTTTCAATAAAATATCAATCGTGTTCGTTAAATAGCGATTCACATGGTTTAACATGTTTTCAATAAAAATCTTTACAAATCCATTTTTGGAATGAAACATGGCGCATCAGGATCAATTTTGTTAAAATGTGAATATATCGGTAAAGTAGGGGAAGATGTTGTACTTTTAATCATGTTGTACCTCTAACCATTTACGCTGTAGAGAAGCATTTGAAGTACTCTGATGCATTTAGTTCATTGTGGCTTTTCTAGAGGGCGAATGCAATCGATGCAATGTATTATTCATGTCAGAAGGGATTCATATGAATATAATTAACTCATTTCCATCATAACTCATTTCTAAGCAATTGTTTCTTAATTTTTTTTCTTGACTATAATTTATTTTTCATTGTAAAACATTTGTGTAACAATACTCGATAAAACTAGTGACAGCTTTCCTGTCACAGGTGTTATGGTGTGATTTTTTCACTTATATAATGCTGTGATTTAAATACATGTTACTAGTGTAACATTACATATTAATGTAATGTTACACTGTTTTTTTTTTTTTTTTTTAAACCGGTATTATCGTTATTCCACCATAAACTTGGTAGACGCTTGGCTGCCACCAAGTTCATGAAGTAACGTTACACAAATGTTTTACAGTGTTTTACTGATAGAAATAATTCAATATGATAACTATAGACTTTATAAATATTGTAAGGCTTGTGAAATTGATTATCTTAACTGTAAAAATGTAGCGAGCTTTATAAACTTGTAATAGCAATTTGTTGTACTTCTGACCATGATTATTTATTATTCTTTTAACCTGGTCAAAGTTACAATACTCTTAGAATTAATTAGCACGAATAATTAACAACTTTCTTGGAATTAATAAACGATATTTTTTTTTGCCTGATTGTTCATAAAAAAAATAAAAAGTAGTCATAGTAGACATCTTGTAATAAGCAGATCTTGGAATCAAAAGCTGAACGGATTTCTTGTCATTACTTCTTTGACATTTTTTAAATAGTAATTTGGATGTAAGAATACAATAAAAATTATAATTAATGCTTTTCACATAGTAAATAATAACGTAAAATAACAGTCTAAAATGATAAAAAGTAAGATAATTTTAAACAAAAATTATTAAATTATTAAAAATAAATGACAAGTAAATAATTAATGCGTAATTAAATATGAATAATAGAAAAAGTGATACATTTTACATGAATTATCCAATGAAATTTTCTCATAAAGGTACGCTATTAATTTACATTAACATCATAAAGTAAGCAACTTTTATTTAACGCTTAACCAGACATAATAATATAAAAAGCTTCATTAATAAATAAATATATTTAAAGAAAAAAAATTGCGTTTACCAGTGATATCAGTAATAACATGAATGTTTTAATATGTTAATGTTGCGTTGCGATATAAACGAAATAAAAAATGTCGATTACTTTAGTAGCGGACTGTAGTTTATTATTAAAATGCGTTCTGAGAGCAGTGACTGCCTTGGCGGCGTCCATAACAAACTGGAGGGAAACATCTGTGGGCGGGGGGTATATGCTTACGTCATTCGACGTCATTACAAAGGTGCGCCAACATACCGCCCCACGTTGAAATATCATTTCAATATACAATACAATATCTAAATTTACAATGAATAACATACAATACAATAAAGATGCATAATATAATAATAATGAATAGAACAATGAATAATTAAATAGACTTCAAACATTTGGTTACATAATAAGTTTACAGTGAAATGGTTAAACATATTCATATAATAATTTGTCAGTTTATTGACAAGGAAGTAAGCATAATTTCGATATGCCTCTTTTGAAAATACCCTGAGGGGTTTTAACTAATACCACTCTAACCTTACCATCTGGTCCGTTAACTACTTTCTGAACTCTACCAATAGTCCATTTGCAGGGTGGAAGATTATCCTCTTTTAAAAGGACCATTGAATTTGGAATAACATTGTCTTTTTCAAACTGCCATTTATGTCTGGCTTGTAAATTATTAAGATAATCTAATTTCCACTTTCGCCAAATAAATTGGACCATTTTACTTAATCTTTGCCATTGAGACAAATAATTATCGCGTTCTCCAGTGAGATCAGGTTCAGACACTCTGCTTAGAGGTCTACCTATGAGAAAATGGCCTGGAGTTAGAATTTCAAAATCATTGGGGTCAGAAGACATGGGCGTGAGGGGCCGACTGTTTAAAATGGCTTCAATTTGCGCGGTAACTGTTAAAAATTGCTCAAAAGTTAATCGCGAATTTCCTACAGTTCTTCTTAAATGATGCTTAAACGACTTCACCCCAGCTTCCCACAAACCACCAAAATTGGGTGTCCTGGGTGGAATGAAATTCCAGGAGATTTCCTCACTTGTTAAATAATCAGCCAAAACATCTGAGGGGGTTTCTAATCATGTTTGCCAAACGTTTTAACTCTGCACTGGCTCCAACAAAATTTTTTGCATTGTCAGTACAGATAGAAGAACTTTTACCTCTCCTACTGAAAAATCTCTTTAATGTTGCTATCATTGCTTCTGAAGTTAAGTCAGTGACCACTTCTAAATGTATGGCCTTTGTTACGAAACAAATAAAAATAGCAACATAGCATTTATTGTAAATACCTTTTCTTTGACCCTTATATTTAATATAAAAGGGGCCACAGAAATCAATCCCTACATTAGTGAATGGGGAACTAGGAGTAATTCTTTCTGAGGGAAGATTTCCCATAATTTGCTCAATACATTTAGGTTTATTTTTGAAACAAATTATGCAGTCATGGACAATTTTTCTGGCAGTATTTCTACCACCCAGTGGCCAAAATTCTTGCCTAATAAGATGGAGTAAAGTTTGGGCTCCAACATGTAAATATTTAAGATGAAAATATGTCATGATCAATAAAGTCAGTTTATGATTTTTTGGGAGCAATATCGGGAATTTTTTATCAAAGGATAAGTCAGAATTATTTAACCTACCACCTACCCGTAACAATTTCTGCTTATCAAGAAAGGGATGTAAACAACTCACCTGGCCCTTCTTGGGAATTTCTCCCTTCTCAAGGATTTTGATTTCATACTCGAAAGATTTTACCTGCACCATTTTGATGACCCAGTACTTGGCATTACGAAGTTCCTCTGTTTTGAGTGGACCACTTCGTCGAATGTTATTTTTAACATTAAATATAAATCTGAAAATAAAACTTAGAATACGTATTAATTTTAAGTAATTGTTACTTAAATTAAGAAAATCATTTACAAAGGAATTTTCAGAAGTAGAAATTAAATTGATATTGTCTGTTTTTTTAAGTTCATGCGAGTACAGTTCTTGTGATAGAATGTCTATATTGTCATTGAATTCATCTGAAGATGAAGGTGGGTGAAAGTTCGGGGGACCATTCCACCAAAGATTCATGTTGGAAAGTTCTTGAGGACCTAGTCCACGTGATATAACATCTGCTGGGTTTAAATGCGATGGAACATGTTTCCAATGACAGTTTTCAGTTAAGGTTTGTATCTTGGATACTCTGTTGCCAACAAAGGTTTTTAGTTTGTTTGGCGGTGTACTGATTTAAGCAATTGCGATTTTTGAATCTGTATGCAAATAAATGTCACTTACTAGCATTTTTAAAGAAAGCCGAATTTTCTCTATTAGTTGAGAAAGAAGTAGGCAAGCTGAGAGTTCCAGGCGGGGTATGGAAATTGTCTTTAAATGGGCTACGTGAGACTTACTCGCAATCAGTTTAGTTGTTACAGTACTTGTTTCACTTGTACAATGCATATAAACTGCGGCTCCATAAGCTAATTCCGAAGCATCTGAAAATCCTAACAACACTAATTTCTGAAAAGAATCGGTTAGAATGTATCTGTCGATTCTAATTTCTTCGATTAATTTTAGAGATGACACAAAATTAACCATTCACTTGCAACTGGATCTGGGATTTCATCTTCCCAACCTAACTTCAGGAGCCATAATTTCTGAAGAAATATCTTTGCTCGAGTAATAATTGGTCCCAAAAGACCTAAGGGATCGTATAATCTTGCAATGGTGCTCAGCACGTCTCGTTTCGTATATGATGATTTCTCTGTTATTGAAATTTTGAACATAAATTGATCTTCCACGGGTTTCCAAATAACCCCTAGAGTTTTGCTTGTTGATTCTTCATTTACGGAAAAATCATGTTCTTGAACTTCCTGTTGCTTACTGTTCATCAATTCCTTTGAGTTGGAATTCCATTTGTGAAGGGACATGCCGCAGGTTTTTAGCATGTTGCATAACTGCTGCTGGAGTTCTGTAGCTGTATCTAGGTCATGTGCGCCTGTAACAATGTCGTCCATGTATGCATCTTCTCTTATTACTTCAGCAGCCAAAGGGAATTGTGATGATTCATCGATGGCTAATTGTTTCAGAGTCCGTATTGCGAGAAACGGTGCACAGCAAGTTCCATATGTGACTGTATTCAATCTGTAAACAGCAGTTTCCTCGTTCTCATCTGTCTTCCACACAATTCTTAGAAGGTCGCGTTGAGATGGATGAATTAAAATTTGTCTGAACATTTTTTGAATGTCTGTAGTAAAAGCATACTTGTAGACACGAAATCTTGTCATAATTTCAAATATGTCTTCTTTCACTTCTCCTTTTAGCAGACAATCATTGAGACTGAAACCAGATGTAGTTGCCGCTGATGCATTTAATACCACCTTTAATTTTGTTGTGGTTTTGTCTGGTCTGAGAACTCCGTGATGTGGCAAGTAGTAACATAAATTATTATCTGGATGTTCGGATTGAGCATCTGTAACCTTCTCCATGTGGTCTAACTCTAAGTATTCTTGCATGAATTGCTGGTATAATATCTTCATAGTTTTATCTTTGGATAATCTTCTCCACAACTGATTCAGACGTTTTTTCGCAAGCTCTTTAGAATCATCTAACTTTTCCAAATCCTTGGTAGGCATCTGTATTATATATCTACCAGCGTCATTTCTTTTATGCGTAGTTTTGTAATGTTCTTCACAGTATTCTTCTTCTTTACTCAGAATTTTGCAAGGTTCATCAATGGTTTCCAATTTCCAAAATTTTTCTAAACATTCATCAATGCTTTGAGACTGCGAAATAAAACCACAATATTGCGTATGACTGATCGTATCTGCGGTTCCTGTTGCGATATATCCGAATACTGAATTTCGGAAAACTAAATTGCTGTTTGGAATTCGAATTTCTCCATCCTTTATTATATCAAAGAAGGATTGTGCTCCGAGTAGCATGTCAATTTTGCCAGGAACGCTAAATTTTGGATCTGCTAACTGATGAGGAATTTTCAAGTTATGAATATTCAATTTTGTTACTGGGAGTGAATCAGTTATTTTTGTAACAACAAGGAAATCTAATGATGTTTCAAAGGATCCATTTCCATTTAGAATTTTCGCATGCACCTTGTATTTAATGTTCATTTCTTTTCCACCTAATCCTGATATCGCGATTTTCAATCTCTTTAATGGAATTCCCAGTCGATCAGCAAATTCTGATGTTACAATATTGGACATACTTCCTGAGTCCAGTATTACACGTGCTTGTAAATAACTACCAGAATAAGGGTTAAAAACCCAATCTAAAGCAGTGGAGAGAATAACAGATTTATTTCCATTATTAACGCAAGATAAAGAAGGCGATAGAAGTGATTTAACATCTGTCTGTCCGAAAAACTCTTGTGCATTCGGATTTAGTTTATTACCTTGCTCGATGGGATTAACTTCATTAATTTTGTTCGGAAAGGAAATGTTTGCATTTCTGTGAAGTAACGTATTATGTCGTGACTGACAAATGCTGCAGAAACTTTTAGATTTGCAATTAGCAATCGTGTGCTGATTACTTAAACAATTAAAGCAAAGTTTGTGTTTCATTGCAGTTTCTTTTCTCTGAAAGGCATTTGATTTCAAAAATATATCGCACTTATAAATTGCATGATTTTGCTTACATAACACACATGAATTAATTAAATTAGTTGACTTGACAAAGAGAGATTTTTGTTTAGAATTACGGTCTTGATTTGACTTGGGTTTTGCTGAAATGTTTTTACTGATATTTTCCAAGATTTGAGAACGTTTCTCTAAAAATAGTATTAAATTGTCTAATTCTGGAACTTCATTTCAATTGATACTCATTTCGTAACTTTTTCGCGTATCTTTATCCAATTTTTGAAGAATAATATTCAGAATTAAAACATCGGAAAGATTGTTCCTTGTGTAATCTAAAACCTTTAATGCGCGAATGCTTTTCTTTACGGTGTCAACTAAATTCCGCAAATCTTTAGCAGAGGGTTGTATAATTTTATCTGATTCGAAAAGTGAATTTATATGTATTTCTACAGCTATTCTATTGTTTTCATACCTATCTTTTAATGCCTGAATTAAAGAAGCGAAAGTATCTTCTGTCGTTTGCAAAACTTTTGCTTCGTTTGTTAAAGCTGCTGATAAATAATGAAGTTTTTGAGTTTCAGATAATTGTTCATTAGATGTTATAATATTATCAAATTGTAATTTGAATGAACTCCAATCTTCCGGTTTTCCTGAGAATTTCGGGAGCGGTATTTCCGGTAATTTAATATTAAATGAGTCATTTGTAAGAGTAGGTTTTAGTTGACTTTGATTGAGAACCTTACCCTCTTCTAAACGCTTAATTTGTTTCTTAATTTTGAATTTAGCTCTTACAATATTCTCAGTATATTCTTCACTAATGGTAATATCATTTTCATAATCTTTCGCAATACTTATGGCAGCTTCTATCTCGCTATTTAAATTTTTCAGTGATTCTTCCTTTTCATTTAACTGTTCCAAAATTTCTAAATACTCATCAGTTTCCTTATTTTCTTCATTAATTAAAGTATCAATTTTAGTTATAAGCTTAGTTACAGCTGTCCTTACAGTTGCGCGTTTCTTTTTTATTTTTTCAATTGCATCCATTTTAGAAACTTATGAAATCAAAAGGAGTAATCGAATGTTTCTTACCTTTTCTGGTAAACAGGTGATTTCGTATTTCGTCTGTGCCTACTCTTTCTTGCGATGATTGCGTAACACTTTTATCAAACTGCAGGTGTTGTTCTATGCGTTCGAAGATTGAATTGTTCGATGAAAGAAAAAATAAATTTCTTCGTCTGCAATGTCAATTCACTATTTTAAACAAACTATTATTATCTTTTAAATATAAATACCTCCGGCTCGACGGACCATAATGTTAATGTTGCGATGCGATATAAACGAATTAAAAAATGTCGATTACTTTAGTAGCGGACTGTAGTTTATTATTAAAATGCGTTCTGAGAGCAGTGACTGCCTTGGCGGCGTCCATAACAAACTGGAGGGAAACATCTGTGGGCGGGGGGTATATGCTTACGTCATTCGACGTCATAACAAAGGTGCGCCAACATAATAAATAAAAAAACATCACTTATTAAGAAATGAAACATGCCTTTAAACTTAGACTTTGACTTAAACTTGGAACTTAAAATTTATTTTTAGCGCAGCTTTTTGTTACATTAATTGTTTGGTCAGAAGTACAAAACGCTTGGTGAAACGTACAATATATCGTTGTGTCTTTGAATATTATTTTTAAAAAATGAAGTTAAACATAATAACGAGAACCTGGAAAATATTAAAGATAATAGACTAGGTACTGATTACGATATAATGAAGAAAATAAATTTAATCTTTATATTTAAGCTAAGAAAAAATACTTTTTGCAAAGGGGTCAAAGGTAAAACACAGTTTCCCTATAGAATGTTTATTTTATTTTAATGCAAAATTAATTTCTGTAACTAAAACAATATATTTCAAAAATACGTAATTATTTATAAAATTGAGATACTCGTCATTTATAAATATGTTTTAAATTTCATTATAAATTTATACAATTCTAGTAAATGCAATCATCCTATTTCCCTTATAATATATACTATTAATTATCTGTTATCCCTTGGGAAATTCGCCTCTCAGGAAATTCAGATAATTCTTAATGAATTAATTTATAATCATAATTTTCCTCCTCTCTGTTACTATAATCTGTTGAAAGCCCCTGAAAGGAAATTCTTTTGCTTAACCAAATAATTTAATTCAACTATTTAAAGTTATGTTTCCTTAAGTGATAGTTGCATTATTCACTTTATAGTAAAATTGAAATAGGTGATTATATGGATAAATTCTGGGAAACATAAGAATTATTTCATTTTGACACGGATTTAATATTATGTATTTCGGTATACAGGGTGTCCACTCTCAACGGTGGCCAATGGCTAATTTCGAAACCGTTAGTCATAGACATACAGTTCCAATTGCAAAAATGTTTTTCAAAAAGTAAAGAATTGTTTTTCAAGTGATTTAAATTAAAAAATATATTAAAAATTTACGAAAATTAAATTTTTATATGCTATTCCGGTTCTAAAAGTGCTATTTAGTAAATTTTTACCACTACTCTAACAAGTAATACTAAAAAACTCCCATTGCCCAGCGATTAAAACTAACCAAGTAATAGCTGTTTAAAGTTGAAGCATATTTTTTGTTGCAAATTAGGTGTTAGTCACAAATTAAAATAAACGCAAGATATAAAATTTAACATTAAACATTGAGTGTAAAGAATTTTTACAATATTATTTTTAAATTTATGTTGATGATTACTTATTAAAGAAAATTTGTATTAAAATAGAAATAAAAAAAAATAACAGAAAGATTGTTAAGTTAAATTATGAAAAGCAACACTCACAATTCGTTACAAAATGACATATATTTAAAATTCTCTTAGCTTACTTAACATCACAGAATTTGGTGTAGTCCTATAAAATAATAAATGCCACGCACCTAAAATTGTATTAATATCACATTGTCATTGGATATAAATAGGTGTGCAAAATGAACCTCTATTGGATAGTTGGAAGCAAGTTAAAATTTGAATATAACTGAAATTTGAACTTGGGAAACATACGTACGAATGTTTTAAGCAAAATAAAAGCTTGTCAAAATAACAAACCTTTTTAAAATGAAATCGCGATTTCCCAAAATTTAATTTTCTTGATAAAGAGAATTTTAAAATTCACGTTTTTAAACTATTTTAACCAATCTATAAGTTAATTAATAAAAATTAACACTACCGTAAAACTTATTACAATGGTAGCACCTTCAGTAAAATTGCTTAAAAAATCTTTATCTCATTAACAACATTTTTGTAATTGGTACTACATATCTGTGGCAAATTGCATAGAAATTAGTTATTGGACAGCGTTGTAAATGGATGCCCTTTATAATAATTTAATCACTTAGTATACATTCCCTGAAAATTTAGTCCAACTTATTCGTTTTCAGCTACAGAAAATTGGTTTAAGTCATGAAATTTAAAGTTTCATAAATCGATCAATTTCAATGTTAGTTAAAAGTAAAAGTTAGTCAAAGTTAATTAAGTTGGTAGGGTGGTGAAAATGTTTTACTAAATATCACTAATAGGACTGGAATACTGTATAAAAAGTTAATTTTCGTATTTTTTTTAATATATATTTTTTTTTACCTAAATCGTTTGAAAAACAATTCTTTAAATTTTTTAAAGAATTTTTTCAACTGGAACTATATGCCTATAACTAATGATTTAGAAATTGGCCACCGTTGAGTTTGGATACCCTGAATAACATATTTGCTAATAAAAACCGTATTTTTTATACGAAGTAAATATTATATTACATTTATATGGATTTAAGTTGCATCATTATAAGGTAAGGATGAGATACTTTCCTCGTAACAAAAAAAAAAAAATATTTAGCTAGAATATTATTTTAAGACTTACTTGTTTGTTCAATTTATAAACTGCAAATACAGTAATCAATTTTGTAATAAACTCAAATTCGTTTTCAGGTTTAAAAAATGTCAGAATTAACTTTCAATTCACTTTCAAATAATTTTAAACCATAAGGCGAATAAATTCATGCAGTAATTTCCGTGTATAAGCTGATCCCTACGTAAGCCGAGTTTAAGACTTTTCAGTAAAAAGTCGTGCAAAAGTGCAAACCCTTGTATAAGCTGATGATAAAAAATGGCGATGAAAAAAATCAGTGAGAAAAAAAATAGGACAATTTTGTACAAATAAAAAAGAGAAAAATGTAGTATCCGAAATTATTCATTTCTCTAGTTTGGGTACGTTGCCAAATCTGTTTGTTTGGGTCCCGCTCATTCTTTTATGACTTGCTCGTTCATAAAAAACAAATATCGTATTTGCGGATTGAATTAACACAGCATTATTGCTTGATCTTTCAAAAAATTTTGCATTAAGAATGTGAGGAATGGAACTGAAAATACTGCCTTTTTTGAAAAAGATGGCCGGCAATAGTGAATTAGAACAGAAATTGACGGTGAATTAGAAAACTGTCGGTATTCATAAAGATGTATCAATGAAAAAAAGCTATTTTAATGAACTGTTGAAAATTCTGATAATAACTTGCATAATGAATGAAAATTGTTAACTTTTTTCATTGTACAAAAATGTAGTTTTGAAGTATTTTTTAAAATTTGTATTTGCTTTTAAAAGTTTCTAATCTATTGTCTTTTTTTTTTCATTTTGAAATACTAATTTTTGAAAATTTCTTATACTTGTGTATAACCTGTTCAATCTTGATATCGCCTGTAGCAGACACTGAAAAATACCTTTTAAATTTTTAAATCCTTCTAAAAATGTTAAATTTATTTTTCAATATTTGAATATTTAATAAATGCGTACACATCTTATATATGAATCTTTAGACATGCTTTATATTTATTTTATTTTATTTTATTTTTGTTATTTTTATATTTTTTGTGGTTCCTCGTAATACTTGTCTCAGGATTGAGAAGAATAAGCCCACCCCTTACTTTAGAGTACCCCCCCCCCTCCAAAAAAAAATGCCCCAAAAAGTCTCCGCTTATTCACGGAAATATGTGGTGCATATATTTTTTTTAACTTACGTATTAAATATAAGTGATACGTTTCTCTTCTAATTACAGAGAGTCATTCATTCGTCTTTCACTTTTAAGTCCTTTGAATATCCCCAACACTACAAATTTCTTTAAACTATTCAGATTTTTTTTTTACAAACAAAGTTTTTTTTTTTTTTTTTAGTAGATTGTAGAGATAAAACAGTATTATAAAAGATAACAAAAGAATCAGAGATGCAAATGACTTGAACTTTTACCAATATGATGTCAAACAACGGGATTTTTTTACTTGTAATAAAAATAACAATTTGAAATCAAACCGGCGCACAGTGGGGCAGGGAGCCTCCGAAGTTGGCATAAAATAAAATTTGCTTTGAACAAAAAAAGCACATCATGGTTTCTTTTGTAGACTAAAGGTAGTAAAGCTTCACGTTTTTACATAAGCTATAGAGTAATTTATTAATTTACGAACTTTTTATATTTTTTGTAGAAAAATGTGTTAGAAACAAGAATTTAAGATAGTTTTATGCAAATTAAATATTTATAAATCATCCACAATATCGCATTTAAAATAAAAAATAAACATAATTAAAAATTTTAATGATTTTTAAGCAAAAATTAAAGTAAATATTAGCGTCTTGCTTTGAAGGAATGAATCAACCTTTCTCAGGCAAAATGCAGCCATTACTATAAAGACAGCAGAATCTAAACTGTTTCTGTTGTTTTAATGATAACACACACTTTTTGTTTTCCTGTATTTCAGATCTTAAACTCATACATGTCACGTACACTAACGAAGATATAGAACTAGAATCGTGTAACCGTTTTGCTCTTGATCTTTTTGATCGTCCAGAACAAATTCAGATGGAATATAAAGACGAACACGTTTGCTTTTCATTGATGCTTCTGTTTGCTTTTCAAATCGAGGAAACGAAAATGATTTCCGAATGCTCTTTTTTATTATTTCTAAAGCATTTCCCTTGTTTCGACCGGCTTACCCATCGGAATTCATATTATATTTTAAAACATTTAATTTTATTTTCATTTAAACAACTTGTTCGTAGTTTCTCCAATTATGAAGCTCTTATACCAAAAAATCACATTCCTTTTCAAAAGTTTTTTTAAACGTTTCATGATAGTCGGTTTCATTTAAATACATTACTTTGTAATGAATAATATATTTAAATTCGTCTTTAACAAAGAAACAATATATATTTATATTTGGCACAACCGTACACTAACAAAAAATTAAAGATGATTAACTCTAAAAATGAATATACAATTAAAAAAAGAAAAAAAAGAAGATTTTCTGACATATTTACCCTTGTAAAACTCAAACTTAGAAGAAAAATTATAGTTAACACTTAATTCGCCTTGAGACACTGTTAATTTTTGTTATAAATTTCACAACTATATATTCTAAGTGTCTGTATATCTATAAAAATCATATTAAAACAAATTGAAAGTTAATGAATTATTGTTACATACTTGTAGTTAAAGGTTTCATAGTCAATTTTTTTTTCTAATTATTACACGAAATTAACAAACCGATGTTGAGACAAAATTATTCATTTTTTTCATTTATTATGAAAGTACAATATGCAGTTTTACTTCTTTCTTTACTGACGACTAAAATAACTTTGCGCAATTTTTAATACTAGGCTAATGTGTACTAAATGAGTACTCTATTAAAGTGGGTTATTCAAAATAAAATTTCATTTTTTCGATTTTTTGACAGATTTGAAGGTTTTTTGCCCCGCTGTGCGGCGGTTGGCGCTGTACATGAACTACAGTCAAGAGATTCATTGGTAGAAGTTATGTTTAAAATTTTTACATTCTTAAAATATTATATCTATATTCAAAGCATCAAATATCTTAGCTGCGATTAGAAATGGAATTAAACTAATACTGCAAGTTTCGAACAAATGATATAGAAAATTTTGCAATTTTACTTTAACTTAATACTATTTTATTAACGATGCATAAATAATATTGACCGTTAAATAAAATAATACATAATACTCATTGCATTTTAGATAAACATTAGATTTATTTAAATTACAATTGAACGTAAACCAGCATGTTTCTTTTTATGTATTTGCTGACAGATGTGTTTCTAGAAGTTTCAATACAAAATCAACTTTCTATGACGGAAATGCCTTCAATTAAAAATAATGTATTGATATCGGAGTTGAAGAAGTTAATTGAAGTGAACAGAATTGCAGAATGAATATTTGGAATGAACTACTCATATCTGCCTCAATTAGACTATTCACAATTGCTTCACAATCCCACTAGAGTTAAAATATGAAACCATCAACATTTCTTAATTTTAGAATATATTTTTTAAGCTTAGTTTATAGCTTAGTTAGGTTAAGCTTAGTTAGGCAAAATTATTTATTAGTATCTATAGTATATGTTAAAACATTAAAATAAACAAGTTGGAAATTGCACGTGAACGTAGCAAATCAGGTGCGTTCGCATGATAACGAAGTTTTAAAAATATTCAAATCTTGCTGATATAGTAGAGCGTACTTCGGATACAGTATAGTAGTCGAAATCTTTTTTGTGTTCCTGTAAATATACGGAAAGTAATTTTTATTACACCTCAGAAACGTATATCTTATTCATAAAATGTGAAATAGTTGAATATAATTAAAACACGCCCCAAACAATGTTTCCCCGTATAGCATTATGTAGTGGAATACTTTTGTGTGGCCCTGTAATTTAATAATAAAAATTCTTTGCATCCCAGATTGTACAGAATGCATATTTTAATATATACTTCATAGATTCATGCCAATTCTATTATGTTCGAATGAGTGTAACATCATGAAAATGCATGTGAAACTTTCTTCCCATTGACCGTAATGTAATGGAATACCTTTGATTTTCCCTGTAAATGATCTATGCATCCGACTTTCATAACATTTGAAATGACTCGATAAAATTACGTAATAATTATATGTTTTAAATTTCAAACGATTAAAATGCATATGAATTATTTTTCCCCATTGACCGTAATGTATCGGAATCCTTTTGATTGTCCCTGTAATTGATCTATGCATCCGATTTTCATACCATTTAAAATGAATCGACAAAATTACGCAATAATTATATGTTTAAATCTCAAACGATTAAAATGCATTTGAAACTTTTTTCCCCATTGACCGCAATGTAATAGAATCCTTTTGATTGTCCCTGTAATTGATCTATCCATCCGATTTTCATAAAATTTGAAATGACTCGACAAAATTATGTTATAATTATGTATTTTAAATTTCAAACGATTCGGTTGGGTAGTTTTTGCGTTGTTATATGCGGACGGACAGACAGACAGACAGACGGACGGACTGAGCGACAACAATAGGTGCTACGTATTTACATAATTACGAACGCACCTAAAAATGAATAAATAAATATTCTCTTAGCATTTTGGAATTGAGATTTTACTTTTGAGATCAATAAACAGTGCTTTTCCTCTTGAAGACAAACAAAATGTCAAAAAGCTTCAATAAATTTTTACCATATGTCTATAGATGCTAACAGCCTTTTTAATTTTTTGAAATAAAAAAAAAACCTATCATAACTAGTGAAAATGGCAACGTTATATCTGATCCATGTTTAGATGGGCCCCAGTCAGCCCTAATTTTATACAGCATTTCATTTAACTACTTGGTTATTTTTTAATTTATCTATTCATTATATAGTTTCATTTTTACATTTAAACTACAATAAAGTGATATTTATTTAACGAAAATTTACTGTATAATTTTATTTTTTCTACGTTGGTTAATCTGTATTACACAAAATTCAAATATGTATTTACTACAAATACCACAGTATTTTATTCCTTATTACATTTTTAGAAGATAAATTATTTGTGCAAATAATAATTTTATACTATTACTAGCTGACCCGCCCGGCGTTGCCCGGGTCCGTTATAATAATGTTAAACGAACTTGAAATTTTTATGATTTTATCTTCAACTCAAAATATGTGTTAATACACTGTTAAGAATTTGACCCTTTTGCTGCATCGTCACTCCACCGCTTTTATAGAAAATGATTACTTCAGCCTATTTTGGAGCATTGTCATAGGTCAAAAGAGATATATTCTATAAAAGCGGGGGAGTGATGATACAGCAAAAGGGTCAAATTTTTTACAGTGTACATTATATTAAATACGTGCCCCCTGACTGTGTCAAAAATTGGTTTTTTAAAAAACTAATATTTAGCTGCAAAAATACCTAAAATGACTGCAATGGGAAACGCAGGAGGGAATATGTGTCCAACGATTTCGTGTTGATATTTATCCTTAAAATTACTGTTAAGTGACTTAACTAAATACTTTTTTCACATAGATATCCCAAGTGAAATATTTTGAATTTCAAACTAATTATATATCACTCTTAAATCTGACTATACCGTGAATGAAATCGATTCTCGATGATTCGCTAAAAGGTTAGTATATAATATTATAAATTCAGAGCCATTTTACAAAAATAGGTGTATATTTTTTATCAAACATGCGTAATGTTCATTCTATGAACAAAATCCTAACCGTAACCTAATTGTATCGGAATCATAACTTGTCTGTAACTTAGCTGTATCTTAACAGAAACCTAACTGCAAGTTAAATATACCATAAATGTAACTTGGCCGTCACCTAATCATAACCTACCCATAATCTAACCACAACTTAACCGCAAATTAACCTTAACCTAACTGTAACTTAACCATGACCTAACTGTAACCTAACCGGAAAATAAAATAACAAAAGGGTCACCGGAACGTAATTGCAACCTAACTGTTATCTAACCGTAACCTAGTTCTAATTTAACATTAACTATAAACAAAATATTTTAACCATCTCGCGCTAAGTACTTAGTTTCACTTTCCACCGCTACGGAGCGCATTATGTTTTGTAGAACATCCGAATTTTAGGTTCGGATTGGATTCATGTTCATGGAAATTATTTTGTCTTCTTCGGATACGGTTATGATTGTGTGGAATATTTGTGTTCAGTTTAGATTCGGTTCAATTCAGATTTCGTGGGGGTTTTTTTCCCTTCAAATGGGATTTTTAAGTTCGGGTCGGGTTGTACTTATATGGAAATTATTTTACCTAGTTCCAATGAGGTTATACTTCACTGAAATATTTTTGTTAGGTTCAGATTAAGTTTGGTTCAAATTTCGGGATTTTTTTTTTCTTTTTTTTTACAAATTTTTTGGTTTGGAATGGGGATTATGTCCATGGAAATTATATTGTCTTGTTCGTATCTGGTTATAGTTATTTGGACTATTTTCGTCGGATTCAGATTTGGTTCGATTCAGATTTCAGGTATTTTTTTTTTAATTGATTTTTAAGGTTCTGGTTGGATTCATGTCCAGGGAAATTATTTTGTCTTGCTCGGATCGGGTTTTGGTTCTTTGGAATATTTTTTTCGGGTTCAGATGTCGTTCAATTCAGATTTCGGCTTTTTAATGGAATTTTTAGGTTCAGGTTGGGTTGCGCATCAACGGAAATTATTCTGCATTGTTCGAATAAGGATATGCTTCTCTGGAATATTTTTGTCAGATTCAGATTTAGTTCATTTTTTAGGTTCGGATTGGGTTCATGTTCATGGAAATTTTTTTGTCTTGTTCAGGTCCGGGTATGGTTCTGTGGAATATTTTTGTCGATTCAAATTTCAGGTTTTTTTTTCAAATGGAATTTTAGGTTCCGATCGGTTTCATGTCCACGAAAATTATTTTCTCTTATTCGAATCCGGTTATGGTTCTTTCGAATATTTTGATCGGATTCAGATGTAGTTTGCATAAAACTTCAGGCTTTTTTTTCAAATGGAATTTTTTAGGTTCGAGTCAGGTTTATGTTCATGGAAGTTTTTTTGTCTTGCTCTTATCAGGTTATAGTTCTTTGGAATATTTTTATCGATTTCAGGTTTCGTTCTGGTCATTTTTTGGGTTTTTTCAGAGAAAAATTTTAGGTTCGGGTCGGGTTGCATATACACGAACATTATTTTTCTTTGATCGAATTGGGGTATGCTTCATTTGAATATTTTTGTGGGATTCAGATTTGATTCGGGTCAAGTATCAAATCCATAGTTTTTTTTTCAAATGGAATTTTTAGGTTCGGGTCGCGTTTATGCTCATGAAATTTTTGTCTTGCTTGGATCGGAGTATAGTCTGTTTTTTTCTGGTTGGGATCGGGTTATGTGTTAATACGCCTAAACATTATGTTTTGCTACTATTCTTTTAGTGACTATTTTTTATACATAATTTATTTTGCTATTTGATAATTTATTACTGTGTATGAATCGTCTGCCTATTCGAAAAATTGTACGTCAATGAGCCATTTCATTTTTGTTTTAAAAACAAATTAAAGTCTTAATAAAATTTTAACTTAAATAAATGCATTCAAATTTAATCAATGATTTAAAAAAACTGCTAAAAAAAACCTCATATATACATATACATATATTAACTGCAACATAGCCAACCACAAATACATTCTAATGTACGAAGTACCAACGATCTGACGTAATAGCTATGTTCAAAAATCCTAAGTTAAACTGACATTTTGCCAGTCTATGAATTTTAAAGGTCTTTGGGAAAAAAACAGTCACTTTTGAAATGTCAAAATCTCAAATTGGTTTCTTTCATAGAGTAAAAAGAAATTAATAGAGTGGAGGTATTATCTCTGGAGATGATGCTTAAGATGTAACCCTACATTAAGTCCAATTAAGTACCAACAAAAGCACGTGCTTTGACACGCCTATCAATTGGCGAAATTTTAAAATGAAGGGCCAAAATCACAGTCAAGTGAAATCCAGCCACCCCATTGGTCGAGTGGTAAGGGTGAAAATCACGAACTTGTTTCTCCATTTGAAAAAGGTGAGGGGGAAAGTATTTTTTAAGCGATTGTTACCGTCTGTTCTTATTTAAGATAAACCATCGAGATTAACTCAATTAAGATATTTTGATGCCATTTTATAAAATGAGAGTGAAAAATTTAGATTATAAATGAAAAGAGATAAGATTTACTTCAAAACTGCCGCTACGATTTTTTCTCGGAAAAAGGAGTATGACAACATTTACCCAACTGCTAAGAGATTGTTCCCTGAAAAGGACGCGGCTCAATGACCAATGAGGTGTTTGGATTTCACCGGACTGTGATTTTGGCCCTCCATTTTAAAATTTCGCCATCAATTGAAACAGGTTTAAACCTGTATTTTTTTTCTCTCGTTTTTAAAAAAAGAACTAATTTATCGCTTCACCGGTAAAAATTTATTAATTATTTTATCATATGTGTTTTAAATATCAATATAGAAAATTATTTTAACGTTTTGCTTGAAAATATAACATTATTTTGTTAGTACATTAAAATCGTCTGCAGTCAGAAATTTATATTTTAGATTAATATTTATTACTTAAGTTTTCATACATGATTTTAAAAGAATGTTTTCATCATTATATTTTAAATATTTATTTACATGCAATTATTAAGTCATAAACATTTTTCATCTACGTTATAAAGTATTGAAAATTACATTAATGAAGGAAACTTTTAGTTATACAATTTTTAATTCGTATTAAATGTTTTCAATATCTTATTTAATTTTAATTTGATATTTAATTATTGCTAATTTTCCAATTTCCTTCATTTTAAAAGCGAATATTTATTCTAATAAATAATAATAGAACGAAGACCATTTTAAAAATTTGCTATTTCCTCTTGAAATATGCTTCAACTGTTATTCATTTCTTTCAATTCGTCTTATAATACAAAATCTCTTCCACGTCCTTTTGTTTGCCACATTAAATTTGAGCGATAAATGGTTTCATATCGCAAACCTTTTTTGAGCTTACTTCACCTCCACTTATCTTATTCCTCCATGGGTTTCTTTAATTCTGTCTCAGCTTTCTTATTACTTCTGCGAAAATTTTTACACAACCAACCAACCGTAAACAAATGAAAGGGAAAAAAATTGGGAAAAAGATGATTTTTTATGAGAGTGACCTCTTGATTTTAATTAATTACTCAGTTAATAATTGGAATTTTGAAATTCTGAAGCTCAGGTGCATCAGGAGAGATATTGGGCTACTCTGAAAAAAATTTTGAGCTTTGTACGTGCTGTAGATTTTGCTAGCCATCGCAGACACACACACAGACAGAGCGTTTTGTTCTTTTATTAGTATATAGATTTTTACCACTATCAAACTGATTGGTAAAGTTATCATACGAATTGATTATTTCCAGCTGAGCAAAAAATTACCCAGGCCGGGAATCGAACCCGGATACTTGGCTTACAAGGCCAATGCTTTACCTGTTAAGCTATCTGGTAGATAGCCGGCTGGGATTTTTCGCTCAGTTAACCTTGCCTGGGCAGTTTTTCGCTCAGCTGGAAATAATCAATTCGTAATAATTTTATACCAATATTAAATTTTCTTTAATCTGTACTAAATTTTACGATTAATCAAAATTAATGTATGAAAGATTTAAATAAATTAATTACTTAATACAATTATTTTCGAAGAAACTTGAGAATTGTTCTACATTATTAACTAAGCTTAAAAAGATCTCCGTAAAATGAAACTTGTGTAATTATGTTAATCTTTGCAATTGTTTAAGCCGTTAACTTAAATTTAATAATCCAATTGGTATTCAAGATGTTTCTGTACAAAAACTCTTAAGAAGTAAAATACTTTATGTTTGTGGTTAATGAAAAATGAAAAGATAATCTAATTATCGTCTGCATACAAAGGAAATTTATTTACATTCTAAACAATCTTCTTTTTTTATACTTAGTTTAAGATTTATTTTAGAAATGCGAAGTAAGTAACTCCTATCTATATTAATGAATTTTCATTTTAATTTTAGTTTTCGTTTTTAGTTTTTGAAAAATGTCTGCATCAAATTCCTTATACATAATTTCGTACGCAAGCTAAATACATAAAACGAAGAAATTACTGCATTCTTAGGATTAAAGTTAGCCTTTTTGGACCTAAGTGGAGTCCATTCTGGTTGACAGATATCGGTGAAACTTGAGATACACGTTATATGAACTTTGGGGGGGGGGATCTGCAATAAAAATATTTAGTTCTAATTTTGACCACCAGATCAAAAGAGGGGGCGTGAAGACAAATAATGGCAAATTGGAAACAGAAAACTATTTTTATTCACAGCCTACGTTTAACAATCATTCCATTTGCGTCAAACACTTATTCAAAGCGTATTATAGGTGTTCAACAGCAGCGCAAAAGGATGTTTCAAGCATGGAGAGTTATGCGTGCTTTCAAATTAGGCAGAAAGCATATTTTATCTTCGTTCGCGATCTATTAAGAATCTCCGAAATCAAAACTCACAGGGATTCAAGCCCGCAGAACGAGGAGGCCAATTTGTCGGAAAAGTAAAAAATACTCGGTCATCTCCAAGAAGCAGTGTAATTACTGTTCGGGCTATGTGAAGTGATGCACCATCTTGCATAAATATGACAGTCTTTAAACAATTTCGCTTTCGTAAGAATATAATGACCTGCTGTTGAAAAAAATCGCAGTAACAGGTACCCAGAATGGAACACTTTTTAAAAGAAGCGTTCTCCTGAAAAACAAGAGACGTATTCTATAAAAAAGAAACGAAAAATAAAATCAGCTGCCAATTCACTCCATATAATCATGTAATTAGTGTGCGAAGACTTTTCCTGGACAACATTAGAAGGTGGAATCTCACCAGCACTTGTCGAAGAATATTGGGAAATAGATCGTCTTTCAACAACTGCCAAAGCGACTTCTTCTGTATTTTTTTCTGTTATCCGTTTCCGTCCTTTTCCATGCAGCACAGCAAAGTTGCCGTCTCTTCCAATACAGACAGAATTTTTTCCAATTTCTTCCTCGACATTGCTTTTCTCCGTAATCATTTTAACCTTTCATCTTCCGCATTATGAATTCATGAAAATTTTATATTCTAAAGCATTTTATGTAAATTGTTTAACTAAATTAAAAGATTTACATATTAATTTAATAACATTTTGAAGGATTTTAGAAGGACTGAATGATTTCGAAGGCTTAGTTAAAATTGAATTTACAGGGATTGTGTGCAATATTTATAACCCCATTTAAGTATTTTTTAAAATTGTTTTCATAGCATTTTGTAGAATTATAAAATGCACAAACATGATGTTCTTAGAGCATAGATATAGAAATATTAAAATTCGAATTAAAAATCCCCATCCCCCTCCCTCAGCGCCAAAAAAGCTGAAAAGATACAAAGGCAAAAGAAATCATCCTTTTAAAAATATTTTTGCTTTGCATAACCAAAAATGCTTTTGAAACAAAAGCATAAAGTAATGTATCTGTAACTCATTCTAGACAATATAAGAACTAATTGACGTATTAAAAGAATTTTATAAAAAGTAATTTTTAATGGTACATATAAGTACCGTTGGTAGATAAAGAGTTAAATGTCAATATCCTCGAAGTGCAGCTGACAAATTACTGTCTTTCTGATAACATAACTAATAGAAATGCTATTTCTTTCTTCTTTAACGGCATGGTGCATATTATGGCAACAACTACTGACTTTTTAAATCGTTCAAATTAGCATAAGGTCGTTTTTTCTCTATGAAAAAACCATCTGTCAATCGACATTTCAATTGTTTTTCATATTGTAGAATTTGTCACCCATGCTCCTCATAACTTATATTGCAAGTTTCATCAATACCTTTTAAATAGAGCATCCTCTATGTAGGTTAACTTTGATTATAAGCACCCTGTAAATTAGGAACAAAATAACTCTCTCAGAGCGAGCGTTCGTTACAAAAATTTTATTCTCTTGGCACTACATTTTCTGAAAAATAAAATATTTACTTTTAGTAACAAAATACCGAAATTATGGACGGACTAGAATTTCTTAACCAAATTTTCTGTGCTTTTCTATATGTTTAGATATTACTACAAATCATCATTCATGATGGTATTCTTGCAAATAGTCTTTCTTGTAGAGAGAATATTTCTTTTTTATGGAAAGGAAAACTTGCAAGTTTCCCACGCTAGATGCTTGATGCTCGAAATTAGTTAGCTTAGTTTACAAGATATTTCTATATTAAGGGCACATGGAGAATCTCGACAAGTAAAAACAGAATTGTTTTTTTTCTTCAGTAAATATACTTGGTATACGGGTCATTAAAAAATAACATGTAAATTTGGGAAATTTTTCACAAAAAAAATAAAATAAAATAAATAAATAAAACTTATAAAAATATTAGATGATACTAAAACATTTCTTGTATATAAAACTGAAAACAGCAGTTCACTTTTTGATTTGGAACGTTAAATAAAAAATAACGTATGAACTTGCAACAGTAAAATGTTCCCCTCTGTTACCAACAGTCAAAAAATTTTATTTAATAAAATAAAACACCTAAAACAGTAAATATCACATTTTCTTTAATTACATGATTGCTACTTTTAGAAAATCCTAACTGTTGTTTTGTTATGATTATTTTTATTTTTGTAAAATACAAAGGACTTCCCCTATGTTACTTTTTTGGAAAAATCAAAAGTTTCAATTAAATGTGCATTCACATTTTTTCAGTTAAATTATAAAAAAATATTACATAAATAAAATATTAGTTAAAGTTACACAATTAATTATTCAAAATGATGATTGATAATTTTTTTAGTTAAATGAACCAGCTTAAATTGACGGTAACAGAATGAAAAAAAAATAATCGAAGGAAACGCTGATTGATAGTGGAGTGATATTTGATGTGGCATACATTTTTATAAGTTTATATCATGTACTGTATACGATCTTAATGTTTCAAACATATCCAGCAAGAATTTAAGATTTTTACAAAAATTACTATTGGAAAATAGTCGTATTTGGCGGGGCATTCACGTTTGTAAATTTATATCATGTGCTATGACAAACGCACTGCTTAGTTAAAAAAAATCTCATCATATATTAGTCGAGGTAGTGGTGCTTTAAAGCAAGAATTTCAGATTTTTGCAAAAAATACTATTAAAAAATAGTGGGATTAGACCAGAATTTTTTTATATAACTTTTTATTATGTGTTACAAGATATCATGAAATTTTAAAGTTTTAAACAGATCAAAGCAGAATTTAAGATATTTGCAAAAAACTACTATTCGAAAATACTGGTATTTCACGCGGCATTGTTTTTATAAATTTTTATCATATGTTATAATCTGTGTTTCAATTTCAAACAGCTCGCCTTAGATTTTCAAATTTTAACAAATTCGCGTGCCAATTGGATGACGCTTTAACCCAAGAAATAACGATATTTTCAGAAATTACTATTTGAAAATAGTAGTATTTGACGCAGTATATCTTTTTTATAAATTCTTTTCAACTTAAATAATGATCTTTTCTTCTTTAATACATTTTTAACATGTGTTATAAGATATCTTAAAATTTAAACGAATTATAGGCTTTTACAAAAATTAATATTCGAAAATAGTGGTATTTCACGCTGCGTCATTTTTTCATAAATAAGTAGTATTGATTCATAAATATAAATGACTAATATTATAGAAGAATTGTTTGAGAAAATTAAAGCCTAATGTTTATGACAACTAGTCCACCTCAAAAACTACTATTTTATATTTAAAAAGAAAAATGCACATTTTTAATTCTGTTCTAAGATCATGAAACGAGAATGTGCAGCCTTCAAGAACAATGTTCAAATAAACTTGTTTTTTTTTTTTTTGTTTTTTTTTTTTTGTTTTTTTTTTTTTTTTTTTTGGTAGTTTTTTAATCTGTTACATTTTGTTCTACTCTGTTATCATAAGCATAGTAACAGAGGGGAATGGTAACAGAGGGGGAAAAAACTACAAATAATTTTAGCAGAACAAAGTGAATTTAAAACAAGAAAAACTAAGACTATTTATTTAAGAAGCACCATTTGATCTTATGGTTAAAATTTTATAAAAGTATCAAAAAGTAAATTTCACATAAATAAGCTGGTAACAGAGGGGAGAATGAATAAAACATCCTTATCTTGTAAATGCTTTACTTCAACACCACGGTGAAAAAAACTTAATAATTAAAAAAATGGTGACCTCATCTAAAAATAAACTGTTCGAAGAACTGCAGAACCTTGTGTTGAACACTTAGTAGTAATAATGTATTACAATAAATATGGTAACAGAGGGGGAAAAATCTGGGGACAACAATAAATTGTTCCACTTTTATAAAAAAACAAGTTTTAAAAAATATATTATATGGTCTATGCTACAGATAAGACATATAACAATTGTCACAACTGAAAAAATTAACACTTTTGACAGTTGATTTATAATTTTATAGCAGTTGAAAAAGTAAAAAGGGAAGAGGGGACATAGCATTTTAGCTATAGCTGACACATTGAAACCATAACTACACCAATATTATTTTTAATTTCTGATAATATTTAGCCCTCATTTACTCTAAACAGCCAGACAAGTAATGTAAATGCTTAAATTTTATTTTTTAAACTTTATTTTAGTTATTAAAAATTCTTAAAGTTTGGGGACAGATAAGGTACAAGTTGTTTGAAAATGACCCATATAGTTTATATATCAGTGAAAATTAATTAATTTCATGGTCTTCAAGAACTAATTAACTTTTAACATATCTTTATTATACAACCTCTGACAATAAAGTTCGGTGAATGAATTCAGAACTACCAATCTGGCAAAACTGGGGAAACATACGCTGCACCTGCATAGAGACAAGTGTTGACCATCTTCTCCCACCTTTGTTTAGATTAGCGTTGTTTATATTCTGTGTAAGACGTGCTTTTCTAAGTGCTTGCTAAGTGTGTTGGTTCTTAACTGAGAACAGGAATATGAACGAATAAAGGACCGCTTTAAAGTATACGGAAAATTATTGGAATTACAAATATTATTGGATCCGTGAAAATTTTCAAATTTATGTTTTCGACGAATATGCGTGTTTAAGGGTTGGAGATGCCGAAAAAACATGTTTTTTACCAAGCATGTCTGAGAGTAAGTCTATAAGTCGGTTTGTCTGTCTGTCCGTCTGTTTATCTATCTTTGTAAAACAAATTTTATGAGCGATATATCTGAAGTACTAATAAATAGAATTCAATAAAATTTTAGATTCAGTCAGTGCCTAATATAAACTTATGCTGATTAATTTTTGTTATAAACCGTCATAAAAGAGGAGCTGCTATGCTGCCTTTTTTACGATTTCCACAATAGCTGTATCTCGAAAACTAACATACCGATTTTTATAAAACTTCAGATTTCATTAGTAATTGGTATAATATGGTGTTTATTACTTTTTTCTTTAAATGAATTAACAGGTGGTGATTCTGTGCGGCGTTAATCATGATTGTTGTTATAGTTGTACCTCAAGAACTAATTCAGGGATCTTCATCTAACCTCAGATTCAGTTTGTCCCTGATATAAATTAGAGCTGTTTAGTTTTTCGTGTAAATCACTCAACAATTTGCGTTTGTATACAGATTTTTTTTTACGATTTCCACAATGGTCTCAAAAACTATTCGTCAAACTTCAAATTCAGTTAGAAATTGACATAAATCATTTCTGATTATATTTTATTGTAAATCACCTAAACAATGACGTTGCTATGCTTTATTTTTTCAGAAAATTTTAACATGTATGATGTAGAAAAAATCTTGGGGATTGCCATATTCGACTAGTTATGCATACGTTACAGCTTCATACTGTAAACATTAAAAAGGTGGTGAAGAAAAGCATTACAAAGCACATATATAAAAAAACAATAACATTGTGAATCCTGGAACAATACCATGGGTAAAAAGTTACTGATGGCTTCTAAAAAACTATAAAATAGTGACAGTCTGTACGCTTTATTTTTTTTTAATTAAAGCAAATACAAAAGACAATTTTATTATTAAAAACACTAGCAAAAATAATTTTTTCAAAAGTTACAGGCAAATCCTCACTTCCCCTTTGAATAAGTGCTTCAAGTTCTCCACAACTGATCTCCTGTATTATTCGATAGTCATTTTCAGTAAATATTTTCATTATGTATTAGCATTATTTCAAACTACATGCACCATATTATACCTTTAACAAAGACATATGTTATACTAATTACATATAGCTGCTTCTAAATTAGTCTATAAAATCCATATGCAATTTCATGTATATTTACTATACCGAAATATATGCTGGTAAATAATATCGAAATTCTATGTTTAAACTGTCGGGTATTCGTATTAAGCTGGATTTATTGCACGTATACAGTTCACTGAATACGTTATATAATTATATTTGATGTTGTTGATTGGACTTTATAATGGATTGTAATGCTTCATCGTAATTGTAAATGCGTAATTTCAAATTGGAAATGAAGGATTTATAAAAGTTTTTTTAGTTTTAGTAATAATGACATTAATTATTTGAACTATTACGGTAATAATAACCTTATGTATGAATTGCTGACAAATGGATGATTCGTCAAAAAAACATTTTTCGTCTTTTAAAATACTTAAATGCCTGAATTAAAGGAAAGAAAAATTACTTGTTTTTCGAGACATTTAGATGTTAAGAATTCGAGTAATAGTCCAATAAAAATAGCTCAAAAAATTGCTTTGCCATGAAAAAATTAGGTTCTCTAACTCTTATTTTCAGATATTATTTACAGGCTGACTCTCTAATGAAAAAATCAAGTTTTCGATGTTCTAGTATTTGTGCATTTTTGACCAAATATTAATTAAAAAAATAAAATTAAATAAAATCTCTTGGCATTTGCTTTGCAACTTGCTTTCTGTGAGTTCATAAAAAAATAATTTTTACATTTTTGTACACAATTAAATTCTTTTACAACATGCACTTTTAATGTTTATAATTTGTCCAAACATGAAGTGAGATATCGAACCTGGAAAATGCAGTACAATTTACAAAAAGTATTCAAATAAAAAAATGAATTTATTATTTGTTTTTCTTTGCCTTTTTTTTTTCTTTTTAATAAGACATATTTATTTTTTATTCTTGTATTTTAGAGACATAACTGTCGTAATAAGCTTTGTAAAGCTTTAAATATTCTACAAGTTTGATTAATTAGATTATTATATCAGAATCAGATCTAAAAATCGACATCTAAAAATCAGAATAACACAATTTATGGTTAATTTATAATTTTTTTATTAATTAATAAATTAATTATCTACTGTGTAAAATGTACATTTATCAGAATCTTAAAATTCAATAAATTCAGCACTTAAACTATATTTTTGAAACTAGTCAAAATTGCTGAAAAGTTACTCTCTGCCCTTAGTATGGGGATATACACATTAATTTGCAATTACGGGTTCCGGGCCATAAAAATCTTCAAATTTCTTATAACAGCTTTATTGAACTAAAAAATTCCCGCGTTTTCCTGCATTAAATTGCGTTCAAACTTTTTTTTTATCTTCATTGGAATAGGAAATATTATTATTTTTTCGTTTTTAATTGCTTTTAAAATCTAGCTTTCAAGCAAATGTAGTCATGGGAACGACTGCTTGTAAAAATGCGTTTTTCTTTTGAATCTATTTTTTCATCATTTGTCAGATTTAAATTGCTATAACTCTTGAACCGTTAAAGATAATTGGTTCAATTTCTCTCTTTATATATACACATATATATAATGATTCGGCAAATTTGAAAAAAAAATCATTTTCTTTAGAAAATATTATTTCTTTTTTAAGTTACATCACTTTTTGAAAAATTTTTGGTTTAAATATTTTCTTATTAATATTTTTTTGAAATGTTGAATCAAACTTAAAACGTGCGTACTTCTGTTTATTTAAATAATAATAATAATAAAATTAAATTCTACTAATATATTTCACGATACAACGATTTTAAATTACTTCAATTTTTAATAATTTTTAAATTTTTTATTAGAAACAAATTATGAAAACTACTATTAGGCGATTGTACTATATATATATAACACGGTTAACACACAGAAATAATTCAATAAATAAAAATTGAAATAAAGCAATAAAACTAAAGCAATATCGATTTATATAAAAAAAAACCCCTAAATAACCTATTTAAATCATAATTTCTTAAAAATAAATAAATAGATAAATAAATAAAACTATTCAGTAAACATTAAATTCTAATGGTATTTAGTCGTCATTCAGCTAAGAAAATGTATCACATATATTAATAAAACAGGTACAATATTTTAAAATTTTAAATAAATACATTTATTTAAAATTTTATAAATGAAATAAGTCTCATGTAAAAATGTTCTTTATATAGTTTATTTCAAATTAATCGTAAGATTTTCTATCTTAGGGGAAATATAAACAAAATTAATAACAAGGAGATTTGTGTGAAAACAATCTCTTATAAACAGAACTGTTTTATTCACATACATACATATATATCGAGGTCGCACATAATGCATTTATTAGGAATATTTAAATAACGAAGGGATAGTACGTAAATTAGGGACATACAATTATATCATTGGGACATAAATTAGACATCCTGTGTACGAAATGTGTTTTATTTATGAAAATTCATCTGAAAATATTCATTTAACTATTCATTGCTGTGACAGAAATTGTCACATAACAACTGTGAACTATCTGCAAGATCGCTCGATCAAAAGGTAATTAAAAAGTGCCATTTTTTTCATGGAATAATTTTTCTAAATTAAAACTTTTGTAAGGATTAATTCTTATTATGTATTCCATATATTCAGATATCTAACGATCTTACTAAGTCTCTAAACGAGTATTCCAATTGTAAGAGATTATCTCAATGAATGCGATTTATACACGAAAATTTTTGTATTTTGGTGTTCAGTTTAATTTGTTGGCAATATAATGATAACGAAATATAATCTTTTATCTGAATTTTATGCAAAACTCAAGGAATTTAACAAGATTATTAATTTTTACAAAATCTATTTTGTTAATTAAAAATACAAATCAATAAAAAATATTTGAAACAACCCCAACATTTAAAATTTTATTCCATGCTAATCCTCATTATTGTGGAATTCACGGGTAAAACATATTTTAAATACAGTATAACCCCGATAATTCGGACCCCGTTAATCCGTATCTCCGGGTAATCTGTATCGGTTTGGTCGATTTTTTTTTCAAGATTGAGAAGTGATCGGCAAATTTCCATAACATAAATTTATTTCAACCTCAAATTCTGAATAAAAAAGTATTTTCTGAAGAATTTTCAGACGAACACTCCAAGCTTTCTTATTATAACCTTTAATGTTATCTATGAAAGAAACAACTATTCATCATTTAAGCTTTGGCAATTCTAATTTTCACAGTTTTCTAATTAATCCGTTTAGAAATGTCATCAAAAGCTCAGTGCTTAATAAAGCTTTACTCCGAGCATTGCAAGAAAGCAAAGTAAAATAGTCCTTATACACTGACTGATAAGAAATCGATTCTGATCTTTGTCAGCCAGTCCATAGGTCTCTTGAGACTGTTTCCTTGTCTTCGTGCAAAAACTCTTCTACAATTCACTTGCAAAAAATCGAAATAGAAGGAGGAATAAACGAGATTTTCTGTGAGTATGTTTTATTTTATATCATTTGTTCACATTCTCCGGATAATCCGGATTTTCGACAATCCAGATTGGGCTTAGTCCCAATTAATCCTAATTATCGGGGTTATACTGTACATATATAACAGCGCAATATATATATATATATATATACATATATGTATCACATATCTCGTATATCACATGTCAACTATAGTTGTTATAAAATGAGATAAAAAAAAACTTAAAAACAGTATAAAACATGCAATGTTTCTAATAATTATACTTAAGAGGCCACTTACCTCGCTGTGATGAAAAAGACCAGGATGATAATGTTAAGTCTATAAGTCTATGGGACGTTATTTTCAAATATTTCACTGAAATTTTAGTATTTTTACATGATTTTTTACCACTGGATAGCTGAAGACAATCTACAACCAGGTATTTACTATTTCGATTTTGATTATATTTATTTAATATTATGAAAGTTTCAATTTTAGAACCTGTTTCAACCGGTTTTAAAAATTAAAGTATTTTAAAAAAAATTAAAAAATGAAAAGCTCGGTGGTAGATTGTTCTCAGTTATCTTTTAAAAAATCGTGTGAAAATAATTAAAATTTAGCAAGGTAATTGAAAATAACGCCCATATAAACTTAACATTATCATCCGGGTCTTTTTCAGCATGTCGAGTGGGCTCTTAAACGAATCTCATTAAGCCAAAATAAGTCCAAAGTATAATATTCTAATGTACCACCCCTCCTTTTTCTTATCTTTTTACAAAAAATTGAAATGCTTAGAGTTCATATATGGAAACATATATACTTATTTAAAGAAACACAGCTTTATTTTTAAATCATGTTCTAAACTAAAATTATAAAATGTTGAATTTTGTGAATAAAATAAAAAAAGCAGATTAAAAGTATTAGAATTACGGAATGTGCAAACAAAAAAAATGGGGACATTAACTGCAGCATATCTTAATTGGATTAGGCGTTAAAGCTACCGAATGTTATAATGCTTGTGAAATTAACTTGCTTTATCACATTAAAATAAACATACGTTTTTCTAAATTTTCACCACGTAAAAAAGGCATTGCGAATGCGAATCGCTTATTTATATGTCTGTATTTTTTATAACAAAATACATAGCTTATCTTACGTATTTTGTTTTTATTAAAAATTTTATGTACAGGTATTTTTCTATTTCGATGATTTTAAACAAATTTTTGACTTTCCAGTTATAAAACAATCATTTTTGGGTGATTATGTTGAAATTCATAATTTCTAAAATCAACACAGCTTAATTAAACATGTTACCTGTTCTAAACATAATTTTGATACAATGTATGAAAAAATACATATAAACGTACTTCATAAAACTCCCATAAGTCTCTACGCATTTAGATCGCATGTTGCATCGCAAATAAGCAGACGAAGTCACCAAGATAGCTATATGGGTAACATATTTTATTAACTCTAATTTGAAAGCTAGTAACATATTTGCCAACCTTCCACTTTTCCTTTAATTAAAAAACAAACTTTCAACCAAAATTTTATTAAATTAAATGTTTTTTTTCTATATATTAGAAGCAATTTGAAACCTAGATGATTTAATTTATTAGATAAAATTTCTGTTTTGAAATGAAATTATTTCATTTAAAAAAGTGGGAAGTTGGCAAGTATGCTATTGGCCTATTTTTATGTTTATACTTCATATAAATAGAACATATGGTGTAGTATTTGGAGTCCATGAGGTTATTTCATTTTCAAAGTTGAAATAGAAAAAATGTAAGCCACTTTCAAAATTTTTTGTCGTATTTATGAAAAATAGGGGTTCTGTAAAACAAACGATGTGTATTTGAATGGGAAATTATATTTAAGAAATAGTTTTACATGCAGAAAAATGTTTCAGATTTTGTAATTTGGGATCGGATGCTTCATGATACAGCATTTATTGAAGATTCTTGCATTAAGATTTTAAATAAAAGAACTTTGTCGCATTTAGAGGTCATCACATTTAGGCACAATCATCTTAATTACGAACGCACATAAAAAGAAAAAAGAACATTTTTTCTTGATAGTTTTTTATTTATTTTTTTTAACCTTTAATATGCATTGTAAATCAAGTAATGCGATTCTTAAGTATTTTCATGCAATAACTTAAACAATTTTAAATATTTTAAACGATTTTGATTTCAGATTTAATGTTAAATTCAGTAAGTAAAAACTATTATTATTATTTTCAATGTATAAAATCTTACATTACTTTATTCATTGAACATCATTTGTTTAAAGGGTGAAAAGAATGAATATACAGCCTAATTATTTTTTGAAATTTATACATTACGAAAGATAATACTTTTTTCAAAAGATATATAGCAAATAAGATTTCATTTGACTGAGAAATCTGAAAGAAACGATCAAATAATGAAATTGTCTTACCCTAAAAAGCATAGAATAATTATGATTGTCGATATTTTATGCATTTTTTATTAAATACTAATGGTCAAACAATATTTTTATATTAAGAAAAAGCAATACTGGTAATAGGCCATAAGCATAAGATAAATGTTGTGTTTATCAACTATGTTTTCGTTATTGAGATAAAATTCTTATTGCAAGATTTGTGATAATGATAACTATAATCATCCATTTGTATCTATTGTTTCCTTTTCAGCGATAAACATAATATTATCTGTTTATCCACTTGATAGAAATAAATGATTTACACATCGAAACAGTGCACAAATTTTGGGTTATTAATCTTTAAGTTAGCTTATTATTTTTTTTTTATTATGGATATTCTTATGAATATATTTAAACGATACTGTCTTCTGTTATACATTTAAGTAATTTATTTACTAATGAAAGTATTTTATAAAACATTTGCATTTTATTTGCTAAAAGGATTGGGGCAAATTTTAATGATATCATACATGCCAACCTCCGGCTATTTGGAAATCAAGCAATTGTCTTTTAAACCAGAAATTTATTTTATAAACGAAATTAAGTAAATTTCGAACGATTATCTCATTTAATAGGAGACACTTTTAATCAAAAAAAATTTCTGGTTCAAAATATGTTTTCTTCATTTAAAAAATGTAGGAGGTTGGCAACTATGTGATATAAAACTTCTTTATTCAATGATCTGGCTTGGGAAATATATATATATATATATATATATATATATACCTTCATAGCCCCACAAATCTTATATTAATAGATTAAATAGATGCAGTATGGAAAATTATAATTAAAGTTTTATAAATAAAACTGTTTTATTATATAAGTATTTTACGTTGTAATACCTAACACTATAAATACATTAAAGGTTGCTATTCAACATACGCTTATTCTTAAAATGTTGACAAAAAATAAACATATAAATAAAACATATTTCAACCTTCCAGTTTATTCCTCTAAACCATCTTCAAGGGAATATATAATTTGGCAGGACTCTGTGATTGTTTCCTGTGGATTTTTATTTATTTATTTGTTTATTATCGTTATTATTACATGGAGATGGTTTAGGAAAAGAAATCGAAATATTGAAATATGATTTATTAATATGTTTATTTTTTGTCACATTTTTATGATTAATTTTACGCTGTTATGTCGTTATATTGTTTTGTTATGTTACACAAAACAAAATTATTGAAAAAAAAAAAAGATGATTTCTTTTTCATTTGCATCTACTCACGTTTTCTTGATATCGAAGATTGTTTAATGAAAGTTACAGTTTGGATTTTTTCTATTGTCAGAACATTATATTCAAACATTTCCTTATTCTATAGAATACTCAAAAATATACTACAAACAAAAGCTTTAAGTGGAATTATTAACATACCATTAAATAAACAAAAATTCAAATTTATTTAAAAAAGAAAATCTTTGTAAAAATTACTAAATGACTTTGTAAACCTTATATAGTTTGCAGAAGCTAAAAAAATACTTTGCAAGAAGAAATTTTCATGAATTAATACTTTTGGGACATAGAGTGTCAAACTTGGTGAATGTATTTATCTAGTCATGTGTAATCCGCTTATGTAGGTCATATACCTCTCAATAAACAGTGTTTTGAAAACCGAACGAATGATTTAAGCTAATCCTATACTTTAATAGAAAATTCTGATAAAATATTAAATTTTGCCACTAAAATTCCAGTTTTACGTTACAAAATTTTATGAATACATATCTGTTAAATTATTTTTTATATAGATAGTCAATGAGTTGCTGTATCGAATCATATATTTGTTTGAAAAATACAAACAAAAACTGAGCCGTGAAAATTGGTAGAACCTTAACATGGCGTTATTACCCCAGGGTACCTTAATATTAAACCAAAATATTAAAGATTGATCAAAATTCAATAAAACTATTGTAACTAATTAAGAATGTTCCTTTTAATTTTAGATCTAAATAAATAAATAAAAAATAGTTAGGGATAATTTTCAAATTAATTTAATTTGCCTAAAATATGTTAAGTACATTTTTTATTACATGAAAAATTTCGTACATATAAAAATTATTTATATGAATAAATATACTTCATACATAATCATTGGCAATTTTGTAATATAACGATGCTGCATATTTAATATTTATAAAACAGTATTCAGATTAAATAGCGGAACAAAAAGTCTTGTCACATAAACAAACTTATGTTAATAAGCTATTATTATTCTGAAAGAAGATTTTCATTAAAGAAAAAACAATAGACATTTCTAAGAGCAATGTAAATACGAAAATTCTTGGTATAAATATAAGGAATATAACATTAGATATTTTTAGCAGACAAATTATTTACTATAAAAGTTTTATTAAATGCATTATTTAAATTATAATTAACGTTCTTTTAATATATTAATCTATTTACGAATAAAATAACTTTTTTTTTTCAAGATAATTATTAAAATCTTACATGAATTAGTTTTATTAATGTATAACAAAATAAATCTTTCGAAACCAATTTTGCCAGAGTCCAATTTCCTTTTTTCATACTACAATCTCTCAAAAAGATTTTCGCGTTCAACACTTTATGAGTAAGACGCCTGTGATAGACATACAGGTACAAGAGTGATCTTATAATGATTCCGTTCCCCCCTTTTAAATACGGAATCCAAAAAATATTTTAATAAGAGTACAATTGATCAAAATTCAATGAACATATTGTAAATAAGTATGAATGTTCCTTTTTAATTTTACATCTAAAAATATAAATAAATAAATAAATGATAACAATAAATAATTTAAGGATACTTTTCAAATAAATTTAGTTTCTCTGAAATATGTCACGTATATTTGAACATTGAAAAATTATTACATTAAAAAATTCATACATATAAAGATCATTCATATGACTAAATAAACTTCATAGATAATCATTACAAATTTTATAATATTATGATGCTGCATATTTAATGTATGTAAAGCTGGATTCAGATTAAATTGCAAAATAGAAAATCTTGTTACATAAACAAACGAAAGTTAATAAGCTATTCTTATTCAGAAGGAAGGTTTCCATTAGAGGAAAAGTATTTTATATTTTGAAGAACTGTGTGCTAATACGAATATTCTTGGTATAAATATACGGAAGTTAACATGATACATTTTTAGTTGAAAATTTGTTTAGCATAAAACTTTTATCAACTGCATTTTTTATATTTTTTTTTACATTATTTAACGTTTTTTTAAAGAAAATATAAATTTATTTTATAGATAATTTGTTTATTCCAAAGAGATATTTATACGACTTAAAGGGACAAACAATATTTCTAATTATGAAAAATGTCACATCTGATCATTGAAATCGGAAGCTTGTGATTAATTTATGCTAATATTTCTTATAATTATTTATTTATTTATACATACTTTATTGAAATAATAAAAATATTTATTAAATCGAAAAAAATAATACTATACTTTTTATTATTGTATGACAAAATTAATCTTTCGAAAGAAGTTTTCTCAAAATCTGCTTCATATTTTCAAGTTATAGCAAGTTTGACAGCGACGGTAGATGGCGCTACGGTTTCCTTGCGGTAGATGGCGCTAAACGGTAATGCATCTGAGCAGTGATCACTTTGAAGTGAACATTCGTGAACCGGTTCCAAAGGTAGCAGAATGAAGTATTTGAACGATGAACAGCACGATACGGCTCCTCCATATTTTACCAATGACGTTTGCCGACACTTCAAAGTAACATATGGACAGTGGTGGGTAAGTCGTGGTGGCCCGGTTCATTGGCCTGCCAGATCGCCGGATCTATCATGTATAGACTTCTTCTGCTGGGGTCAAATGAAAAAATGGGTGTATGAGACTCCCGTACCATCAGTTGATGACCTGTAGCTGATATATCTGTAGCTGCCAGAAAACTATCAGAAATGCCAGGTATATTTCAAAGCGTGAGGAATTTCATGCGACGACGCTATCAAGCATGCCAGACTACTTCTGGGCGTTATTTCGAACACCTTTTGTAGTAACACATTTAAATAATCTGTTCTCTGTCACATTAAAGTGTTGCTCTTATTTTGCTGTTTCTGTTTTTTCTTTTGTCTGCTTCGTTTAACAGTAACACGCAAACAAAGGCATTCCCAACGTTACATTCCTATGTGATTCCGAGTCGTCTTTGCATCGCATAACACTCCCTGGAAGTATGTTGGTATGGTATTAAAACACCCAGGAGTAATGCCATTGAAATATCAGAGATGTGTCGGATGCGCCCTCTATCAAAAAATGAGGACACCAAAGCTGTACATTACTTTGAATAAAATAATTGTAAAGGAATGACTTACACGCAAACCGCAACAACATCGACTTGTTTGTCCAATGTTTATGAGTGTTTAAAATATCCTCCTCTGTTCACATTTCAATTTTCGCTAGTTACCCGATCCCAATGTTTCCGATTTTCGGCTTAAAATTTAAGTTAAAGTCTGCACTTTAGAATAATTTAACCTCACGCACAAAATAACGGTAAAAATTAATTGTTCGTTACCCTTAAGTCTAAAGCGCCCTCTATAAAAAATTTTTGAACGTAACCTTTAATTTTTTTTTGAAAACTTCGTGATATGAAGGATGATTTTAGTGAAAACCGCAAACGAATCTACCCTTTTTTCCGTTTTTTATCATTGTTTGAAATTTTGGACCTTAAACTTTAATGGCCCCTAGCTCCTACAGAAGACGTTTGCGCCCCATGGTTTCCTATTTAATAATGTTTGTTTTCATGTCTACTTTCATCCCTCAAAGTTTGTCGGTCTGGTAGCGAAATACCCTGTATTAAACTATTGCACATTTAAGAAATTGCTATACGTTGCTGGGGTTTACTACAAGTTACTTCTTATATAATAGAAAGCAGTTACTATTTACATAACACAAGATAGTAACACACAAAGATTTCGACCACTGGGCTGTATACGAAGTACTGTATACTATAATAGCAAGATCTGAATATATTTAAAATTTCGCTATAGTGCCAGCGCTCCACATTTGCTACGCTTCACGTGCAATTTCCAATTTGTTGCTTTATTTACAATAGAAATGAAGTGCTTTTGTTGCCACAATTACAAAAACGGCAATCAAAACTTTAAAAAAATACTATCTCAAAAATAAATTAAGATACACTTTCCATTTAAAAGCACATTTTTGTCCATAAACGATAGTGTAAAAATTGAAAATATGGGATATTTAGAAATTTAAAAATTTGCAGTAGCAAAAATTAGAAAACCAAAATTTCATCTCCAGTTTCCAAGTGTTCTCATTCACAAAATGACGTATGCGTTATGCACAGATACGTTTGTCCTTTATAATATTGGTAGTTAGACAAATAGATAGATAAATATATAATTTGATTTGAACATTTTTAATTTGATTAAAACTAAATAACTTCCTTTTACAATTATTTTAAATTAAAATTTATTGGTGCTATCATCTAAGTAAGAGTTTATTAATTATAAATTAACTGTTTGGATAATTAATAAAGGGATAAGTCGTTTTGAAAGAAATGTTAAACGAAACTCTTTGTGTGATCTGAGATCCAACCTGACCACTTGTTTCATTGTTGTCAATCAGTTGCAAGCATATATCAGGAATCATCGTGTATACAGCTTTTTCTTTTTTCTAGTGTCAAGAGATTAGTTTTAGAATATGAATTGAAAATATACTTTTTTTTAAAAATGCACTTTATAGATATTAGTTAGTGTAAAATTTTTTTCTAGTGTCTATTATAAATATATATATATATATATATATATATATATATATATATATATATATATATATATATATATATATATATATATATATATATATATATATATATATATATATATATATATATATATTAAAAAATAATTAAAGAGCGAACTTTAAATATTTAGCACCAAACCAGTATTACACTTTAGTAAAATAAATGTTATAAACTTGTATGCAAAATAACTTAATTCGTCATATCATTTGATTACATGAAATACAGTATGCATATGGGTAAAATTCATCAGTTATTTTTTTTATGATTTCTTAATTTAAATAAACTTATGGAACTATTAATAAATATCAAAGATATATCTCAGTTTCTTTGAAGTTGTTCATTCTCTTTATTATTTCATTATAAAATGTATACTTCTTTAAAGTGTTTAGTTTTTCAAGTACAAAAGCATGATGATTTAAAAAACCTTTTAAGAATTAACCATTTACATAACAAGTCTTTTGTCATCTAATAAACATTGTTCATATTACGCCAAAGATGTTTTTTAGTATTCGATTAATAATGTTTTTTATCTGATATTTTAAAGATATTTATTTATGTATTCTGATGTGCATTTCTTTTTTTTTCAGAAAAAAAAAATATAGTTTAAGCATTTTATAATCACCATTTTTAATTTGTAAAGAAAACTTTTTTTAATTAATATTCATCTTTGTACTAAATTAATCACAAAAAGTTGATAGAAAGAATAGATATTATTTTTTAAGCATTTATCATTCTATGATTTTTTTAATTTTTTTAATCTTTAAATTTTTTCAAGCAAAAAAATTCTTTATTACAACAAAGTGGTCAAAGATTTTTAGGATTATAAAAAAATAATTACATGAAAAAAAAAATCAATTTGAAGAACAAATATGCAGTTAATATATACCGATAATTGGCTGCAATTTTTTTTTTGAGAAATCTGTTCTGTTTATTCATTAACAAATGTAAAAGAAAAAAAAGTTTTGTTTTTTACAATGCATTTTGAACAATTGGTTAATAGTTTTACCATTTAGAAGACATGTGTAAAGTAATATTTTCTCAATACATAAGATTAATATTTATGTTTAATAAATTATCTTTTCTTAAAAATTAATGTATTTTTATTAGAATAATCCTACATTGATTTTTTAATAATGAAAAAAAAGCACGAGTAACATAATCAGATTATTTTTTGTAATAAATGTTTTCTTCTTTTACATCATACAATGTGATACAAAATCGTTTTTTTTTTTTTTTTTTTTTTTTTTTTTTTTTTTATTGATGAAAGAAAAATTTCTACCTTTTCTCGAATTTAACCATAGAGAAATTAAATAATTGATCTTCCTCTGGGTTTTATTTTTTACCGCTTTTATCTTTCTCCAATATCGGAAAATTGCTTTTTTAAAGTTTCTAAATCATTAAGTTTAAGTTTATGGCTTTTTGAAGGCTATATATTAATCAATAAAATAATTATTAAAAGTACATATATTGAAATTACGTGCATAGTTTATTGAATCTATATAGTATATATAGTAACTGTAAAAAATAGTTTTGCATAGTTAGTTACGCTTTAGGTGTTTGCTATATAATAGTTTTCCTTTTAATGTCGTTCGATTTCACTATTTTTTTTTCTTTCTGGTCTAAAAAGAAAAACAAATAAGGTACCCTGGGGTAATAACGCCAGGCGGGGTAATAACGCCAAGTGCTTATATTTTGCATAATTATGAAATAATCAGGTAAATGACACCCATGTGCTCTGCGCAAAAGGGTTTTGAGTCATATAAATCGCAAAAAATAGCTTCAAGTTAATTTGTTTCATTTTTAGGTCTTACTGTTTTTACAAACAACTAAAATTAATGCTTGATCTAAAATTTGCGACATATGTTTTGTGATGTGAAGACTATCTTTTTATCCGGAAATGCTTTGTTAATTACATAAATTTGTAGTGCATTTCATGTACTTTTAAAATGTTGTTGAAGATTTTGGATATCTTCTCGAGATAATTTGTAATTTAAAATGTACTGCGCAATAACTATATCGGGGTAATAACGCCAATCCTTGACATTAATACCCCGGTTGATTCCCTACAGTGGCCGAGCTACATCCTAAATACTGATTCAAATAAACACAGTTAAAACTGTGCAATGTTTCTCATATTTCTATTTAAGCGGTCCTTTTTAAGCAAAAAGAAGCTCACGGTCTGATATTCTTTTGCCTCATCCCCCCTCCCACACCACACCTTTATTTTTCTTACACTTTCACAAAAAATCGAACATTTTCAATAGCTTAGAATGCAATTTGTCAATTTCTAAGTTTGTAGAGTTTGTATTTTTAGAATTGAGCTATCTACATGCAATTATTTCATCTTATTTCATAGTTTTGTTTGCATGGCGTTATTACCCATTTAGGTGGGTAATAACGCCAAATAGCATTGGTCAAGAAAAACGCCATTACATTTTATGAATACATATCTGTTAAATTATTTTATTTTATATAGATAGTCAATGAGTTGCTGTATCAGATCCTATATTTGTTTGAAAAATACAATCTAAAACTAAGCCGTGAAAATTGGTAGAACCTTAACTTGGCGTCATTACCCCAGGGTACCTTATCTAAATTTGAAAACGGAAAATTTAAATAGATAACAAATTTAATAAAAAGCATCAAAAATCAGAAACTGTTGTTGTTATGCTCTAAAGCCATCGCGGCAGCAACGGCTTGGAGTTTATTATTATCAAATGTGGGAAATCATGCTCGCAAGTATATAACATGAATTCGTTTGTATGTTTACCCATTCTGAAGGTTATTTTTTCTAACAGAAAATGAAAAGCAATTATGCGGACTAATAAAATCTAATATCATTAAATTAAAGACAAAAAAAAAATTGGGAAGAATGGATACAGGGCCTTGAAATCATCGGACCACAGTTACGACACAGAGTTTATTACTAGCGCACGAAAAATATCATTCCGTCGGTCTGTAGTGTCGATACCCTTTGCGACACCTTTTCCTTTATGCATATGGTGTGACGGCGTTTCTGTCACATATTATCTTGTCTTCTTCCCTTTTAGAAACTGAACAATTAAAATCGAAACTTCAAAATTTTAACTAGAAATTAACCCCCCCCCCCTTAAATAAATACTTAAAGTTAATATTCTTGCATTTAAGGTTATACTGCAGTACTTTGTTATTTTCCCTTTTATAACTTTGTATTTAAAATTAATTCCTTTACAAACCCTCTTTCATATGATAAAAAAACACCATTTCATTCCCACTCTTTGTTTTGGATTTTTATCACTTTGAGAAAGATCTGGCAATTCTTTTCTCGTCACAATAAAAGTTAACCGAATGCCAGTCTTCCTTAGATCTGCACATTTCTGCATTCTTTCCCATGTTAAATAGAAGCGGCTGTGGTTTATAATACGTTTATCCGTTAACAATCTCATGCACTCAGCTAATCTTTAAAATCTCCCAGATGTCATGAATCATTCGGCATGTAATTCTTTCAGTATCTGAAAGAACACGTGCGTATGCAATCGACACTCCTTAAAAACCACAGGACTTCAGTATTACACCAACGATAGCATTTTCTGTTACTAAGCATTAACGGATTCTCATAACCTTGACGCTGTAAAAAGTATAGCGCTGTACGTCTTCCCTTCCTCAGTCACTCACTTCTACTCAGACCATTGGCCATGTAACATCACGCAAAAAGGGGCGCTGTGCCCCTCTCCGGCTAATACCTTGCCTTCGGGCAAATGATGTGATTTCCCGTATTGCTAGTGTCTTAGTATTGTAAACCTTCCATCGTTCATCTAAATAAACACCTTATTCTGTCTACAATTATGTTGGAGTTTACTTCTCTGCGCTCTCGATCTCTCTCCCTGGGTTTGTTTGTACGATCACTATCATATATGGTACTACTATACATATCTGTACATATTAGACATTCCTTATTTAAAATCGTGAATTCATTATATTATAATGAAATGCTTAAAAATAATGTAATTGAACTAATTTTTATTTTTGGTTAACAATTTTACCATTTAAAAGATATATGTAATTTTTTTTTCAATACCTAAGATTAATAATTATGCATTTAGTTTTTTTTTTACTTAAAATTTAATGTATTTTTATTCGAATAATATTGAAGTGATTTTTTATAATGAAAAAAAAGCGCGAGTGACACAATCAGAATTTTTTTTTGTAATAAAAGTTTTCTTCTTTTACATCATACAATGTGATACAAAGTCATATATTTTTTATCGGTGAAAGAAAAAATTCTATCTGTTCTCGAATTTAATCACAGAGAAATTAAATAATTGATCTTTCATTCGCTGATCGATTGCTTTTATTTTTCTTTATCGTTTTTATCTTTGTCCAGTATTTGAAAATTGCTTTTTAAATGGCTCTAATGCATTAAGTCTAAGTTTATGGATTTTTGAAGACTATATATTAATCACTAAAATAATTATTAAAAGTACATGTATTGAAATTTCGTGCATAGTTTATTGAATTCTATGAAACGGTATATATAGTAAATGTATAAAATAGTTACTTATATTTAAATATGTATAATATGGCGAAGCGTTAAAAAAATTTCGATTTTTTTTCTCTAGCGCAGAAAAGTTGTATAGTGGTACATGTGATATACTCACAATATATTAAATGAATCAATAAATATCTTCCGGTTCCACTTTAGGATCGAAATATACAATTTTAGCCTAAAATGTTGTAAATTTTCCCATTTCAGTAATATTTTTAATTTCCGATTGTTTTTTAGCCCTAGTACAGAAAATTTAAAATAGTACATAAGAGACATAAGTCCAAGGTATTAGAGTAATTGGTAAATATATCCCGGTTGAACTTTGGAGTCTAAACATTGAATATTTGTGGAAAATGATGCAAAATTTAACATTTTAGGGATTTTTTTAATTTTCGATTTTCTATTCCCGTTGACATGAAAAAATTGCAAGAATATACAAGAAAAATGAGTCAAAAATTTTAGAACAATCAATAAATATCTTCCGGTTTCCCTGAAAATTCCTTTTTAATGTTTCAAACTCATTAAGTCTGCGGTTATGGATTTTTTAAGACTATATATTAATCAATACAATACTTATTAAAAGTACATATATTGAAAATACGTGCACAATTTACTGAATTCTATAAAATAGTATATGTAGTAAATGTATCAAATAGTTACATGTATTCAAATAAATGTAACCACTTTATATTCGGTAAGATATATATATGTTACTAGGAAAAACTGATTTTAACCCAAACTAGTTTATCCTAACGCCCATCGGATAAACTAGTTTTACCTAGGACAAACCGGTTTATCCTAACATGCATCGGAAAAATGAGTTTTTCCTAGGCTAAACCGGTTTATCGTAACGCCCATCATATAAGTTATTTTTTCCTAAGAGAAACAGTTAACAGATTTACCATTTAGAAGATATGTGTAAAAAATATTTTGTCAATAAATAAAATTTATATTTATGTATAATAAGCTCTTTTTTCTTAAAAATTAATGTATTTTTATTAGAATAATCCTACACTGATTTCTTTAATGATTAAAGAAAAGCACGAATAACACAATCAGATTATTTTTTGTAATAAAAGTTTTTTCTTTTACATCATACTATGTGATACAAAATCTTATATTTTTCGTCGGTAAAAGAAAAGTTTCAATCTTTTCTCGAATTTAATCATAGAGAAATTAAATAATTGATCTTCCCCTGGCTGATCGATTGCATTTATCTTTCTTTGTCATTTTTATCTTTCTCCAATATCTTAAAATTGCTTTTTTAATGTTTCTAACTCAATAAGGCTCAGTTTATTGATTTTTAAAGACTGTATTTTAATTAATAAAATAATTATTAAAAGTACATATATTGAAATTACGTGCACAGTTTATTGATTTCTATAAAATAGTATATATAGTAAATTTATAAAATTGTTACGTTTGTTCAAATATGTATAACAATTTCACTATTATTTTTTCTTACTTACATGAGATCCGTTTATTTCTTCTTTTTATTTTGTATAAGAAATATTAGAAGAATTATGTAACACTTGTACTCGATTTATAAATTAAATACGAAGTAAATAAACTTTTCTGCCAAAAATTGAATCGACTTCAAAAACTACTGCAATGTGAAAAATAATTTTTGTACATAATAGTAATAATTAATTAAATTAAGAGCATGGTATTTGCCATGCGTATTATTATATTTATGTACATTAATTTGACTTTTTTGGAGTCGGTGCGAGCCAAGCCAAGTTACATGTAACTTTCTAATAGACACACATACGAGTTTTTTACGATTTAATATTTAGCTAAAAATGTAACTTTAGTTATTTACTATTTGCATTGGATATTTAATTTTAACTTTGAAATTGGCTTGGCTCCCACCGACTCCAAAAAGTCAAATTAATGTGCATAAATATAATAATACGCATGGTAAATACTACGCTCTTAATTTAATTCTTTATTAGTATTACGTACAAAAATTATTTTTTCACTTTGCAGTAATTTTAGTAGCCGGTTCATTTTTTGGTAAAAAAGTTTATTTGTCTCTTTTTAGTAAAAAATTAACGATTTTTTGAAGTCGGTTAATAAAAATTTTAATACGGATAAAATATTGTAAATTATACATGGATGTAAATTATGTTAGGAATAGGGTTCTAATCCACGCTCTCTTTCAAGAACCAGAGTTTACTTCTGGCACTTTAGACCACTCGGCCATCCTAACTGCGCTCCAATCGGCGAGCTTATTCAAAGTCCATGTTACTTTTAATTCGCGAAAAATCACCAATTTTATTAGTTTTTGCTTAATTACTAAAAATGTACTGAACCAATTTCAATGAAATGGAAGTAGTACCAATTTGAGATTAGCCTCTTTTATTTAACACAAAAACCAAATTAATAGGTTGGATAGTTTCGGAGTAATTGGTGAACATACATAGAAAAAAAATACATATGTGTCGAATTGATAACTTCCTCTTCATTTTCTGAAGCGGGTTAATAATAAAAATTGTAATACGGAAAAAAATATTGTAGGTTATACAAGGATGTAAATTATAGCAAAAGTGGGGTTCGACCCCATTCTCTCTTTTTCGAGAACCAGAGCTTCAATCCGGTGCCTTAGACCGCTAGGCCATTCTGTCTGCACTCCATTCACCGAAATTATTCAATACTTATAATGAGCGAAAAATCACTAATTTCATTAGTTTTTGCGTAATTACTAAAAAAGTACTGAACCAATTTCGATGAAAGGGAAGTGGTACGAATTCGAGAGCATACCCTTTATTTTAAAACAAAAATAACAGAAATCGGTTGCATAGTTTCAGCATAATCAATGAACATAAATAAAAAAAATACCTACGCGTTGAATTGATAACCTCCTCTTCTTTTTTGAAGTCGGTAAAATTTTTTTGATTTGCTTATTTTCGAAATGAGTCCAATTTATAATAAATTAAAATGTTAAAAGTAATCGCTTTTCTTGTTTCAACCTTCATATTAAATAATATATTGAATAATATATTTGAATAATATATTAAATAATATATTTTGTCTCATTTAATCTAAAACTAGTTTATTCTTAAGAACTGATATTTTGCAAGATAAAATTTACAAAACACTAAGCGATTAAATTAAAATTACGTTTTGAAATTGCACGAAGAAATTATTTTTTAAACGTACAACTATTTTCTTTAAATTAATATATATATTAAAAATTTTAATTTTTTTGCCGAAATTAACCTTTATACTATATTAATTTCCGTATATTCCGTACTTAGTTCAACATATTAAATTAAAATCTTGTTTTTAGATCTAACCTATTAATCTTTATGGAAACGATATAAAGTCTTAACTCGCCTTAAAAACATTTATTCCAGTATGTGTAAATTTAAAAGATGGCTCTAAATTAGAAATATTCCTAATTAAACTTTATTTCTTAATATTCCAAATAAAACTCATTTTTTCTATGCTTTTATCAACTCTTTTTAAGAAAGTCTTATTAAATTTATTCCAAAACCATACCTTTCAAAAAATATCATTATTTTTATTTATCCATTTATTTATTTTCCCTCTTTCAACATTCGATATGTGTGCATAACAATAAATTCATTTCTTTTCTTTTTCTCTTAACCCCTTAACGCGCAATGTTGCCTGGTCGGCAACACCTAAAGTTCCCCCTGTTTAGAGACACAAAAACTCCGCGAATATTTCAAAAACTACTCTAATGGCTATTTTAAATATTTTTCATGAGTTCTAGATGGCAGCACCACAGAGATCAAACTCTACTGTTTTTAAATAATAGGTAAAATGTTTTACTGTAATACGCGCTTCACAGCAATGCCCTTCTCACTGCGCTTATCAATGCTTTACTTATGGGAGGTTACCACTTCGGCAACAACTGTATAATTAAAATAGTTAGTGCAATCTTTACAAAACAATACCTGTGTACTCCTCTAGGCCTACATAGATTGCCTAATTTTTTTTCTTTAAATTCCAACTTTAAAGAGTAGTGCGCCGGAAAGGGTTAAAATTAATAATCCGCAAAACTATATCGTTTGCATGGATATTTGAAAATTCTGAGTGGATTATAAATTGTTTAAATAATATTTTTTTAAAAATAAAACTATCATGTGTGTAATATAGTCTCAGCTCTGGGCATGAGTTCGAAAGTAAAGATGGTTCGAAAGTAAAGAATGTTCTAGATTTTTTTTTTAGATTTAAGAGAGGAAGCCTTGAGGTGGTAAGAAAGTTTCTTGGGTTTTCCTCTTCCATTAGTACGGCTGGTTGAAGTAAATGAGAATATTTTTTTTTGATATTTCGGTCAAAGATCGTTTACAAAAGGAGCTTTTCCCTCTATCATGGCTACAGTTTAATAAATGAACTTACAGCAGCCAATGAGTAATTTATTGGATCCTCTACATGCATTTTTTTTTCGCTGGCGCTTCTGTGCGGTGAAAGGGAAACCCGGCGATGATGTCTCTGGCTCCTAACTGTAAAATGTCACGTATTCATTTATTTTATTTATTTACTTATTTATTTATTTTTTTAGTGGACAAACAAGTAAGTATCCTCTCTTACATTGAAAAAATCATAGATTTGTGTTGAAAGCAAGGAAACTTATGTTGTATTTACAAAAATTTTCATCACATTTCCTATAAAGCTTTTCATGTATAATTTTATACTCATGCGGAAGAAACAAAATTTTGAAAGTATATTTAAACCTGAACGTGAACATGGATTATGTAGAGTAATATAATATTTTACAACGTACATTTTCTTCCAAAGAATCACAGTTGGCTTCAGTTACATGTTCCTAACCAGCATTCTCATATAAATGAACTTTTTGAAGAAATAAAATGGAATCTAAAAGTTGTATATTCGCCTTCATAACACTATTTCGATTTCCAAATTGCTGTTCCCACAAATAGTTACCCTTGACCAAAAATCGGTAAATGCCTGATGAGTCGATATTCGGGGAGTTAAGTGGATATGTGATTTTTCAATCCACGTATAAAATCACCCAGAATGACTGGAACTTCAGGCCTCCACTTACCTCGCACCACCGTACAGATTTGGCCAATTTTCACGGATGAGAGTTTGTATGAAAGAAACTCTCGGAAGGAAGCTCGTTTTTCTTGCAGAATTGCTATCTTATACTTTGCATGCCTCCGCTTAAAGAGGGCCTCACCTTTCTTTCTATGATTCGGGGCAACCTTCTTTTTCCTCCTTCTCTTGAATAACTTTCTCACTCTAGACAAGTGTTCTCGCTGACATTTGACTAACGTTAGTAATTTGGCTAGTTAAAAATAAAAATATCATTCGCCAAATAAAAAGGTATTAGCCAAATAGATTCGCTGTGTAGCACTAGAAAAATATCTTTAATCGTTTAATGTACTCCTTTTTTTTCAATACGTTCTGAAATAATCCAAGTTTTTACAACTGCGATAAAGATTGTTATTAAACTAAATTCAACTATCCGCTACAAATATATTAAATATATATATATTCTAATTATCTTGCGTAATCAAGAAAAAAATTTCTAAAACAGATTTAACTCATTTAAATGTCATGAATTCATGTGGCACGGTGCAATGGAACATGATAAGCGATACGCACGAAAAAAAGGGCGAGAAAGAAAAAGCAAAAAATGAGTACTAGCAATTTGGAGAATCTAATCGCTTGTTTACTCGCCAAATGAAGAATTTAGTCGCAATTTGGCGCAATGGCGAGCGACAGCGAGAACAGTGCTCTAGACTTCTGACACTCCAATTTTGAAGTCCGCCGACACGTCTCCTTGCCTGCGGCAAGACGACGTTTACCTTTTTTTCAGCACCATTCCGCCAAGACGGTGTCAAGATGTTCAACTCCCGAGTCCGGTGAATTATAATCATATATTTTCAAATATACAGTCTGCAGATCCCGGGGGAAATCTCTGGGAAATCCCCAGACAAGGTCCCTAGGTTTCCACCGACAGCGGACGCCCCTAGGGTGCTGAGCCCTTCGTCTGCCTTGGTAGGTATAGGTCATGGCATAATGATCGCTAAGTGTCACCAGTCTTGAATAATCCAGTCAGTAATGCGATGTGCGCACTTTCTTACCAGAAGTAAATCGATGCAGCTTTGACACTAATGACCCTCGCCGCACTGTCTGGATTGTTGATGATTTCCAAATCGTAACTAAGTGCGAAGGAGATGATCTCTTCGACCCTAGCATCTGTTCGTTTGTGCCCCCAGATGTAAGATTTTGCGTTGAAATCTCCAACAACCTGAACGTTGTCCAGAGGGTACTTCAATAGCAAGTCGTCCAACTGAGTGAGGTCCAGAACAATGTTCTCAGTCGGAGAGCAATAGCACGATACTATTAGCACGTCCTTCTCTTAAATTGCACACCGAATGCTCACAATGTCATTGATGTTCAGAACCACATAATATTTCAATCGTGAACTAAGCCAAAAAGCGGCCCTGCTGTGATTCGAGGACATGACTTCGGAGAAACCGTCAATATCCAGACGATTATCGTAGGTTGGAATACAATGAAATTGTCCGCATTAACGGGAGGCACATCTTAAACGAAAATATACTGACAGGATTTTACTGTATTAGCGAAATAACGTATCTCAACATTCTCATCACGATCGATAGATTTCATTAAATGCAATTACTCATAATTTAATAAAACATTACTAATCTTATTTAAAGCGTTTTAGTTATTGAATGAAACTAAACTAGGATAAATCGATTTAGCTGTCTTACATATTTTAATTCAATGATGTGCTTTGTATCACTTAAATATTTGGTAATTTTTATAATATTTCAACTTTGATGTGAGAGCGCTTTTGTTTTGTTGGCACTAAACTACACTACAACTATTATTACATTGCACCTGATTAAAACATTTTAGTCTCAAATAATCCTGATACAAAAGATTACTTAGTTAATCTTTCATATGAAATTTGAATTCATTGATATTTTCATATCTTAGACATCTACGTGTAATGGTGCATATGTAAATTAGCTTCAATAGATTTAAATACATTAGCCGAATGTCGAAATTATTCTCTGCATTTTATTTCAATAAATCATTTTATACATTTTATGAGTTCGAAATAAGTCAATTACTTATTCTAGCCATAACACCGGAAATCTTTTGCGAGATGAAATTTCAATAAAACCCATTCTTCACATTTTGAATTCGGAATAAAATTACTGCACGAATTTTAAAAATTTCTGCAACATTTGACTTAATGACATTTATAAATTTAATTAACAAATCTGAATAATAGGGAGCTGAAAATGCGCATCTATTCTGATCATAAATATTTGGCCAATTTAGTGTATCATCATTATCTTCAAATATCATGAACGTGCCATTTGTTTCAAAACTATACGCTGTGGGATATGATTTCACAATAATTATGAAAATGCATTGTTGTTAATTAAATGACTGAATCACTTTAATGGTAATAAAGTCAGTTTCAATAAAATAATTTAACGTAATCACTTAGATATTTTCTTTAATATCTAATTTTGTATATTTGCTTTTTATGAGTAACTTATTAATTTTAGGATGAACTTCAGTAACTTATAAGTTTCTTCGGAAAAAAAAAAAATCATAAATATTGACACAGTTATATTTAAACTCAATAATGTGTATTGGTAAAATTATTATAGGAATTCATTTATTCCAGCTGGGTGATAAATTTCTCAAGTTGGAACTCAATCTAAGAATCTCTGACTTACATTATCAATGCTTTACCGTTTGAGCTAGAAGAGACGAAGAATTTCATCCAATTTTTACAAAATGTTTTTTTAACTATTTAAAAATAGTTATCTTCCTCGGTAGAGAATTGAATGTATGTTAGTATGAAATCTGAAATACATCTGAATTATTTATTGGTTGAATTCCGCAACTAATTTCTTTTTCTTTTTTTTTCTTTTTTTTTTTTTTTTTTCGTTTTCTGATTGGTCAATGTTTAATGTCCAAAAATAAAAGAATTCTGTTTTTTTTTTGTTTTTTTTGTTTTTTTTTTATTGTTATTATTTGTTTTCAGATTGGTCCATGCTTAATGTCCAGAAATGGAATACTTCTGTTGCCACGATGACAAAAATGGCATTACAAACTACAAAACAATTAATAACCCAAAAAAAATTAAGATACAAGTTTCAAACCAAATTGCATTTAAAAGTTAATTTTTTTCTTTATACGACGGTGTAAAAATTGAAAATGTGCGATGTTTAGAAGTTTAAAAATTTACAGCACCAAAAATTGTTAAACTGAAATTTCATTTAATATATCTTATGATTAATCCAGGAATATTAACGTGACTCTAAATGTCCATGCATATTAATATGGTTCTGTTATTACATAAGTGGCGTTTTGATCATCATAAAAAATGATATCATTATTGTTTTTTAATATACAAATAATTTATAAGTCTAAAATAATAGAAATATGTTGAAAAGATTATTTTCCATATGGTCGTTGTAATTATTTAAATTACAATTATTATTATTATTATTATTATTATTTTAATATTGTACCTTATGAAATATTTATGCTTTATTGTATTCTTTATGTTGTCATATATCTCATTAAAATTAATACATGAGTGTAAACTATAAGCTATTTTAAAAATGTTTGATTTTAATCATCATTTTCAAGGATCCACACATACTCGATGGATGACCTACTTTATTTTATACTAATATATTTATTCAGAAAAAAAAACCAGTTTAAAAAAATGCAGGATTTATTAGTATTGATTTTTTTGGGTGAAAACACATGCTTAAACAAAGCTGCTCAGGTGGAATATAGAACACAGGAGAATAAACTCCGTTTTAAGCATCAGCCTTTAGTGACACTCAAAATGGCAACACTAGCTTTCACATGGCTTGGCCCCATCTTATTGTGTTAATCTTGGTGAACATTATCTATATGCCCTCCTAAAACCCTGCTAATGTGCTTTTCAGAGGCATAAATGCATAACATTTCGTCACTTGATAATAATAAGGTTCTAAGAATTTAAAAAAATACTTTTTGGCATAGTAAGGTTCGATTTGTATCTATAAATTACTCTGCATTGAAATAACGTTATATCTATTTTACCTCCACTTGCAATGGAGATTTATTTAGTTCTAAAAGAAATTGTCGAAAGCAGGCAAATCAGATGCTAAAATATTCATTTTTAAGAATGGCTCTTAAAGATTTATTATTCTTACGATTTATTAAAGGCTGCAGACTTCTTCCTTTCTATTTTATAACATTCTTTATATTTATATACTCTTGATACAATATATACAAAATATTTCTTTTTTTTTTTATTTTGTAGCATTTCTTACATCTTCCTTTAATCAATTTTAAACAGTTTTCTTTCTATTATTACAATTTGCTGTAGCTTGACCGAATAAATTTACATTATTTTAGAAACATAATTATTAAAACTTTATTACAGTAAAACACCGATAATCCGGACTAATTGGGACCAGACCCAATCCGGATTTTTGAAAATCCGGGTTATCCAGATAATTAGAAAAAAAAATGGCATAAAATGTAAAATATTCTTACAGAAAATAACCTTTATGTTCTTTGAAAGATAACATCAAAGAGTTTAAATAAGAAAGCATAAAGTATTCTTCCGAAAAGATTTCATAAAAAGTTTTTTTTTGTTCAGAATACGACGATGAAACAAATTAATTTTATGGAAATTAGCCAATCGCTTGTCAAACTTTTGACCAAAAATTGACCAAACCGATCCGGATTAACGGAGTCCGAATTAGCGGGGTTCTACTGTATGTGCAGTGTATAATAAAAGGATTTCCAAAAGTATTAGATAAAAGGAGCTTTGTTCATTTGGTCATACCTAGCTCAAATTTTTTGGGTCAAGCCTTCCATCACAGGCTTTTTTTAAAGAATAGCAAATTCTGACCTTACATCTAATGTCTACTTCAAGCGATATCCCTAAAAATTCAATATTTCTGCAATATAATTTACTGAAAAAATGAAGTACCCAAAAATGGGTAAGTCGATGTACTCATATCGAATTGAGTATGTTTGGATCAAAAACGGACGCATTTTTTTTTTAATTTTGAAACAGCATATGTTATCAAACGCAAACAAACGAGATTTTTGCACCCCCCATGAGATAAATCATCTCATTCATGATGACATAAAAGATGCTTAATAATGTAAATATTAAATTATGCACTGTATTTTAAAATAATTTTATAGTATACTTGCAAATAATGCTCTTTGTCACAAAAATGTTCGATTTGGGTATTTTAATTAAATTTTTGCTATTTCTCTTTAAAAATAATCAATTAAATGTCTATTGTTCATAAATTTGAGCAAGAAATAAATGCCAGCATATTTTCTCTTTAATTTGTAAATTAGGGGTCACGTAATAGTGATTTATATTTGAACACAGAAATGAGTTCACCTGTTTCTCAGTTTTGAGAACTTTTGAATCGGAGCTATTTTGAGTATGTGAAGTTTTTAAAATTGAGTACTTTTTATTCAATTTTGAGGTACCATTTTTTTCAGTGTTAATACTTAAATCTCTGTGATATAATATACCAAAAAAAAATCCTACAAAGTATCTCTAAAAAAATAAACTTTTTAAATAGAAAACTTTCCACAATGGATTTTTCCACAACTGACTTAACTACCTGCTTGAAACAAAGATAATTTTTTGAACATCCCAATCGCTTTGGTTGACATGATTTGATAATACACTGAAATTCTGTCAAATATAACAAGAAAGAAAAATATCATGCGTCAAGCACAGATTATCTATTTCCAACACATTCAGAATAAGGTAACGAAATTCTACCTTTTAAAGAATTAAAATATTGCGACTCATTTCACATTATTGAAATGTACAATGCATTTCAAAACCGAATTTCAACTGGTTTCATTTACAATAAAAAAAATAATCTGAAAATTTTAGTAGCCCTGTATATGATATATGGATTTGTACCTATTATCAATATGCATTTCAAAATTTTGTTCCTTAAAGATCTGCACACATTTCAGTTTAAAATTCCCCAACAGCAACTTTCTACAATAAAGTGAATGGTAAGGAAATACTTTTGTAAAATCCTGTATATCAGGTGAAGAATTTATATATAAAGTGTAATATGAAAAAAAAAATAATTTAAAAGTGCTTCCCGAATTTAAAAACATACTTCCCAGCCATTATTAAATAAAGACAGTACTGTAACCCGTTTATTTTGTGTGCCATGTAAATTAATAAAAAATACTATTAATGCTCTGTTCTACCGTAATCGTTGTAAAATCGAGTGATTTATATTACTTTCAATGCATTTGAAATAGCGTTATGTCATTAAAATACTCTCTAAAAGATTTTGCCCCATATACCGTAATGTATTCGAATTATTTTGAGCGTCCCTGTAGATGCACCATTAATAGTACATATTTCATATGCATTACCAAACATACTTTGGGAATACTAAATAAGTTTTATTAATTGCATGAAAATCTTTGTATATTTACGGGAATTAGAGCGTGGACAAGTGGACAGACGGACTGACAAAACAAATGTGTTAAGCACTTTTCATATATGTTAAAAGTTCTAAAAACTGAAGTGTGTATAAAGCCTTCCCAATGGTCAACATTCCGCAGTATGCTCTACCTGCATTTATAATTCATCAGATTATTTCACTCATCTACACTCTTAAAATCCGACCGTATGTATGTGACGCTATCTCCTCCGATCCGGGAAACGGAGAAACGTCGCGTTTGTTTTGAATTGAAGGGGAAAAAATCCCGGAATCCTGAGCTGCCCATCTTCTGTCAGTCCATCCGTCCTTCTTTCTGTCCGCATATAACAACTCAAAAACTACCAACCGAATCATTTGAAACTTAAAAAGATATAATTATTAGATAATTTTGTCAAGTCATTTCGAATTTTATAAAATTGGATGTATAGTTTAATTACAGGGACAATCAAAAGGATTCCGATATATTACGGTCAACGGGGAAAAAGTTTCAACTGTATTTTAACGGTCTTACACTCTTTCGAAGATAATAAAGTTTATATGCATCTATGAAGTATATACTATAATATACATTCTGTACAATTTGTGGTGCAAATAACATTTCTTATTTATTTATAGGGCCACACAAAAGTATTCCATTGCATACTTATGTATTGAGACATTGTTTGGTATTCATTCTAATAGTATTATATTATTTAATACTAATAATTAATTTATTTAATGCCCGTTTGTCCGTCTATACCGATCACCATAGCGGGCGAAAGCTGCTAGTAGAACCTTATTTGTAGTCATATCTGGTCTTCCATGTCGGCATCTACACAGGATGTGCCGCAAGTAAAGTACCTACATGTAAACGATGGATGCATAGGTACACTATAATATTTCAACTCAGTCTTGACAGACAAGATGTTATTGCGAATAAGATTATCTAATTTACAACGGTTTTCATTCCAAATAGTTCTCACTTTAGAGCACTGACAATGTAAGTTAAAGGTTCCGAGGTCCAGTATCATTCCAAACACTATGTCTATGTTTGTTTTTTTCAGTTTGTAAATTACAGCTATCTATTATATTTTCACTTAAACAACTCTTTCGCTTGATCTTATTGTTCTGTAGAGTCTCATAGAACGGTTACATAAAACGCTTATAATGTACATGAAGGCTCTTTTCAAACTTTCAAAATTTATAATGTTAGTAAACATAACATTAATTTATATATATAGCTAGATGTATTCCGTATTAAGGAAAATGATTATAACCTTTATACAAGAAAAATGATATATATGATTCATCTTATACTTATAAATCTTTTAAAAGTAAAAAAGCAGAAATAAAATACAAGTAAAATCTTAAAAAGAACCATAAATTTATTGTTATTTAAAAGAAGTACAATATAAATGTAACGTTAACTAATATGAAAAATTATAAGTATACTAAGTATTTTTTGAAGTCGTGAAAATGAAAATCTACAACAAAAGAGCCACTGTTTTAAATGACCTGTAATTTTACAAATGTGCTGCAAAAAAAAAAAAATAAAAAAAATTAAAGTAGGAGAAAAAAAGGGAAAATAAATGGCATAAATTAAATCAACAAATAACTCTCTATATTTGTATTTACTTAATGTTGTGGTTACTCTTAACCACTGCCATATTTTTTATTTAATTTAATTTATCGTCTATTTTTGGTTTTATCTTTATTCATTTATTATATATTTCGCATTCTAAAAATTATCTTAATTCTCGCTTTTTTAAATCTCCCCTGTAAAGTTATTTTTATTACCTAACTTTTTATTGATTTCAAATGTTGAAGTCAGTTAAAAATTTTGTTCCTCCCGGTTTTCGAGGTTTCCCGTCTATTCTCGAATGTTCGATGGGGTGTCGACTTCCGTTCTGTGACTCCTCCTGTTGTCCTATCAGGTACTGTTCTTCTGTTACGTAATTTAAAAGTTAGTGCGTCCTGGTATCAAGTTTTGGCTCCGCATCGTTCTGCTGATATAGAAGTTCATTCTTAAAATTCTGTTTCCATATTCATAGCGATGCGCTTGGCCTCTCTATTTTTCGCCACTTCCTTTTGCCTCGCCAGTTGGCGTATTTTTATTTTATGGCAACCCCCCCGCCTTCTTTCCGGAGCGGCCACGGTCGTTTTGGCAGTTGAGATGAGAGCAGTTGAGAGGGGAAGCGGTTTCGAGTTGGTGCAGAGCAGTCGTCGGCAGTTCTACGATAATAAATACCTGCAAAAATAATGTGTGCGATTTTAATAGAAATGATTTGTTCGGCTTTTTACGACTAACGTTCAGCTTTGTTAAATACGAAAAAATGGAATTATTTAAAACACAAGGAGAGACTGTTATCCCTCCGTGGAAATATACAAGGATTTGTTCGTCCAGAAACCAGTTTCGTTTTGCCAAAAAAAGAAAATTTCATATGAAGAAAATTTGTTTCGATTTTGAGAATGCAGAATTTTCTTGAAGGAATATTATTTTTTAAAATTGTTGAAACAATTCTTCTCTTAGAATATTCCGTTAGTCTTACATTATATGTTATATACAGGATGGACCACTTCTTCGTTTTATGTTAATTTGTTGCCCCTTAATCTCCAAGAGAATTTAAGAAAAGGCATAATTATTTGATATGAGAGCTTCTATTTATCTATAAAAATTTTGTACAAGTAAAAAAATTGTGCCTTCCATGCCTCGCTCTAAAAAAAGGAGAGCTGTCTTCTTGCCAAAAGTAATATTATTTCTCAAAGAATTATATTCGTCCATCTTTATAAAAAAATAAATAAAGAAATTTTTCTTTATGAGTAAGTCTTCTGAGATTATTCATTTGCGTATTTCTGCTCACCTCTTAATACAAGCTTAAACAGGTAAGCTCTATTTTGATTTTTTTTCAATTATATTTTTCAGTGAATATGGCACATATTATTCCATAAAGTTTTTGATCTATATTACGTCATGTGTTGTGGTCGTTTGCGGCCAAAAACATTGCAGTGTACTAATAAAATACGATCACGCACTTTAATTTCTTGTTTCGGAACGTCGTTAGAAACGTTCCCCCACTAAACACAACACTTAATGCCTGCATACGCATTGGCAATAAATTGGTAATACATTGCACATTGACTATAAAATGTCAAGTATGCATACCTCGTAGTTATTGTTCAATAGATACAGGGTATTTTAAAAATGTCCGATATATTTGAAAAATCAATAAAAATTAAACGGGACGCAATAGAAATACACCGTTTCTTGCAATATACTTGGGGCAACAGTACATTTTGAGGAACAAATTTTCAAAATTAGTTTCAACAACAGATGGCGCTGCAGACGATTTGAAAGAAATAGAAAAAAAAACGTAATCTGTGACTTCGCCGTTCTGAAAGTCGTCTCTCTGCTGTAAGTTTATCCTGCTCACAGATTACAAGCTTGCTGTGAAAAAATGGTTTATTCCTTAGAACAGGATTTTTGACTTGAAAGTCCAGGTGTACCGCCACAATCCAGAAACAATTGAACAACTGATGCAGTACATCTCTTCTGCATATGAAGCCATCCCGCTTGACATGTTTACAAAGGTTTCTGGTAATTTCGTTCAGAAACTATGTCATATTATTGCTGCACGTGGCGAATTTGTGGAAAATATCGTAGTTTAGATTTTTCCACATTGCAGCGCCATCTATTGTTGAAAATTGTAACTAATTTCGAAAGCTTGTCTGCCTGCAAATTTACTGTTGTCCCAAGTATATTGCAAAAAAAAGGGTATTTCCATTTTGTTTTTATTTATTTTTCAAATATACCGGTCATTTTTGAAGCACCCTGTATCTTTGCAATGTGACTGTGCCATTGACGTGAAAACGGTGGAAAACACATTGGAAATCTCTTGCCTTTGTATCTGTGTTCCGCATGAATGTGAAGATGTTCGCCGTCTCTTTTCCCAATTACCGCATTCAGGAAAAAAGTGAACGGAAAGTTGGAAAAAAAATATTACGAACATCAAAAACATACAGAATGCAGTAATTCAGAAAAAGTACATCATCTTCCCAGAAACAGAACAACATAAAATATGCTTTAAAATAATACTGACCTACTTCAAAAAAAGATACAAGCTTGACGACAACTTGTCGCTAACGCATATGAATGTATATTTTTAATATGCTTATGATTTGGAAACGGTTCCAACAATGAAAGATGATTTGCGACAAATCATTATTTTTTTATCAAATCGTTATATTTTCATTAAAAAATTGTAATCATCAGAATTTATTGAAATTAATATGGGACCTCATGGGTATTTTATACTTTTAAACAAAAAAAAATCAAAATCGGTTCATATTTCAAGAATTTATGAGTGAACAAGAAATACATACAGGTAGAAATCATAACCTCCTCCTTGAAGTCCGTTATTAAAAATGTGGAGGAAGGCATACGTACGGAACAGTGCAATTAACGCAAAATATTATCAGTGTGCTGCCACCATTTTCAGCCTGAATGGAACAGTCCTTGCTAGGATATGTGTTGAGTAATGAACATGAGGTATGCATGCTTCACAATTCTATCGCCAATATGCGTTTGTCTGGGGCAAGTTCATCTTTTGATTTTATTGCATATACAGCGTTATATGTCATTATTTTTTACCACTCTTAAAAAATCTGCGTTACTTTGAAAGCACTTTTATGAAATTTCAGATCAATTGTACGATTAATCCTTTTGTTATAGGGTTTTACTTTTAGGACATAAATAAAATAAATCACTCACCTTGTATATTTTATATGAGTGATAAATCATTTAAGGTAAAGCGTTATTTATCAATAAATATTAAATACTTCTGAATGAACTGACATTTTTTTCAATTATTCGTACTATGTTTTATTTAACAAATGCGTTTTAAGATCCCATTTCAACACCTAAAGTATTTGAAAGTGCTCCATTAATCATTTATTAGTGACAATGAAGGAAACGAAATACAAGCATTCTCAAGTCTTGTTCCGCTAATTAGACTACAAAGACGTTTATTGATGTTTGTTCTATTCGAAATATATTCAGAATACATAATGTTTTATTTTGATTCATTATTAGTAGTACTAAAGTTTGTTAGTGAACGAAGTGCAAATAATTAGCTATTGTTTAATTTACTAATTGAGCGTTTCCGTGAAAGCAATAGAATAATAATCATTCATTCAATAATTCTTCCTTAACACTTTCTTGTCTGATGTACTATTAAGAATCCATGTGTGTTAAATGAGTATTATTTTGTTTTAACAAAAACTTTAAGTCGTAATGTTAGTGCATACAATGTTAATATCTATGCAATTACTAAATCACCTCCTTTATGTTTAGGTTTTATGTTTAGTAATAATAATAATAATAAATTTTCCCTTAATTCTCTTTGCACCATTTGCGATTATTTTATTTGAAAATACACTGTTAAAAATTTTCGTTAAATAATGACGCGTTGACTGCATATTTGATATTCACTTTACCATTTTTCTAGAAAATTTGTTAAACACGATTAATTTACAACGATTTCGTTCGACCAATAGTAAAAAAATCCTCTTTTAGCTGTTATACCTAAATACGCTCAAACGAATGCTATTTCACGTAATGTTACTTCTCTTCTAACCAATCAAAACGTTTCTCATTCAGTTTAAGAATCTGGCAACATCTGAAAAGTTGTTTGCGCGGTTGTGTTTGTTTACGATGGCGGAGCGAGCGCGAAATTTATTTCATCGCCAATCTTGTACTAAACGAAGAAGGAGAAATTTCATCATTCAAGTAAGTTATTTTGCTGGTTATTTTAAGACTTATGTTTACTTTCATGTTGGTGGATTAAAATGCGAAATTTAAAAAATGAATTCGAATATGTAACATCGAGATGCGTTTAAATTCTGCTGTCGTGATCTATTCAAAGTTGATTCAGAATAGAATTAGATAATTTCTTTCTCCTGTTTTTATATCATATAAATACGATATTTCGTCATATGATAGGAATCTTTTAAAGATTTTTGTGATTTTTTCTTTCTTATCGCTTTTGATCGTTATTATTTAATAATAATTATTATTATTTTTTATTAACACTTACTACACGTTGAAGAGCAGTTTGTTTTGAGCGTAATAGTCCAAATAAATAATTAAATATTTATAAATTTTAGCAAATGTAATCGCAATGAGATTTTCAGAGTAATATTGCACTAAAATATGAAAAAATATGTGAAAAAAAAGGGGGTAAATTGATTTTTTTTTTCAAGTAAAATTAACTTTGCCCATATGTGGTTGAAAATAATTTTTTAAACTAAATAAACAGTCACTTGCATAATTAATAAAAATTTGTAATAGCTAAACCTGAAGCAACATTACTTCACTTGATGCTTTTATTGTCTTCATGAAGAAAGTAATTATGAATTGACAAGGAAATTGCATCATGTTTATTAGGCATACACATTAATATTTATTTGATCTTTTAATAATTTAATCATTTTGAAAATTTTCCTACTTTTCAGTTTATTACTTATTAGTTTTAACATTTTACTATATTGCAAGCATTTTTTATAATTTGCATTGTGTTATTACATTCAAGTTGCTGTTTAAAATTGTAAACAAAGCAATGACCAGAAATCTGCAAAATTCTAAAATTCACACAACGACTGATCCCAAGTTGTGAGAATTTGAGGTCGTCTACTTCATATATGATGATATATATCAATGAACCCTGCAATTTAGCATAACTATAAATTTAAAAAGTAAAGGGCGAGTGGGGTGGTGTGGGACACTTTTCATAAAAGTAAGAAAATCAATTTTGTGTGACACAAACTAAAATTTCGATATATAGAGGGTAAGGTGATTCACTTTTTAATCTCTCTGAACAATTTAGAAACACAATATGCAATAGCTATTTTATAATTATTGAATATCCTTCTTTTACCTTTATGACTATGTAAAAAGAATAATATCTACACAAGTTTGTACATATTGATATGAATATCAGAATATCTAACGCTGGCTCAGTACAGCCATCTAGCGGATCTAAATGTAAACATTGGTACATTTGTACCTAACAATAATTAAAGAAATTGTAAGTTTCAAAATGTTTCCAAACCCCCTCATTATAGCAGTTAATCAAAGCTTTATAAGGCACAAGTTGTCTAGTATCAGATAGCTATACAATCAAACAAGAATAGTAGGTTGATAATGTATGATGTGTCGAATATAAAATTTACAAAATCTGCTTGCCTGAAGAAGAAAAAAAAATCAAGATAGTCATGGATGGCAATTAAAAATTGTCAATTCAATTTATTTACATTTTGAAGTAAATGAATATAATGTTATAATTTCCCGGATATGTCCTGACTTTTCTCACAAGGTCCTATTTTTGTGAAATTCAGAAATTTTTCTTACATTTGTGAAAATTCTAGTCATAATTTTGTAAATTTTAAATTATCAAGTCTTCATGTTCAGATTTTTCATGTGAGCTAAGTAATATGCTTTTTGTGGACTTGAACTGCTTATTTACATTCCAGATTTTAATTTTAAATGACTAAATTTTGAAAAGTTCAATTCAAAGGGGAAAATTTCTGAGAAAGGCCTATTTAAGAAACGAATAATTCTGAATTGGTAAAGGTGTTTTGCGGAGGGTCCTGTTTTAAGATAAATTATTTTGTGAAAGGTCCTTTAAACATTTTAAAATTCTCTGATATTTCCAGGTTAGTCTCAAATTTCCAGATTACTGTTAAAATAAATTTTCAATGATTATTTCATTAACAATATTATGTTTATGTATGGAAGCAGCAATTTCAGCAGAAAAAGAATATGGGACTAAACAATGCCTATTATTTCTTCATACTTTATTTTTGCAGTATGTTATGATTATTGCTTACTGTTGCTGAAAAATTGCCAAAAATAAAAACTATTTAAAAATCTATTTCATAAAATAATAATAATTTGTATGCTTGAGAATAATAAACTGTTGAGATAGTCAAAGCATAGCTTTTAAAGAAATTCCATAAAAGGTCCATTTACGGCACAACTACCCTATAAGGATATTATTTTTTTTCTGTGTGTGAAAGAAGGGGGGGGGGGGCAGGCTTGAAATTTTCAGTATTAGTTTAAGGACTTCCAAAAATTTTAGGAAAATTAAGAATTGTATCAGATTGAAAGAGCTATACTCGCTTTATTAAAATATATAAATAAGTAATGCAATGTATAATTTTTTTATTATTAAGAAAAAAAAAAAGCTTTATACATTGCTAATGTATATTATATATGTATATATTTGCAAAAAATGTTACAGTAATATCAGAAATATCTCGATTTCTTTCAAAAATAGAATTATTCTTCTTTCATGAAAAACTGCAAGTTCCATCATAATATCAAGAATAACATATTGAAGTACATACTACAGAATGCTATAAAACTAAAAAATTTTGTAATTTTGTCCCTACATCTGAACTTAAGGTGTCATTGTTTACATCAGTGAGGATTTATGGATTTTAGGTGCCTGTGGATTTGAGGAAGTCTGCTGTCCATTTATTTTTTAAATATCAAATTTTTTTTTATGTTTCATATATCTGATGTTTACTTTCAAAAAGATGTTTCATATTTTCTATATTTTATATTTATTTTCAATCTATCATGCTGCAAGATATTTTTTATGTTTTCTGTTAAAAAAATTGTTAATGAATTTTTGAATTGTTGTTGACTATGTCATACTGTAGATAAGGAATTTTTGTTTCTGGCAGTGAATTTTTTACTGTCTAATTTAGGTAATTAGTTACATAGAGCTTTATTAGAAAATATAATCTTTTTTGGTTTTGCTTTTGATTTAGTTGAATTTAAGTTTAAACTGTGTGGCATTGTAGAAAATAAAATATGACAAGATTACATTTATGTTAACTTTTTCTTTAAATAATAAACTATTTTTTATTTCTGATTTTTTAATGTTTCATACTGAATCCTATATTTTGTTTTAAATGTATAAAGCAAATAGTTTTTATTTTTAATTTTGTTCTTAGTAAAAAATATATATATATCGAATATTGTTTGACATTTTTCTAGTTGAATGCAGTATGTTTCTTTTTAATTTTATCTTTGCTTGAAAATGTTTATTTAGTGTTCATTTTTGAAGGAGTAGCCAACCATCCTTTATCAAATTTACAAATTGCACCCTGCCCTTTTTAAAAGTAGTAAAATGCATCACAATTTGTATCCAGAGATTTCTAATAAAAGTTTCTCCATTTCATAGTATTTCTAAACCTGTGTTCTTACAATCTTGCAAAAAAGATTGAATTTTCTTATTTCTTTAGGGGAAAAAAATTAAATTATTCAATCACGTTGTAATTTATTTGTATTTTTTTTATTTTTATGTCATAAAATCATTAAAAATTAATGTTTATTGCATATTTTCCCACATTTTTTTTCTTCATTAAAGTCAATAATATATTTTCTCTTGCGATAGTGCCCTTTTTCTTTCAAGTGTAAACACTAATTTATTATAGCAGTAAATTGGCTATTTAAAAAATTACTGGATTATTATCATTATTTTTTTAAATATTGTGATATTTACAATCCTTCATTATTTGAAATTTTAAAATTTAAAAAATCTTAAATCTTTTTTTTAAATACATTAAAACTATATTTTTTATATTTAAAACTTTAAAAATTACAATTAAAATAAACAAATCAAAAGATATCATTTCACCACTGAAATAATAAAATGAATACTAATAATATAATAAAGTATGGTAACTTGTAATTAAATCTGCGATTTTCTGCATATAGAAATGAAAACCATGGCCTGTTTTTGTTTAAAATTATTGATCTTGGAATTCAGAACAGGCTCAATTAAAGATATTTTGATTGAAACACTTTGACATCATATCAAATAAACAGAGCAATTTTAATCAAAACCAGTTTTGCTTGCCAACAGTAATACCTGTTTTTTAATTGCTTAGGTATAATTTAGTTGAAATTATTCTAGGGTTAAATTGCATGACATCTCTCTGTATATAAATTTAGTTGGTGTGAATAATGCATCAATATTACTTTTAGTTTTTATCATGCGTAGTTTGAAATATTGAAACACAGACTGCACACTTGCAGTCTTCTATTCTGAATACAAAAGGTTTCTTTCTTTCTTTTCTTTTTTAATACAATTTTCAAAGATTTTGTATATTGAAAAAACTATCTTTAAAAAAAGTAATTAAAATGAATGACTCTACTGAATCAGTATTTGCTGACCACTCTTTTTCTTTAAAAATGTATATTTTGATGCAGGAAAAAGAGAATCATCAAAATAGATATATTTGTGTTTGTACAAAATCTGTCATTATATTTAGCTTTACTTGATAAAGGGATCAAAATTTTTGTAATTTTTTTAATCATTTTACAAGACTTTTATCAGATTGAAAATAGTTAATTTCTAATTCCCTTATGTTTATGTAACTTAATTGTACTTGGAACTGCTTTCACTTTAGAAATAAGTCATTTTCCTAGGGAAAAGTTAATGACCTCCCCCCCCCCCCAGAAAAAAAAATGTTTGTACAAAAGATTAGAATATCACTCAAAATAAAATATCTTTTTAATTATTATTAAGAGAACAGTGAAAAGAATATTTAATGATCTAAAAGTTTTGTTGTCAATATTTCAGTTAAGCACTGTCTAGTGCCAAACATGATTAAAATCTTACCTGCATCATTTGAGATAGTATAATTATAAGAATATTGTTTAAGTGAAAAATCTCTGCTTTAGAATTTTGATACAGTAACAGCATTTTAAAAATAAAATATGTCCATATTAAAGAGGGAGGGGGGGGCAAAAATTTGATGCTAATTAAACATAAAGTCTATGTAACTGCAGTTTAACTGTTTAAAATACCCTTTTTTATTTCATAAAAAATATTTTATTACAATGCATATTTTTGGTCATTTTGTAACACTTCCCTCTCTCCCTCTTGTAAAAAAAATAAGCATATTCTTTAATACATTATTATTTATAGCCTTTGGAAAAAAAAAAACTTTAAGAAATACATCAGTCTTTAACTTAATTAGGCACATGCCTAAAAAATTAAACAAGAATCATAGCAATATTATGTGTTTGGCATTCACATTTCCACTCTGGCATCTTAATCTTTGAATGAATGTTTCTGCATTGTCCATTACAGTAGACTCCCTAAAATCCACACATAATTTATGGATGTAAGAAATGAAACATCCAGTTCACATACAGAGAAAATTTAATTTTTTTTAATTTATACCAATTCTATGTATATTTTAATGTGTATCTTCTGTTAATATTACTGAGTCCATGTGTTTTCATGAAGAAAGAATAAATTTAGTCTTGAAAAAATTCAAGGTATTGCTAATATCACTGCTAATTACAATCTTCTTACCAAATATATTTATGTATTAATCAAGCTTTTTTGGTTATTAAGTCTGGCTACACCTGAAATAAAACCTCCTTATTTTTTGATTTTGATGTGAATTACTAATGTACCTTTGAGATAAGCTTCATTGAATCATTTAGGAAAAATAGATTTCTTCTTTACAATGAATATTCAATCATACATTATTGATTATTAACTTGACCTTAGCTTTCAATATTTTAATCATTTTAAAAATTATCTATTTTTTTTTTTAGTTTATTACTTATTTTATTATATTGTAAGTATTCGTTATAGTTTGGATTGCATTATTAATTACATTCAAATTACTGTTAAAAAATTTAAACAAAGTAATGACCAGATATTCGCAAAATTCTAAAATTTGCACAACCTCTGGTCCCAAGCTGTGCTGGCCTCACCAGTGGCCGAGAGGTTCTGACCTCTCAACTGGCAGACAAAAGGTGCTGGGTTCGAACCCAATCTCGGCCATTGGCCTAACTGTTCGGAGTTTTTGTGGTTTTCTTTGAACCTTGCGTAAATACGGGTTAGGTTCCCTTTGAAAAAAAAGACCCCCATGAAGAGCAGTCATTTGAAGATTTAATTACTTTGTATTTTGGTAAAAACAGATTACAGACTATTTTGAAATTTTGATGTAAATAACAAGCCACAAATAAAAAGATAAAATTTTGGTTTGGATCAAACATGATAATGATATAAAAAGACAAATCCCCTACTTCTCTAGAGATATCTTAAGGTATCATGTGCCAGTCTACCCCCCCCCCTCTTCCCTAAATTGATAACATTATATTATATGTACCAGCTCATTATCAGGCTGTTCATGTATTTGCTTTTAATTGTTCAGCTATTTCCTTTCAGGGATTAATTGAAGTTCTTTGCTGCATCTTAATTTAAAGTTTATTGATGTCCTATACTTTTCGGATGCCTGCTATTCTGATGTCTTTATAACAAGAAATCTGGTACTTATGCTTAAAAATTCTGATTTTTACATATTTGACATTTTGCCTAAGATACATAGTAATTACAACATGATTTGCTAATTCAAATTTTTAATAACATGATTTTAATAAGTTTTTTTTTTTTAATTTGATTTAAATCAATAGTTTTAAGAAGTTGTTTTATTTAGAATTTAGATCAAGATATTTTTAAAAGAAAATCGGGTATGACCATAAACATGTTGCATATTTTAGGAGTAGAGGAGAGAAAGAAGGTATAAATCTATGCTTTTAAAGTCTCCCCCCCCTCCCCGCCTTTTTTTAAAATCAAGTATTGAATTTTAAAATTAAAGTGCAAATAGAAAAATTTTAAGTTATTAGTAAAACAGTTTACTTTCTACTAGGATAAGAAAATATTTAGGGTAAATATAGGGAGGGATTAGATATTGCATTATATTTTAAAAAAATAATAAAGTATTTTTTTAATTTTTTTTGTTATTTTTTGTAGAAATTTTGAAGTAGTTAGTAGATAATTGTATAATCAATCATTTGTTTATTATTTCATATTCATTTTGCTTCAAAGCATATGAATAAATGTTTTTTGTTAACAAGCTAAGATGATTTCTTTCTTTTATCTGTTTCAAATAAACTTATTCATAATTAGTTATGTATGATTAAAAAAAACAGATGTATTTTACTGACAACTAGGATTTTTTTTCCATTTAAAAAAATTAAAGATATGGTGTATCCAAACAAAAATCGAGTTCTGCTGGAGGTCTCTTCTAAAAGTTCTTTAACTCTTAGACTTTGGGATATTGTGCTTCGCAGTGTTGAATTCATACCAGATTTTTCAAATTTATAAACTGTCTTCTGTGTACTAAATAATAAACATTTGGATGTAATTTGATAAATATTCTTTTACGCAGTTATTAAAATAATAAATTTCAAATACTTCTTGGAGATTTTTTTTTCTTCTTTTGAGTGATTATTTGAAATCAACATTTTTAGTCATTAGATTCAGCTGATAACAGAAGGGGGAAAAATATGATTAGAATGCTATAAATAGCAACAAATTTTTGAATACTCTCTTATTCGACTTCATATTTTGATTTTAATTCTTCATGATAATCTCCTTAATCAAGAAAAAATTTCCTGTACAGTTTGGGCAAAATCTTAAAGATCATCCTGTTATGTATTAATTGCTTTAAATAATCTGCATTTTTTAAAAATTAAAATATTTTCTACTAAATATTAAATATTTTAATCTATTTCACATGTTTTAAGCCTTCTTTTTTGAGCAATAGATATGTTCACCAATGCATACGGATTTTCATCTTATACATAAAAAAATGACCTAGACCTACTTTATCCAAGGCTTATTGCTAATAAAGTGTTAAAAGTAGAAATTACTTATAAGCATTAATCTGAAACACATAAATTATAAAGGAAAAAGAGAATGTCATTAGATTTCTTCTTTTTTTTTTTTTTTTTTTTTTTTTTTTTTTTTTTGAGGGGGAAAAAAACACAGTTAGTTATAAACTATGGTTAAAATCAACTGGTTTAAACCGTGCCAACCCTGATAATTCCTCAACATTTTAATCAAAATTTATCTAATTTCTGTTTTTATTCCCAAGTACTTTGATTTTGAAATCAGTTATGTTGAAAGCAGGTACACATTGATATCTGTTAGCAAAAAGTGTGGACTAATAACTATCTCTAAACAGATTTACATATGATTGGAATGTCTTCAGCATTGACATGCTGACAAAAGGCAGTAGAGCATGATGATAACATACATACAACTTATAGATCTTTTAAAACAGGGAGGAATGAAAATACAAATTTTTGGCTTTTGCAATTATCCATATTATTCTGAAATGTAGTGTAAAACAGTGAAGCGATAAAATGTAAGGCCAGGTGAGGTAAAATAATTGCAAAAAATATTATTTTAATCTACAAAAGAATTATATTGAACATGCAAACAGGCATTGCTTTCAACATTTTAAAAACAATTTCAACAATAATATTTATAATTATTACTGATAATGAAAATTAGGGATGCACCGAATAGTGATTTTGGCCGAATACCGAATATTGGGCTAGCCGAATAGTAATTGTTGGGCCGAATAGGAACTATTCGGCCGAGTACCGAATATTCGGCTTTCCATATACTTTTTATATTTCAAAGTTTAAAGGTATTAAAATGTTACTTTTTAAAACAATTTTACATAATGTTTAATAAGAGAAACTTATATTTTGATAAATAAGAACTTTTTATAAGAACATTCAGTATTGAAAAAATCTGCTTTTTTATTTTATTTAAGAAGCATAATTATGAGACTTTTTCAAGTAGTAAAAATTTAAATTTCATTTCTGCTACGAATTGAAACAAACATTTTGAAATCAAAGGGAAATAATGAAAAAATAGTTGAAGAAAAACTGTACAGTCTCATATTTGTTCTTTTTAAATAACTCAAGGCAGATTTTTTTCAATATAAAGTATAAATACTTTCAACTTAATTCTGAATAAAGGAATGCCTAGCTCATAGTTCTTTTCTTATGAATAATGGCATTTTCCATCATTCCCATCATATCATATTTTACAGAAATCAAAGCATGTGAGTTGAAAATATAGTTATGGTATCTTATGTATTGTTAATGCAACAAACGAAAACACAAGTTTGACCTAGAGTGAGATGAAATACAATGCATTTATGATTCAATAAGTTGATTATGATTATGGTTTCATAAACAAAAAATTGTCTGCCTTGATAGCTATTACTACTCTCAAAAGTTTTCCTTTCTTATTTAAGGGCTTTTGGGAAAAGCAAGAAACATATTATTTACTAAATAGAATTTCGGAACTTGCATCTGCACTCGCATCATTTATTCCTAAGGAGAATCCTAATAAATCATAATTTTAATCCTTCTCATGGTTAATTTTCTTAAACTTTACAAACAGCAAATAAATAATGTAAAAACATTCTATATTATTTAAATATGATTTTATTTCTAATTATTTTAAATATATTAATAAATTGACAGTTAAAAGTAGAAATTGTGAAAAGTTTTTTTTAATCTGTTTTAAAAGGATTTATTAAGTATTGGATTCAGCTGAATACTTTGATATTCAGCCAAACCGAATATTAGACAGGCCGAATAGTTTACTATTCGGCCAAGCCGAATATTCGGCTTAACCGAATAGTTTGATATTCGGCCTAACGGAATATTCGGTAACATGGCCGAATAGGCCGAATACCGAATAGATACCGAATATTCGGTACATCCCTAATGAAAATTTAAAATGCATATTTTACTCATACCAAAAGGTTTTCTAAAGAAACATGAAATAAAATCCTTCATTACCCTTTTTTTTTGTGTGAATTTAACTACATTATAACCTCGATCCATTGTTTTTCTAAGGGTGCGGGGGGGGGGGGGGGAGAGTGATGAATGCGGATTAACTTCAAGACATGAAAAAACACGATGTTTAAGCATTACTAATGCATGTAATGTATACCGTATATTAATTTATTGCTTACTAAACTGGAAAATAAATAATCCGAAGTTATAGAAAATTGATATTTATTTTAAAAAAATCAAAAGTTTTGTTTGAATTTTGTTATTTTCTTTTAAATCAAAAAAATAATTTTTCAAGATATACAACATTTATTTTTTTCAATTTTAATGAATGTTTATTGTATAGGTTACAGTAAAATTGATGCATAGTATCTTGTTATATGTACCTACATTAAAAGTATTTGCACTTTTCTACATTTATTTTCTTACGGAAAAAAAAATAAGCTCCTAAAAGTAGTAGTGAAATTAAAAAGATGTTAAGTAAGAGAAAAAATGTGCTGTTCATGTGAATTTAATGTGTACTTTTTAGAAAAGCACAATTTTACTCCCCCCCCAAAAATAAATAAATAAATAAATAAATAAAAACAAAATAAAATAAATAAAAATTTCATTCTTTTAAACAGTTGCATTTAAAGATACTATATTTACTGTGTGTATGTACTAATTATTGATGTATATTAAACAGTGAATTTTAAAAATTATGTGTAAGGTTGTTATTGTGTGATATTAATTGTGAACAGGAGATATACAATATAAACTTTCAAAAACTGAGTCTTACTGAAAAAGTGACTAAAATAAAAAGAGATAAGTTACAAGTTAAAAATATACATTTTATTTAAAACTTCTTTTTACTTTTGGGGTTGTATTTTCAACTTATAACATCTTTTTTTATTATCTCAGTTGCCTTTTAAATAAAACAGTGAGCTTTTTTAAGCTCATATTGTATATTTTTTGTTGTGATCAAAGTGGAATTTTTCAAATCAATGAAGTATTTGGGTTTTTGATGTGGTCATTCACAAGAACTTTTTGACATCACGATTTAAACTTGTCATAAACAGAAACATGAAAAATCACCAACCCTGTGGTCAGATTTTTAAAAAAATAATTTATAGCCTGAGGATGATTTTATAAAACTTTCCACAAATTAATTTTGTTTTGAGAATTTATTTGAATGTATTTTATCCAAGTATTATTATATTATGGCTAAGTTTAATGCATTTAACTTTTTCTTTAAGGTATTCAATGTTGCTTAATCCTGTGTGTGGAACAAACTACAGCAAACCAATTGGCACAGCTATTTATATTGTAAACATGGTCAACCAATGCATTATTCTACCAAAAAACAAATTATGAAAAGAAATTTATCTGTATTAATATAATTATGTAATTATAATATAATATAATTTATTGTAATAAATATATTTCTGTATTTTAATTGATTGTTTTGTGATTATTTCTAATTCATAATAATCTTTGTTGATTTTAGTAGATTAAAACAATAATCTTAACTTTTAACTACGTTTTTTCTAAATACACATGCAATGCAGCAGTATTTTTATTGCATTTTAACTGTCAGTGGTTAATATGTAGAAGTTTTGTTAAATATTGTTTGTTGACAATTGTAAAAATTCATAAATTTATTGGATTCATTTTAATTTATTAATCTTTTTAATTTTTATTTTGAAAATAAAATTTATAAATGCAATTTATAAATGTTTTTATAGTTTATTAAACTTCTACATATTTGTTTGTGAAGGCCCATTAAGTATTCCACTTAAATACTAAATGTAAATTCATATATTTCAGATAATCAGTGATGGTGCTGCAACTATATAAGTCATTTAGAGAATAAATTTTGAATATTTCGATATTGTCTTCAGTTTTTTGCAGTTGTATTAAATTTGCTACAAAAATTTTGGTTTTTTAAAAATATATATAGGAAATATGTTTAAAAAACACAAGTATAGTAACATGTGTATTCTTTGTACATCAGCTCAAAATCTAAATATTCATAACTTATTCTGCAGTAATTTTTTTATAATTTCATTAAATCTTTACTTCCTAATGGCACTTTAAATCACTAATTAAATAACTTGTTCTAAGATTCATTTGGTATATTGATTGTAATAATACTATTTAAAATGAATTATACTTACATTATTGGTTGCAAAAAACAAAAACATTTCTAAAAGGATGATTTTTTTCCCCATTTTCATGTTTTTAGCTGTTTTGGCGTTGAAAGAAAAGAGGGGAGAGGGGGCAGTCTAACTTTGGAAATATTTTTATATTTCAGTTGTAAGAGCATTATATTTGTGCATTTCTTGATTCTATAAAATACAAATAAAACATTTGATTGAAGATATAAATATTGCACAGAATACCTATGCATTCAAATTTAAATAATTTTACTTAGCAAAATTCTAAAATTTATTAAATGATTGTGTAAATTTTCTAATGTAGCTTCAAATATCACAAAAAATGCTTTGGAAAATGAAAGTTTCACAAATTTATAATTGGGAAAAAAAAGGATTAAAACCCCAACATACTGTAGTAAACTTCTCAGTGATTAATTGATTTATATAATGATATTGTAAAAAATCTATTTTAAGTTAACTACATACAGAATTTCTAAAACTGTGTTATTAGTGCTCTACATTTTAAAATATATACTAAGTTTTGCAAGAATAACAAAACACTATTTTTCCATTTTTAAAAAATCACAAAAGTTTGATTTTTTAGGCAGTGGCAGTTTCAAACATTTAACTGAAAGTAAGTAGATAGATTTGTATGTTGAAAGAAAATGAAAAATTCAATTAAATGATAAGAATCTTGGAAGTAATTGTAAAATTTTGGTCAATTTTAAATTTTATTCTTTGAAAATATGTGATTTTTAAAAAAATACATTGAAATTCTTGTTTAATACATATAGATAATATAATATAAAAAGAAACTTATGTTATACATGGATAATAATCTATATTGCATGATTAAAAAATTTTAATCTAGTGCAGTAATGAATTATTTGTTATATGGCTAAACGAAAAGTTGGTTCCTGGTCGGGCATAATCAGTATTACATACTAATCTTTTTATATTTTTTAATATATTATTTATTGTACAAGGACTGCTATTTATTTATTTTACTTTTTTAAGATTGTATATCTATACATTAGTAAAGAATGAAAGCAATTTGATATAATTTTACATGTACTTCCGATATTCTTGTATCATAAAATCAGAATTTTTAATTCCCATTTATTACATACATTTTTAATTTATCATTTTATGAATGTGAAATATATATATATATACGATCTTTTGATTACTTGATTTTTAATAAGATCAAATATTCATATATATGTGTATTAAGTTTATATAACAAGCTGAAAATATGATTAAATAACTTATCAAAAATTATAATCAAAAGACCGAACATATCCAGGGTGCTTTTGAATTTGACTGACAAATACAGAGGAGTTATTCTGGTTATTTAAATGTATTAAGATTTTTTTTTTAACATGTGACTGTAAAATATCTATGTATGATCAATTAATTTTATTATGGATTTATTAGTATATGCTTATAAAATATGCAAGGTGTTGCTGAATTTGGGCGACAAAATCATAGGGTTGATAGGCATCATGGGATGAAATTTTTTCATGGTATATGAGATGATTTCAAACCACGCTGAGTTAGATAAAGTCACAAAAATAGTTGTGAAGTGTGTGTTGAGTAGAACAAATAAAAAGGAAAACATTTATTTGACCTCAGCAGCAATATAATGCATTACAATTCGACATGACAAGGCAATTTTACTACTATTGTTCAAAATTACATGTGCAAATGTCATTGCACAGCAATCCTTTTGTAGATGTCTACTGTGTAATTACCTTTGTGGATTCAATTTCAAACAATTCCTATAAAAATTCCTTGTCATGTCCTTCTGATGTCAAACTGTAATGCATTATAATCCTGCTTAGGTCAAATAAATGTTTATCTGTTTATTATTTGTTCCACTCAATGTAACACCCTTCATAACTACTTTTGTGTATTTCTTTCAATATGGTTTGCAACTATCTATGTTCTATGGTAATGTTTCATCCTCTTGATGCCTACTATCACCCCTCTGAATTTGACGATCGAATTCAGAGACACCCTATATATTTTATGGTCATATATTAATAAAACCATAATGCAGTCAAATGCCCGTATATACATATTTTACAGTCATATGTTAATAAAATCATAATACAGTTCAAAAACCATAGAATGTATATTTGACGATCAAATGACCATCTTATACAATTACGGTCAAATGACCATTTCATACAGTTACGGTCAAATGACCATTTTATACAATTATGGTCAAATGATCGTTTTATACAATTACGGTCAAATGACCATTTCATGCAATTACGGTCAAGTGACCGTTTCATTGAGTTACGGTCAAATGACCATTTTATACAACTACGGTCAAATGACAATATATATATTTTTTTACGGTCATATGACAATATATGTATAATACGGTCAAATGACAATATATATTTTTATTTACAGTCATATGACAATATATGTGTAATACGGTTAAGTAACCGTTATCTCGAGATACGGTCAAAATGCCGGACAGAATGCTGCCGTTCAAATGACCGTTTTCTGACAATGAAATTTTTAACAGTGTATATTCATTTTTGGCACAACCGAACGCTAACAAAAATTTAAAGATGATTAACTCTAAAAATGAATATACAATTAAAAAAAGAAAAAAAGAAAAAAAAAGCAAGATTTTTTTACATATTTACCCTTGTAAAACTCAAACTTAGAAGAAAAATTATAGTTAATACTTAATTCGCCTTGTAGAGACTGTTAATTTTTGTTATAAATTTCACAACTATATATTCTAAGTGTCTGTATAGCTATAAAAATCGTATTAAAACAAATTGAAAATTAATGAATTATTTTTACATACTTGTAGTTAAAGGTTCCATAGTCAAAAGAATTTTTTTTCTAATTATTACAGCGAAATTAACAAATTGATGTTGAGACAAAATTATTGATTTTTCTCATTTATTATGAAAGTACAATATGCAGTTTAACTTCTTTCTTTAGTGACTATTAAAATAACTTTGCGCAATTTTTAATACTAGGCTAATGTGTACTAAATGAGTACTCTATTAAAGTGAGATATTCAAAATAAAATTTCATTTTTTCAATTTTTTGACAGATTTAAAGGTTTTTTGCCCCGCTGTGCAGCGGTTGGCGCTGTGCATGCACTAAAGTCAAGAAATTCATTGGTAGAATTTATGTTTAAAAATTTTACATTCTTAAAATATCATATCTATATTCAAATCATCAAATATCTTAGCTGCGTTTAGAAATGGAATTAAACTAATACTGCAAGTTTGGAACAAATGATATCGAAAATTTTTTCAATGTTACTTAACTTAATACTATTTTATTAACGATGCATAAATAATATTAACCGTTAAATAAAATAATACATAACGCTCAATGCATTTGAGGTAAACAATAAATTTATTTAAATTACAATTGAACGTAAGCCAGCATGTTTCTTTTTATGTATTTGCTTACAGATGTGTTTCTAGAAGTTTCAATACAAAATGAACTTTCTATGGCGGAAATGCCTTCAATTAAATAAAATATATTGATATTGGAGTTGACGAAGTTAATTGAAGTGAACAGAATTGCAGAATGAATATTTCGAATTAACTACACATATCTGCCTCAATTAGATTAATCACAATTGCTTCACAATCTCACTATAGTTAAAATATCAAATCATCAACATTTCTTAATTTTAGAATATATTTTTTTAACCAAAATTATTTATTAGTATCTATAGTATATGTTAAAACATTAAAATAAAAAAATGAATAAATAAATAAAGTTATTCTCTTAGCATTTTGGAACTGAGATTTTATTTTTGAGATCAATAAACAGTGCTTTTCCTCTTGAAGACAAACAAAATGTCAAAAAGCTTCAATAAATTTTTACCATGTGTCTATAGATGCTAACAGCCTTTTTAAGTTTTTGAAAAAAAACATATAATAACTAGGGAAAATGACAACGTTATATCTGATCCATGTTTAGATGGGCCACAGTCAGCCCTAATTTTATACAGCAATTCATTTAACTTCTTGGTTATTTTTTAATTTATCTATTCATTATATAGTTTCATTTTCACATTTGAACTACAATAAAGTGATATTTATATACGGAAAATTTACTGTATAATTTTATTTTTTTCACCTTGGATAATCTGTATTACACAAAGTTCAAAGATATATTTACTACAAATACCACAGTATTTTATTCCTTATTACATTTTTAGAAAATAAATTATTTGTGTAAAAAATAATTTTATAGTCATATTATACCAATATTAAATTTTCTTTCATCCGTACTAAATTTTACGATTAATCAAAATTAATGTATGAAAGATTTAAATAAATTAATTACTTAATACAATTATTTTGGAAGAAACTTGAGAATTGTTCTACATTATTAACTAAGCTTAAAAAGATCTCCGTAAAATGAAACTTGTGTAATTATGTTAATCTTTGCAATTGTTGAAGCCGTTAACTTAAATTAAATAATCCAATTGGTATTCAAGATGTTTCTGTACAAGAACTGTTAAGAAGAAGTAAAATACTCTATGTTTGTGGTTAGTGAAAAATGAAAAGATAATCTAATTATCGTCTGCATACAAAGGCAATTTATTTATATTCTAAACATTCTTCTTTTTTTTATACTCAATTTAAGATTTATTTTAGAAATCCGAAGTAAGTAACTCCTATCTATATTAATGATTTTTCATTTTAATTTTAGTTTTCGTTTTTAGTTTTTCAAAAATGTCTGCATCAAATTCCTTATACATAATTTCGTTCGCAAGCTAAATACATAAAACGAAGAATTATTGCACGGTTAGGATTAAAGTTAGCCTTTTTGGACCTACCTGGAGTCCATTCTGGTTGACAGATATCGATGAAACTTGAGATACACGTTATATGAACTTTGGGGAGGGGGGGGGGGGGAATCTACAATAAAAAAAAATTTAGTTCAAATTTTGACCACCAGATAAAAAAAAAGCGCGTGAAGACAAATAATGGTAAATTGGAAACAGATTTTTTTTTATTTACAGCCTAAGTTTAACAATCATTCCATTTGCGTCAAGCACTTATTCAAAGCGTATTATAGGTGTTCAACAGCGCAAAAGGATGTTTCGAGCACGGAGAGTTATGTGGGCTTTCAAATTAGGCAGAAAGCATATTTTATCTTCGTTCGCGATTTAATAAGAATCTCCGCTATCAAAACTCACAAGGATTCAAGCCCGCAGAACGAGGAGGCCAATTTGTCGGAAAAGTAAAAAATAATCTCCAAAGTGAACAAGAAGCAGTGTAATTACTGTTCGGGCTATGTGAAGTGATGCACCATCTTGCATAAATATGATAGTCTTTAAACAATTTCGCTTTCCTAAGAATATAATGACCTGCTGTTGAAAAAAATCGCAGTAACAGGTACCCAGAATGGAACACTTTTTAAAAGAAATGTTCTCCTGAAAAACAAGAAAAGTATTCTATAAAAAAGAAACGAAAAATAAAATCATCTGCCAATTCACTCCATATAATCATTTAATTAGTGTGCGAAGACTTTTCCTGGACAACATTAGAAGGTGGAATCTCACCAGCACTTGTCAAAGAATATTGGGAAATAGATCGTCTTTCAACAACTGCCAAAGCGACTTCTTCTGTATTTTTTTCTGTTATCCGTTTCCGTCCTTTTCCATGCAGCACAGCAAAATTGCCGTCTCTTCCAATACAGACAGAATTTTTTCCAATTTCTTCCTCGACATTGCTTTTCTCCGTAATCATTTTAACCTTTCATCTTCCGCATTATGAATTCACGAAAATTTTATATTCTAAAATATTTTACGTAATTTTTTTAACTAAATTAAATAAAAGATTTACATAATCATTTAATAAAATTTTGAAGGATTTTTGAAGGACTGAATGATTTCGAAGGCTTAGTTAAAATTGAATTTACAGGGATTGTGTGCAATATTTATAACCCCATTTAAGTCTTTTTTTAAAATTGTTTTTATAGAATTTTGTAGAATTATAAAATGCACAAACATGATGTTCTTAGAGCATAGATATAGAAATATTGAAATCCGAATTGAAAAATCCTTACCACCCCTTTTTCAGCGCCAAGAAAGCTGAAAAGATAATACAAAGGCAAAAGAAATCATCATTTTAAAAATATTTTTGTTTTGTATAACCAAAAATGCTTTTGGAACAAAAGCATAAAGTAATGTATCTGTAACTCTTCTAGACAGTATTAGAACTAATATACGTATTAAAAGAATTTTATAAAAAGTAATTTTTAATGGTACATATAAGTACCGTTGGTAGATAAAGAGTTAAATGTCAATATCCTCGAAGTGCAGTTGACAAATTACTGTCTTTCTGATAACATAACTAATAGAAATTGTATTTCTTTCTTCTTTAACGGCATGGTGCATATCATGGCAACAACTACTGACTTTTTAAATAGTTCAAATTAGCATAAGGTCGTTTTTTCTCTATGAAAAAACCATCTGTCAATCGAAATTTCAATTATTTTTCATATTGTAGAATTTATCACTGATGCTCCATATAACTTATATTGCAAGTTTCATCAATACCTTTTAAATAGAGCATCCTATATGTAGGTTAACTTTACGTAGGTTAACTTTGATTATAACCACCATGTAAACTGAGAACAAAATAACTCTCTCAAAGCCAGCGTCCGTTATAAAAATTTTATTTGGTTGGCATTACATTTTCTGAAAAATAAAATATTTAGTTTTAGTTACAAAATACCGAAATTATGGACGGACTAGAATTTCTTAACCAAATTTTCTGTGCTTTTCTATATGTTCAGATATTACTACAAATCATCATTCATGATGGTATTCTTGCAAATAGTCTTTCTTGTAGAGAGAATATTTCTTTTTTATGGAAAGGAAAACTTGCAAGTTTCCCACGCTAGATGCTTGATGCTCGAAATTAGTTAGCTTAGTTTACAAGATATTTCTATATTAAGGGCACATGGGGAATCTCGACAAGTAAAAACAGAATTGTTTTTTTTCTTCAGTAAATATACTTGGTATACGGGTCATTAAAAAAAAACATGTAAATTTGGGAAATTTTTCACAAAAAAAAATAAATAAAATAAATAAATAAATAAATAAAACTTATAAAAATATTAGATGATACTAAAACATTTCTTGTATATAAAACTGAAAACAGCAGTTCACTTTTTGATTTGGAACGTTAAATAAAAAATAACGTATGAACTTGCAACAGTAAAATGTTCCCCTCAGTTACCAACAGTCAAAAAATTTTATTTAATAAAATAAAACACCTAAAACAGTAAATATCACATTTTCTTTAATTACATGATTGCTACTTTCAGAAAATCCTAACTGTTGTTTTGTTATGATTATTTTTATTTTTGTAAAATACAAAGGACTTCCCCTATGTTACTTTTTTGGAAAAATAAAAAGTTTCAATTAAATGTGCATTCACATTTTTTCAGTTAAATTATAAAAAAATATTACATAAATAAAATATTAGTTAAAGTTATACAATTAATTATTCAAAATAATGATTGATAATTTTTTTAGTTAAATGAACCAGCTTAAATTGACGGTAACAGAATGAAAAAAAAATAATCGAAGGAAACGCTGATTGATAGTGGAGTGATATTTGATGTGGCATACTTTTTTATAAGTTTATATCATGTACTGTATACGATCTTAATGTTTCAAACATATCCAGCAAGAATTTAAGATTTTTACAAAAATTACTATTGGAAAATAGTCGTATATGGCGGGGCATTCACGTTTGTAAATTTATATCATGTGCTATGACAAACGCACTGCTTAGTTAAAAAAATCTCATCATATATTAGTCGAGGTAGTGGTGCTTTAAAGCAAGAATTTCAGATTTTTGCAAAAAATAGTGGGATTAGACCAGAAATTTTTTTATATAACTTTTTATTATGTGTTACAAGATATCATGAAATTTTAAAGTTTTAAACAGATCAAGGCAGAATTTAAGATATTTGCAAAAAAACTACTATTCGAAAATACTGGTATTTCACGCGGCATTGTTTTTATAAATTTTTATCATATGTTATAATCTGTGTTTCAATTTCAAACAGATCGCCTTAGATTTTCAAATTTTAACAAATTCGCGTGCCAATTGGATGACGCTTTAACCCAAGAAATAACGATATTTTCAGAAATTACTATTTGAAAATAGTAGTATTTGACGCAGTGTATCTTTTTTATAAATTCTTTTCAACTTAAATAATGATCTTTTCTTCTTTAATACATTTTTAACATGTGTTATAAGATATCTTAAAATTTAAACGAATTATAGGCTTTTACAAAAATTAATATTCGAAAATAGTGGTATTTCACGCTGCGTCATTTTTTCATAAATAAGTAGTATTGATTCATAAATATAAATGACTAATATTATAGAAGAATTGTTTGAGAAAATTAAAGCCTAATGTTTATGACAACTAGTCCACCTCAAAAACTACTATTTTATATTTAAAAAGAAAAATGCACATTTTTAATTCTGTTCTAAGATCATGAAACGAGAAGTGCAGCCTTCAAGAACAATGTTCAAATAAACTTGTTTTTTTTTTTTTTTTTTGGTAGTTTTTTAATTTGTTACATTTTGTTCTACTCTGTTATCATAAGCATAGTAACAGAGGGGAATGGTAACAGAGGGGGAAAAAACTACAAATAATTTTAGCAGAACAAAGTGAATTTAAAACAAGAAAAACTAAGACTATTTATTTAAGAAGCACCATTTGATCTTATGGTTAAAATTTTATAAAAGTATCAAAAAGTAAATTTCACATAAATAAGCTGGTAACAGAGGGGAGAATGAATAAAACATCCTTATCTTGTAAATGCTTTACTTCAACACCACGGTGAAAAAAACTTAATAATTAAAAAAATGGTGACCTCATCTAAAAATAAACTGTTCGAAGAACTGCAGAACCTTGTGTTGAACACTTAGTAGTAATAATGTATTACAATAAATATGGTAACAGAGGGGGAAAAATTTGGGACAACAATAAATTGTTCCACTTTTATAAAAAAACAAGTTTTAAAAAATATATTATATGGTCTATGCTACAGATAAGACATATAACAACTGTCACAACTGAAAAAATTAACACTTTTGACAGTTGATTTATAATTTTATAGCAGTTGAAAAAGTAAAAAGGGAAGAGGGGACATAGCATTTTAGCTATAGCGGACACATTGAAACCATAACTACACCAATATTATTTTTAATTTCTGATAATATTTAGCCCACATTTACTCTAAACAGCCAGACAAGTAATGTAAATGCTTAAATTTTATTTTTAAAACTTTATTTTAGTTATTAAAAATTCTTAAAGTTTGGGGACAGATAAGGTACAAGTTGTTTGAAAATGACCCATATAGTTTATATATCAGTGAAAATTAATTAATTTCATGGTCTTCAAGAACTAATTAACTTTTAACATATCTTTATTATACTACCTCTGACAATAAAGTTCGGTGAATGAATTCAGAACTACCGATCTGGCAAAACTGGGGAAACATACGCTGCACCTACATAGAGACAAGTGTTGACCATCTTCTCCCACCTTTGTTTAGATGAGCGTTGTTTATATTCTGTGAAAGACGTGCTTTTCTAAGTGCTTGTTAAGTGTGTTGGTTCTTAACTGAGAACAGGAATATGAACGAATAAAGGACCGCTTTAAAGTTTGGTTTTAATCTTTGCAAGACACCGAAAGAAATTCATGAGGGATGATGCAAATTAAACACCTTCCATACTCGCCAGATCTTAATCCAGCAGACTTCTTTCTATTTTCACGACTCAAACTCTCTTTGAAAGAGATTTGACCATATTGCTGACATCCAACGAAACGTGATGCAGCTTTTGAACTTCATCCCAAAAGAAGACTTCTTGCGAATTTCCCAGGACATGTATAGTAGATCTCAGAGGTGCATAGTTATAAGAGATGACTATTTTGAAGGATGGTATGGTAACTTTCGTTACTATTTCATCTACATTAATGCTACAGGACTATTCACCGAACTTTATTGTCAGAGGTAGTATTTAACGATTTTCTTTGGTAATTTTTTTGGAAAACTGTTGAAAACCTTAAAATCTTTTGTGTTGTCAAAAAACATTATTTGAGAGTGATAAGAAACAATTTTTATTTTGGCTTAAAAGAAAGAAAATTAAAAATAGTTTGCTAAAAATCTTTACTAAAAATCCCAAGGATTTTAGGAATATATTTTTTCATTTTTAATTAAATAAATAAAACTTTGAGACATAAAATATTACATATTTTTTAAAAAAAACGTAATTTTGAAAAGTTTCAACAATTTACCTAAAGTAAAATTTAGAAAAACGTGCTAAAGAATAAAAAAAAGACATTTCGATAAAAAGTGAAAAAAAAAACATGTATAAATATTTACAGTGCCTAAAATATATTATTTTAAAACTTTCCAATAACATAGTTTTGAAAAATACTTTTACACAGTAACGTGAACTATTTTAAGTTCCATGTATCCTCACGGAATCACCATGTAAACGTGCAAACTGCGCTGTATAAAAAATCTATAAAGTTACAATTTTTTTTTATAAACTTGCATTCCAAGAAATTTTCATATAACAATAACAGCAAAATTTCATGTAACAGAGGAATTTTACATGAGTTTCCTGCTACCGTTACATGAAAAGCTCTTGGAATATAAGTTTACTTGAAAAATATTATTAATTTTACTGTTTTTTTTTTTTTTTTTTTTTTTTTTTTTTACAGTGTGGTTTATTGCACATTTTTTTAGAGAAATAGTCTATTCAAATTTTTATGGTAAAAAAGCGTTTAGTTAAGGTGTTAAGATAAACAATGCAATTAGAGGATCTGAAGATACGAAAAAATACGGAAAATTATTGGAATTACAAATATTATTGGATCCGTGAAAATTTTCAAATTTATGTTTTCGACGAATATGCGTGTTTAAGGGTTGGAGATGCCGAAAAAACATGTTTTTTACCAAGCATGTCTGAGAGTAAGTCTATAAGTCGGTTTGTCTGTCTGTCCGTGTGTTTATCTATCTTTGTAAAACAAATTTTATGAGCGATATATCTGAAGTACTAATAAATAGAATTCAATAAAATTTTATATTCAGTCAGTGCCTAATATAAACTTATGCTGATTAATTTTTGTTATAAACCGTCATAAAAGAGGAGCTGCTATGCTGCCTTTTTTACGATTTCCACAATAGCTGTATCTCAAAAACTAACATACCGATTTTTATAAAACTTCAGATTTCATTAGTAATTGGTATAATATGGTGTTTATTACTTTTTTCTTTAAATGAATTAACAGGTGGTGATTCTGTGCGGCGTTAATCATGATTGTTGTTATAGTTGTACCTCAAGAACTAATTCAGGGATCTTCATCTAACCTCAGATTCAGTTTGTCCCTGATATAAATTAGAGCTGTTTAGTTTTTCGTGTAAATCACTCAACAATTTGCGTTAGTATACAGATTTTTTTTTACGATTTCCACAATGGTCTCAAAAACTATTCGTCAAACTTCAAATTCAGTTAGAAATTGACATAAATCATTTCTGATTATATTTTATTGTAAATCACCTAAACAATGACGTTGCTATGTTTTATTTTTTCAGAAAATTTTAACATGTATGATGTAGAAAAAATCTTGGGGATTGCCATATTCGACTAGTTATGCATACGTTACAGCTTCATACTGTAAACATTAAAAAGGTGGTGAAGAAAAGCATTACAAAGCACATATAAAAGAAAAACAATAATATTGTGAATCCTGGAACAATACCATGGGTAAAAAGTTACTGATGGCTTCTAAAAAACTCTAAAATAGTGACAGTCTGTACGCTTTATTTTTTTTTAATTAAAGCAAATACAAAAGACAATTTTATTATTAAAAACACTAGCAAAAATAATTTTTTCAAAAGTTACAGGCAAATCCTCACTTCCCCTTTGAATAAGTGCTTCAAGTTATCCACTCGCATGTATTATTCGATAGTCATTTCCAATAAATATTTTCATTATGTATTAGCATTATTTCAAACTACATGCACCATATTATACCTTTAACAAACCCATATGTTTTACTAATTACATATAGCTGCTTCTAAATTAGTCTATAAAATCCATATGCAATTTCATGTACGTTTACTATACCGAAATATATGCTGGTAAATATTATCGAAATTCTATGTTTAAACTGTCGGGTATTCGTATTAAGCTGGATTTATTGCACGTATACAGTTCACTGAATACGTTATATAATTATATTTGATGTTGTTGATTGGACTTTATAATGGATTGTAATACTTCATTGTAATTGTAAATGCATAATTGCTAATTGGAAATGAAGGATTTATAAAAGTTTTTAGTTTCAGTAGTAATGACATTAATTATTTGAACTATTACAGTAACAATAATCTTATGTGTGAATTGCTGACAAATGGATTATTCGTCAAAAACGTTTTTCGTCCCTTAAAATATTTAAATGCCTGAATAGGAACGAAAAATTACTTGTTTTTCGAGACATTTAGATGTTAAGAATTCGAGTAATAGTCCAATAAAAATAGCTCAAAAGATTGCTTTGCCATGAAAAAATTAGGTTTTCTAACTCTTATTTTCAGATATTTTTTACAGGCTGACCCTCTAATGAAAAAATCAAGTTTTCGATGTTCTAGAATTTGTGCGTTTTCGACCAAATATTAATTTTAAAAAATTAAAATTTCTTGGCATTTTTCAATTTTTATTGTGTAACTTGCTTTCACTGAGTTCATAAAAAATTAATTTTTACATTTTTGTACATGATAAAATCTTCTACAACATGCACTTTTAATGTTTATAATTTGTCCAAACATGAAGTGAGATATCGAACCTGGAAAATGTGGTACAATTTACAAAAAATATTCAAATAAATAAATGAATTTATTAATTGTCTTCCTTTTTCTTTTTTTTCTAATAAGACATTTTTATTTTTAGGTGCGTTCTTAATTATGTAAATACGTAGCACCAATTGTTGTCGCTCAGTCCGTCGGTCTGTCCGTCTGTCTGTCTGTCCGTCCGCATATAACAACGCAAAAACTACCCAACCGAGTCGTTTGAATTTTAAAATACATAATTATAACATAATTTTGTCGAGTCATTTCAAATTTTATGAAAATCGGGTGGATAGATCAATTACAGGGACAATCAAAAGGATTCTGTTACATTACGGTCAATTGGGAAAAAAATTTTGAATGCATTTTAATCGTTTGAAATTTAAAACGTAAATTATTACGTAATTATTACGCAATTTTATTGAGTCATTTCAAATGTTATGAAAGTCGGATGCATAGATCATTTACAGGGACAATTAAAGGTATTCCATTACATTACGGTCAATGGGAAAAAAGTTTCAAATGCATTTTTATGATGTTACACTCATTCGAACATAATAGAATTGTCATGAATCTATGAAGTATATACTAAATGCATTCAGTACAATCTGTTATGCAAAGAATTTTTATTATTAAATTATAGGACCACACAAAAGTATTCCACTGCATAATGCTATACGGGGAAACATTGTTTTTGGCGTGTTTTAATTATATTCAACTATTTCATATTTATGAATAAGATATACGTTTTTGAGGTGTAATAAAAATTACTTTCTGTATATTTACAGGAACACAAAAAAGATTTCGACTACCATACTGTATCCGAAGTACGCTCTACTATATCAGCAAGATTTGAATATTTTTAATACTTCGTTGTCGTACGAACGCACCTCATTTCCTACGTTCACGTGCAATTTCCAACTTGTTTATTCTTGTATTTTAGAGACATAACTGTCGTAATAAGCTTTGTAAAGCTTTAAATATTCTATAAGTTTGATTAATTAGATTATTATATCAGAATCAGATCAAAAAATCAACATCTAAAAATCAGAATAACACAATTTATGGTTAATTTATAATTTTTTAATTAATTAATAAATTAATTATCTACTTTGCAAAACGTACATTTATCAGAATCTTAAAATGCAATAAATTCAGCACTTAAACTATATTTTTGAAAATAGTCAAAATTGTTGAAAAGTTACATTCTGCCCTTAGTATGGGGATATACACATTAATTTGCAATTACGGGTTCCGGGCCATAAAAATCTTCAAATTTCTCATAACAGCTTTATTGTACTAAAAAATTCCCGCGTTTTCCTGCTTAAAATGGCGTTCAAACCTTTTTTTTATCTTCATTGGAATAGGAAACATTTTTTTTTTTTTTCGTTTTTAATTGCTTTTAAAATCTAGCTTTCAAGCAAGTGTAGTCATGGGAACGACTCCTTGTAAAAATGCGTTTTTCTTTAGGATCTATTATTTCATCATTTGTCAGATTTAAATTGCTATAACTCTTGAACCATTAAAGACCATTTACCGAACATAAATGGTTCAAATTCTCTCATCGTATATACATTTATATAATGTTTCAGCAAATTTGGAAAAAAAATAATTTTCTTTAGAAAATATTGTTTCTTTTTTAAATTACATCACTTTTTGAAAAATTTTTGGTTTAAATATTTTCTTATTAATATTTTTTTGAAATGTTGATTCAAACTTTAAACGTACGTATTTCTGTTTATTTAAATAATAATAAAATGAAATTCTACTAATATATTTCACGATACAACGATTTTAAATTACTCCAATTTTTAATAATTTTTAATTTTTTTATTAGAAACAAATTCTGAAAACTACTATTAGGCGATTGTACTATATATATAACACGGTTAACACACAGAAATAATTCAATAAATGAAAATTGAAATAAAGCAATAAAACTAAAGCAATATCGATTAATTTTTAGAACATTTTTTTAATATATTTATATAAAAAAAACCTAAATAACTAATTTAAATCATAATTTCTTAAAAATAAATAAATATATAAATAAATAAAACTATTCAGTAAACATTAAATTCTAATGGTATTTAGTCTTCATTCAGTTAAGAAAATGTATCACATATATTAATAAAACAGGTACAATATTTTAAAATTTTAAATAAATTTAAAATTTTATAAATGAAATAAGTCTTATGTAAAAATGTTCTGTAGATAGTTTATTTCAAATTAATCGTAAGCTTGTGCATCTTAGGGGAAATATAAACAAAATTAATAACAAGCAGATTTGTATGAAAACAATCTCTTATCCACAGAACTGTTTTATCCACATACATACATATATATCGAGGTCGCACATAATGCATTTACTAGGGATATTTAAATATCGAAGGGATAGTACGTAAAATAGGGATATACAATTATATCATTGGGGCATAAATGAGACATCCTGTATCCGAAATGTGACAATTTGTTTTATTTATGAAAATTTATCTGAAAATATTCATTGAACTATTCATTGCTGTGACAGAAATTGTCATATAACAACTGTAAACTATCTGCAAGATCGCTCGATCAAAAGGTAATTAAAAAGTGCCATTTTTTTCATGGGATAGTTTTTCTAAATTCAAATTTTTGTAAGGATTAATTCTGATTATGTATTCCATATATTCAGATATCTAACGATCTTACTAAGTCTCTAAACGAGTATTCCAATAGTAAGAGATTATCTCAATGAATGCTATTTATACACGAAACTTTTTGTATGGTGTTCAGTTTAATTTGTTGGCAATATAATGGTAACGAAATATAATCTAATATCTGAATTATATGCAAAACTCAATGAATTTAAGGGGGCAAGGGACTTTTGAAATCGTTTTTTTATATATATTTTTTAAATTGCACTTTAAATATTATTTAAAGGTACATTATTGCATTATATATGTATCACAAAAAATGTAAAAAAAAATTTTTTTTTGAAAAGAAAAGTAATTTTTTGTAATATTTTAGATTTAATGAAAAATTTTCAAAATGCTCCATGCGCATTATTTTTTCTCTGAATGCTTTGAAATTTTTTATAGTTATTTATCACAATATATGTCATAAATCTGTGCATGGTTTTTTTTCAAAATAAAAATAATTGTAAAAGTTATAGGTAGTTAATTGTAAAAATAGGTTCAAAAATGCTCAAAATTTCAGAAAAATTGAGAAAATATTTTTTTCTTACTTTTATATTCAGATATATAAAATTCAATGCACAGTTTTATTTATATATGTAAATCAAACTTGTATAAATATGATTGGAGATTTTTATTGATATGGAATGCACATGGGACATTTTGAAAAATTCCCGTTAAATCAAAAATATTACAAAAATTTCCCTATTTTTTTCAAAACAATTTTTTTTTACATTTTTTGTGATAGATATATGCTATAGTGCACATAATATACCCTTTGAATAATATTTAAACTGCAATTTTAAAATTATAAAAAAAGGATTTCAAAGGTCCCTCGTCCCCTTAACAAGATTATTATTTTTTAACAAAATCTATTTTGGTAATTAAAAATACAAATTAATAAAAATTATTTGAAACAGCCCCAACATTTTAAATTTTGTTCCATGCTAATCCTCATTATTGTGGAATTCACGGTTAAAACATATTTTAAATACATATATAACATCGCAATAACATATATATATGTATGTATCACATATCTCGTATATCACATATCAACTATAGTTGTTATAAAATGTGATAAAAAAATAAACTTCAAATGTTTCTAATAATTATATTTAAGAGGCCACTTAACTCGCTGTGCTGAAAAAGACCAGGATATATTTTTTTAATATTATAAAAGTTTCAATTTTAGAACCTGTTTAAACCGGTTTTAAAAATTAAAGTATTTAAAAAAAAGAAAAAAAATGAAAAGAAAAGAAAAAAAAGAAAAAAAACCAAAATTGAAAAAGTAAAAATTAGCTCAGTGGTAGATTGTTCTCAGTTATCTTTTAAAAAATTGTGTGAAAATAATTAAAATTTAGCAAGGTAATTGAAAGTAACGTCCATATAAACTTAACATTATCATCCGGGTCTTTTTCAGCATGTCAAGTGGGATCTTAAACGAATCTCATTAAGCTAAAATAAGTCCAAAGTACACTCAGGAACATTGAAAATAGCGACCCAAAAAGAAAGCTACGTACAATCGCGAAACTTTGCAAATAGGTACAGCGTAATGTGATATGCAAATTATCCAAATTTTGTGCCAATACGCATGCTCATACACGCCGAGATGGCGCTACAATCAGGAAGAGGGTGCTATATAAGCCAGCGCAAAATCGAAAATTCATCAACGCGACGATTACCTGCCGATTGAAGGAAGACTTTGGTAAGCGAAACATGCCAGGTAAACGTGCTAGAAGAGATTTCTCACAGTTAAACGAGTTTGAGAGAGGCCTGATCATCGGGATGAAAACTGCAGGCTGGTCGACGCACCGTGTTGCTGTCCAGGTGGATCGTTCGGAGTGTGCTGTTAGAAAATGTTGGGAGCAGTGGACACGAGAAGGTACCCACGTGCGGAAAACCGGGTCTGGAGCGACCAGAAAGACCACGAGGAGAGAGGATCGAAGGATCGTGCGGCAAGCACTCGTGGACCCCACAGTGACTCGTTCAACGATTCGAGCAGACGTAGGCGTAGAAATTGTTCCCCAATTAATTTCCAGACACTTTGCAGAAGCAGGTCTAAAATCCAAGCGCCCTTTTCGTGCACTCCTTTTAACACTGGAACATCGGCGACTGCGACTACAGTAGTGCCAAGCCAGATCAATGTGGAATGTCACAGATTGGCAAAACGTTGTGTTTAGTGATGAATCCCGGTTTCTTTTGGGGACAGATGACAACCGTGTACGGGTGTGGAGGCGCCCTGGTGAGCAGTACAATTCCTCTCACACTGTTCTTCGTCACACTGCTCGCACAGCTGGTGCAATGGTCTGTATTGCCATAGCCTATGATAGCCAGTCCACTCTAATTGTGATGCATGGAACTTAACGGGCCAACGTTATGTCGATGATGTTCTTCGACCCCATGTAGGACCTTTCCTAAATGGTCTCCCAGGGGCGATTTTCCAGCAAGATAATGCTCGTCCGCATACAGCAAGAGTTGCTCAACACTTCCTACGTCAATTTCAGTTTCTTCCATGGCCGGCCCGCTCCCCCGACTTGTCCCCTATAGAGCATGTGTGGGATCAGCTAAAATGTCAGATGCCATCGTGTCATTCGGGGCATGATTTGGAGTTGGCTGTGGAAGATTTCTGGACCCATCTGCCTCAGGACAACATCAAGTGTCTAATCAACTCTATGCCGGACCGTGTGGCGGCATGTATTGCAGCTGGAGGTGGTCCAATGCGCTATTGAAGTTGCCCTGTATTTGTGTCGTTGCACACCCTGTATTCGTTTAATTGTCTTTATTTTGAGATGAAGTGAATCTCTCATCTGTGTCATTATGTGTATTAAATTTCATTTCAATCAGATGCTTTCTTCTTGGGTCGCTATTTTCAATGTTCCTGAGTGTATAATATTCTAATGTACTACCCCTCCTTTTTCTTATCTTTTTACAAAAAATTTAAATGCTTAGAGTACATATATGGAAACACATATACTTATTTAAAAAAAGGCAGCTTTTTTTTTAATCATGTACTAATCTAAACTTATAAAATGTTGAATTTTGTGAATAAAATAAAAAAGCAGATTAAAAATATTATATTTAAAGAATGTGCAAAAAAAAAAAAAAAAAAAAAAAAAAAAAAAATGGGGACATTAACTGCAGCATATCTTAATTGCATTTGGCGTTAAAGCTACCGAATGTTATAATGCTTGTGAAATTAACTTGCTTTATCACATTAAAATAAACATACGTTTTTCTTAATTTTCACCATGTAAAAAAGGCATTGCGAATGCGAATCGCTTATTTATATGTCTGTATTTTTTATAACAAAATACACAGATTATCTTGCGTTTTTTTTTAATAAAAAATTTTATATACAGGTATTTTTCTACTTCGATGATTTTAAACACATTTTTGACTTTCCGGTTATAAAAAAAGAATTTTTTGATGATTATGTTGAAATTCATAATTTCTAAATTCAACACAGCTTAATTAACCATGTTATCTGTTCTAAACATAATTTTAATACAATGTATGAAAAAATACATATACACGTACTTTATAAAACTCCCATAATTCTCTACGCATTTAGATCGCATGTTGCATCGCAAATAAACAGACGAAGTCACCAAGCCAACTATATGCGTAACATATTTTATTAACTTTACTTTGAAAGCTAGTAACATATACTTGCCAACCTTCCACTTTTCCTTTTATTAAAAAACAAACTTTCAACCAAAAATTTTATTAAATTCAATGTTTTTTTTTATTTCTATATAGAAGTAATTTGAAACCTAGATGATTTAATTTATTAGATAAAATTTCTGGTTTGAAATGAAATTATTTCATTTTAAAAAGTGGTAAGTTGGCAAGTATGCTATTGGACTATTTTTATGTTTATACTTCATATAAATAGAACATATGGTGTAATATTTGGCGTCCATGAGGTTATTTCATTTTCAAAGTTGAAATAGAAAAAATGCAAGCCACTTTCAAAATTTTTTTTGTCGTATTTATGAAAAATAGAGGTTCTGCAAAACGAACGATGTGTATTTGAATGGGAAATTGTGTTTAAGAAAAAGTTTTAAATGCAGAAAAATGTTTCAGATTTTGTAATTTGAGATCGGATGCTTCATGATACAGCATTTATTGAAGATTCTTGCATTAAGATTTTAAATAAAAGAACTTTGTCGCATTTAGAGGTCATCACATTTAGGCACAATCACTTTACTTACGAACGCACATAAAAAGAAAAAAGAACATTTTGTCTTGATAGTTTTTATTTTTTATTTTTTGAACGTTTAATATGCATTGTAAATCAAGTACTGCGATTCTTAAGTATTTTCATGCAATAATTTAAACAATTTTAAATATTTTAAACGATTTTGATTTTAGATTTAATGTTAAATTTAGTAAGTAAAAACTATTATTATTATTTTTAATGTATAAAATCTTTCATTACTTTAGTCATTAAACAGCATTTGTTTAAAGGGTGAAAAGAATAAATATACAGCCTAATTAGTTTTTGAAATTTATACATTACGAAAGATAATACATTTTTCAAAAAATATATCGTAAATAAGATATCATTTGACTGAGAAATCTTAAAGAAACGTTCAAATAATGAAATTGTCATACCCTAAAAAGCATAGAATCATTATCATTGTCGATATTTTACGCATTTTTTATTAAATACTAATGGTCAAACAATATTTTTATATTAAGAAAAGGCAATACTGGTAATAGGTCATAAGCATAAGATAAATGTTGTGTTTATCAACTATGTTTTCGTTATTCAGATAAAATTCTTATAGCAAGATTTGTGATAGTGATAACTATAATCATCTATTTGTATCTATTGTTTCCTTTTCAACGATAAACATAATATTATCTGTTTATCCACTTGACAGAAATAAATGATTTACACATCGAAACAGTGCACAAATTTTAGGTTACTAATCTTTAAGTTAGCTTGTTATTTTTTTTAGTTTAGATATTCTTATGAATATATTTAAACGTTACTGTGTTCTGTTATACATTTAAGTAATTTATTTACTAATAAAAGTATTTTATAAAACATTTTCATTTTATTTACTAAAAGGATTGGGGCAAATTTTAATGATATCATACATGCCAACCTCCGGCTATTTGAAAATCAAGTAATTGTCTTTCCAACCAGAAATTTATTTTATAAACGAAATTAAGTAAATTTCAAACGATTACCCCCATTTAATCGGCGACACTTTTAATTAAAAAAAATTCTGGTTCAAAATATGTTTTCTTCATTTAAAAAATGCCGGAGGTTGGCAACTATGTGATATAAAACTTCCTTATTCAATATATATATATATATATATGTATACATATATACCTTCATAGCCCCACAAATCTTATATTAATAGATTAAATAGATGCAGTATGGAAAATTATAATTAAAATTTTATTAATAAAGCTGTTTTATCATATAAGTATTTTACGTTGTAATACCTAACACTATAAATACATTAAAGGTTGCTATTCAACATACGCTTATTCTTAAAATGTTGACAAAAAATAAACATATGAATAAAACATATTTCAACCTTCCAGTTTATTCCTCTAAACCATCTTCAGGGAAATATATAATTTGGCAGGACTCAGTGATTGTTTTTTGTGGATTTTTATTTATTTATTTATTTATTATCATTATTATTACATGGAGATGGTTTAGAAAAATAAATCGTTCTATTTGCATCTACTCACGTTTTTTTGATATCGAAGATTGTTTAAAGAAAGTTACAGTTTGGATTTTTCTATTGTCAGAATATTATATTCAAACATTTCCTAATTCTATAGAATACTCAAAAATATACTACAAACAAAAGATTTAAGTGGAATTATAAACATACCATTAAATAAATAAAAATTCAAATTTATTTAAAAAAGAAAATCCTTGTAAAAATTACTAAATGACTTTGTAAACATTATATAGTTTGCAGAAGCTAAAAAAATGCTTTACAAGATGAAATTTTCATGAATTAATAATTTTGGGACATAAAGTTTTAAACTTGGTGAATGTATTTATCTAGTCATGTGTAATCCGCTTATGTAGGTCATATACCTCTCAATAAACAGTGTTTTGAAAACCGAACGAATGATTTAAGCTAATCCTATACTTTAATAGAAAATTCTGATAAAATATTAAATTTTGCCACTAAAATTCCAGTTTTACGTTACAAAATTAGTTTTAAATTCCCATGCAAGTTAAAGAAATAATTAAATTATTTGAAAATATCAATTTAAAAATTACGTCCTGCTGAAATTCTGGAAGGAGAAATGAACTCCACTTTGAAACCTCGTTAATTATATTTCTCAGACAAGATTAGAACTGTTCCCTCGGCGTAACACGACAGAATTAGTAGAATTTCCTGAAACGACTTAATTAGGCATCTTTCCTAATTGCATATTCTTAACTTTCTTAATAAGATGATATTTATATAACAAAGGTCTTTGAATTTAGTTTGTTAGAAAATAAAAACAATTAAAAAAAGCATAATATAGTATAAAAACTATAGCATAAAAATGGAAACAAACAAATAACAGTTAATATATGGGTTGTTCCATGAGCACATGTCGGGTAAATCACATACTACGATTTTGAATACCAGTATTTTAGAACGGAAAAATTTGATTTATTTTATCAGAGATATTTCATTAATTGAGTAAGGCCACGCAAACCTTTCGAAAATAACGGTGGCCAACAATTTAGCAGTTACTAAAAATGTGACTTACACGACAATTTCTCATGGAAATATCCATATATATATATATATGTATGTATATAACATATATAAAATTACTATACATATATATACCGGGTGTCCCAAAAATGACTAATGGATTTTAAAATTCAACAACTTGCAAACGGTGACATCTATTTAAAAAATGTTTTGCAGGAGGGTTATGTATAATGTCAGGAGTTTTTTTACCGTAATTTTTTATTTTAGTTCAAATTTCAAACAATAGGTGGCGCTGACGGCGATTGAAGACCAGATCGACGCTTTACTCAGCATTGATCACCTGGCCTTCTATCGCCTTCAGCTCCTCCTTTGTTTAAAATTAGAACTAAAATAAAAAATTACGGTAAAAAAAAAACTCCTGACATTATACATAACCCTCCTGCAAAATTTTTTTAAATAGCTGTCACCGTTTGCTAGTTATTGAATTTTAAATTCCATCCGTCATTTTTGGGACACCCGGTATATATGAGTATGATTATGAGTATTGTATGTCTATACTAATAAAACTAAGCTTCGTTCTCTTTGTGTGCGATGGCTAGTAGAATATACGGCGCATACGAGGAACGAAAAAATTGTGAGACTATTCAGAAAAGCCTACTTGAGATTCCGAATTTTAAAATTCAAAAGCGCTTCTGAAAATGAAAAAATCGTAAATTGCACGTCAATCATAGGAATTAAGGTGCATTCGTACAATGCAGAAGTTTTTAAAATATTCCGATATTGGTGCAATAGTATATATACATAGTATTTCGAATATAGTATAATATCCGAAATCTTTTTATATGCTTCTATAAATGTTTTGAGTTTTCTATTGTACGGGAAATAAATTGTAGCAAACATCGGCAACGCATATCAATTTTATAAAATGTAAAAAAGTTTAATTTAAAAAAGCGCGCCCCAAACAACTTTCTGCGATATACTATTATGTAATAAGATAACGTGTTGATAAAATGTTAAACTTGGTGAATGTATTTATGTAGTCATGTGTCCCCCGTTTATGTAGGTCGTATACCTCTCATTAAACAGCGTTTTGAAAACCAAGGAATGATTTAAGCTAACCCTATTGTTTAACAGAAAAATATGATAGAACACCAAATTTTGCCGTGGAAATTCAAGTTTCACATTACAAAATTAGGCTTAAATTAACATGCAAGTTAAAGAAATAATTAAATTATTTGAAAATATTAATTTAAAAATTACGTTCTGTTGTAATTTTAAAAGGGAAAATGAACTCCACTTTAAAACCTCGTTAATTATATTTCTCAGACAAGATTAGAACTGTTCCCTCGGCGTAACACGACAGAATTAGTAGAATTTCCTGAAACGACTTAATTAGGCATCTTTCCTAAATGCATATTCTTAACTTTCTTAATAAGATGATATTTATATAATAAAGCTGTTTGAATTTAGTTTGTTAGAAGATGAAAAAAAAATAATTTTAACATAAAATACTGAATTATTTTTCTTGTAACATTAAGCATAAAAAATGGAAACAGACCAATATAAAATATATATATATATATATATTTAACATAAAATTACTAAATATATCTATGGGTATGATTATGTTTGTATATCTATACTCATAAAACTTTGTGTGTGATGGTTAGTGGAATATACGGCGAATACGAGGAAGGAAAAAAAAATGTGAGACTGTTGAGAAATGTCTACCTGAAGCTCCTAATTTTAAAATTCAAAATCGCTTCAGAAAAAGAAAAAATTAGAAATTGCACGCCAAACATAGCTAATAAGGTGAATTCGTACAACAACGAAGTTTTTAAACTATTCAGACATCGGTGTAATAGTATATAGTATTTCGAATATAGTATATATCCGAAATCTTTTATATGCTTCTATAAATATCTTGTATTTTCTATTGTACGGGTGTGAGGAAGTGTCCTTTGCATAAAGGAACTCTAGCATTTTTATGAGATCGTGACGTCAATGATTTAACATGTGTAGCGTGGAAGCGACATCTATCCTCTCTTTTACTTTAACTTTCTAGAGCGTGTATGTCTTCCTCGGTTCTACAAGTTATGTCGCGGTTAGAAGCAATATGCAAATTTATAGTATCTCAGTTTGCAGCATATAAAAGCTTTGAGTTTGAAGCTAGTGGTGTGTGTAGGTAGCGGCGCAAGCCCGCTAGTAGTGTGTGGAGAAGCAGAAAATTTAATTAGATTGGAGTTATAGCAAGTTATTATTGAGCCTCCAGTGAGATAGCAAGGAGTTTTTCCGTGAGCCGCCAGCAGCATTTGCCGACTTATTTCATTTAGAGCGGAGCTATTCGAGAAGTTTGCCGTTGGTAAGAGATAATTTGGTTACGTTGAGTATTTTAGACAATAAAGAGTGTGTTACAGCCACGGGCTGTGTAATAAAGCTTTTATCTAGCAGTTTACTCGAAGTCTAACTGAGAAGTTTATTTGAAGTGCCCCGACTGAGTCTAGTGCCGGAGCTGTGAGTATATTTATGAGTTTAATTCTTTAGTGTTGTGGTTAGTCTTGAAATTAATGAACTGAAAGCTCCACTTCCTCTGAGCCCTAATGGTTTAAATAAACTGTGGTTTTTAACATATATCTCGAGTTATGTATTCATTCAACCCCCAGTACGAGCACCCACCACGCCTCTCCTTCCGTTACACGGGAAATAAATTGAAGTAAACATCAGCAACGCATATAAATTTCACAAAATGTAAAACTGTTCAATCTAAAAAAAAAAAAAAAAAAAAAAAAAAAAAAAAAAAAAAAAAAAAAAAAAAAAAACGCTCCGCAAACAATTGTCTGACCTATCTATTATGTAATAAAATAATTTTGTGTGTCCCTGTAAAGTAATATAAAATAATCTTTGCACTGCAGATTGTGCAGAATGTATACTTTTGTATATACTTCATAGATGCATATCAATTTTATTATGTTCAAAAGAGTATTACATCATTGAAATGCACTTGAAACTATTTTTCCCATTGGCTGTAATGTAACGGAATATTTTTGTTGTCCCTGTGATCAAATCGATCTTCTGCTTTTCATAAAATTTAAAACGACTCTACAAAATTATACATCAATTATATATTTTAAATTTCAAACGATTCAGACAGATAGTTTTTGCGTTGTTACATACTAATGGATGGATGGACATACAGAAGGAAATACGGACAATAATATTAAACCAAAATATTAAAAATTGGTCAAAATTCAATAAAACTATTGTAAATGATTAAGAATGTTCCTACTAATTTTAGATCTAAATAAATAAATAAAAAATAGTTAGGGATAATTTTCAAATTAACTTAATTTGCCTAAAATATGTTAAGTACATTTTTTATTACATGAAAAATTTCGTACATATAAAAATTATTTATATGAATAAATGTATTTCATACGTAATCATTGGCAATTTTGTAATATAACGATGCTGCATATTTAATATTTATAAAACAGTATTCAGATTAAATAGCGGAACAAAAAGTCTTGTCACATAAACAAACTTATGTTAATAAGCTATTATTATTCTGAAAGAAGATTTTCATTAAAGAAAAACAATAGACATTTCTAATAGCAATGTAAATACGAAAATTCTTGGTATAAATATAAGGAATATAACATTAGATATTTTTAGCAGACAAATTATTTATTATAAAAGTTTTATTAAATGCATTATTTAAATTATAATTAACGTTCTTTTAATATATTAATCTATTTATGGATAAAATAACTTTTTTTTTTCAAGATAATTATTAAAATTTTACATGAATTAGTTTTATTAATGTATAACAAAATAAATCTTTCGAAACCACTTTTGCCAAAGTCCAATTTCCTTTTTTCGTACTATTTCGTTCTCAAAAAGATTTTCGTGTTCAACAGTTTATGAGTAAGACGCGTTTGATAGACAGACAGACACAAGAGTGATCTCATAATGATTCCGTTCCCCCCTTTTAAATACGGAATCCAAAAAAATATTTTAATAATAGTAAAATTGATCAAAATTCAATGAACATATTGTAAATAAGTATGAATGTTCCTTTTTAATTTTACATCTAAAAACTTAAATAAATAAATAAAGAATAAAAATAAATAATTTAAGGATAGTTTTCAAATAAATTTAATTTGTCTGAAATATATCACGTATATTTGAACATTGAAAAATTATTACATTGAAAAATTCATACATATAACGATCATTCATATGACTAAATAAACTTCATAGATAATCATTACACATTGTATAATATTATGATGCCGCATATTTAATGTATGTAAAGCTGGATTCAGATTAATTTGCGAAATAGAAAGTCTTGTTACATAAACAAACGAAAGTAAATAAGCTATTCTTATTCAGAAGGAAGGTTTCCATTAGAGGAAAAGTATTTCATATTTTGAAGAACTGTGTGTAAATATGAAAATTCTTGGTATAAATATACGGAAGTTCACATCATACATTTTTAGTTGAAAATTTATTTAGCATAAAACTTTTATCAAATGCATTATTTATAACTTTTTTTATATTATTTAACGTTTTTTTAAAAGAAAATATAAATTTATTTTATAGATATTTTTTTTATTCCAAAGAGATATTCGATTATAATACGACTTAAAAGGACAAACAATAATTCCAATAGCGAAAAATGTCACATTTGATCATTGAAATCGGAAGCTTGTGATTAATTTATACTAATATTTCTTATAATTATTTATTTATTTATACATACTTTATTGAGATAATAAAAATATTTATTAAATTGAAAAAAATAATTCTATACTTTTTATTATTGTATGACAAAATTAATCTTTCGAAAGAAGTTTTCTCAAAATCTGCTTCAAATTTTCGTGCTACGAACTTTTCTTTTTCTATAAATTATTTTGTCTCTCGATTATACCTCAAACAAAAAGAAAATGTTCATTTCTTTAAGGAATAAAAATGTGAAAATTCTGAAAAAAATATCATTCGTTTTCTGATAATTTAAAAAAAAAAATGTATTCTTCTCTTTTTAGGTATAGCTTTTAGAGAATAGGGGAGAGTGGGGATACTTGAGCATAGGGGATACTTGAGCCACCCCTATTATCTCTACAGTTGGTTAATTTTTCTTTCTAAAACTGCCAATATGATAACATATTTATAGTTCTGAACATGTAAAAAAGAAATCACACATCTTGGTACCATTTTGAAAGTATAGTGATTAATAGTTTTCTTTTCCCTATCTGAAGTAAATATTTGGGTGCATGGTTTTTTGTTTTTTTTGTAATCAAAGTTTTGTTTAAAGTTGCAACTATATACATACATTCAATAAGCATAATTTCAATTGTATTTTGAGTATAAAATAGTTCTAATTGCTGCATGCTTTACTTAGTAAAACTCTGGGAAACAAAAATAGTGATAGTGGGGATACTTGAGCCAATGAGAGTGGGGATACTTGAGCCATGTCTTAACCATCCCCACTAGAAATTAAACATGGGTGAAACAAACAAAAAATAAAATTCCATACTTATATTCACTAATAGATATTTTTCTGAAAAAAAGGGAGAATAATTTTTCATTTTATTTTTTTTTCTTAAAAAAATAACGACCTAAAAATGTTTAAAAATGTATATTTTTTAAATGAAAATGTCTATTTTATTTTTCGATTTGACTAACAAAATAGCCTGTCCAGATAAATGTAACCATAGTTTTCAATTTAACTTTCATTAAATGAAAATAACTTTTTAAAACGGTTTTACAGGCTATATTCTCTAATACTTTAATTAATTAGGTCCAACATATTAAAATATTTATTTTTTAATATAACATTTTAAGATTAGTATTTTATATTGAAATCGTAACCTCTGTTGCTGTAACTTTTTTTTTAACTAAGAAAATTGAAGAAAAATTGGTAAAAAGAGCGCACAAAAACAAGAGATGCAACAAAAATCCCAGTTCAAACTTACCTGCATGGAGCCAAAGAGGAAGACAAAATCTTTTCCTGTGAAATCAAAAAAGTGTTTGAAATAGTAGAATGATACATCTGGCTTAAATTCCGACAGCTACTAAACTAAAAGCATGAGTTCGACAATATCATTAGAGGAAAATTCTGTCAATGATGGTGATGATGTGAAAGAAAACCTTCTATTGATGGTTGGTTACTAATAAAATATGCCAGAAAGAAAATATTTGTTGGATAAGTGCTTAATATTTTAAAAAATGAAATGTGCCCGAAGAATTGCAGATTGCAAATTTAAATGGCTTTGAACTGAGGATGTTTCTACCGTCGTTATAACTGAAGTTCAAATTATCCTTCGACAACCAGTTTTAACGACAAAAAATGATCGTATTACTAGCTTTGTTTTCTCAATTGGTTTGAAAGACTTTACGTTTCATAATTTATCATTCTGTAAAATGTTTGTGCTAAAATAAAGTGAAAAAATTTAGTTTTGTAGGTATTTTTCCGTAGTGGCTCAAGTATCCCTTCGCTATGGCTCAAGTATCCCCGCCATGGGGATACTTGAGCCATGATGTAAAACAAAAAATAAACATTTATTATACATAGAAAAATAGTTCAAAATTTATTGAAAGTGGTTTTTAGTTGAAGGAAAAATATCAAATTTTCATTTTCAATATTTTATTTTATTCTAAAAAAATATAAAAAATTAAAAAAAATTAAAATTAAAAAAATGGCTCAAGTATCCCCATCTTCCCCTATACATATTGGTACTACTTGGTTACACCGTCGACCAAAAATCTGTCGCCAAATTTTGAGATTAAATGCCAATAATGTATGATCGTGAATGTCACATTCAATGACATTAAATGCGATACACATGTTTAAAACGTCATTAAGTGTTTTTTTTTATTATTTTGTTGGCATGTTTATTATTGTTCTACTAATTATTTATTTTTTCATTATTTAAAATAAAAATTATGTCAATATGTATAATTTGACTATTAGTTTCATGGATCTTATAATTTGGAGAACTTGGTCGACGGAATAACCAAGTAGTACAATATATATTTTCATTTTTACTAGAATAATAAAAGTACTAATAATAAAATAAATCCGATCTAAATCCACCATCCTGCCCTAAAATGCCAATAATAATAAGAAACATTGTTTCGATATACTGTATCTCAAATATTTGCCTAGCAAGTTAAAGTAGATCGAATTTTACGGCTTTTAAAACCGTAGTTTTAGTCGACCGCTATCATATCAAGTTTGAATGTGGCTATAAAACAACATAATAAATTTCCATGAAGTTTAATTATACATAGGTAAATATTTCAATGGAAATTGTCAAAATACATTGTTTAATATCAGTTTCATTAAAAGTCTATGTTTGTACACCGTGGATGCTCCAATTTTTCTGAAAGTCTGTCATATAGATAGGTATAGATATTTCGAGTTTATCTATCAAAAAAAAAAAAAAAAATATATCTAAACTGTTAGATTTTATATGAATTCTTCTACAATGTAAATAAAAATGATCAACAATTCAGTATTATGATGTAATATTTCTTATAAAAACTCTCTAACATAGAATAAAAATCTTGCAGTATCTAGAAGATTATAGTGTGGAAATCGCATATATCGGTATTGCTTTAAAATGTATCTTAAAATGAAAATTTCTTAGGGGATACTGTCATTGAATTTATTGCTTGAAAGTGAGCAGTAGATACAGCTCACAGTGCGGCGTTTAACTATATAACTGGACAAAATTATTGCTCCATAGCTTAATTTTTTATGGATTTTAGATTTATTACTTTCTTTACAAAGTAATAAATCCCGACAGACGTTGTCCTGGCACCGACTCCAAAAAATCAAATAAATGTGCATAAATATAATAATACCACGATAAATATTACGCTCTTAATTTAATTTCTTATTACAATTATGTAAGGAAATTATTTTTCGCTTTGCTGTAGTTTTTGAAGTCTGTTCAATTTTTGATAGAAAAATTTCTTTTTTTTTTTTTAGTTAACAGTTTACGATTTTCTGAAGTCGGTTAATTAAAATTATAATACAGGAAAAATTATTGCAAATCATACACGTATGTCAGGATTGGGGTTCGAACATACGATCTCTTTTTTTTAGAATCCGTGCTTAAATCGTGCTTAATGCTTAGACTGCTCGGCCATTCTGTCCGCACTGTATTCAGCTGACTTATTCAATACTTTTAATTAGCGAAAAATCACTAACTTTATTAGTTTTTGCCTAAATACTAAAAAAGTACTGAATCAATTTCGATGAAATGTGAATCCAAACCATTCTAAAATCCACTGGAACAATCAAAATTATTCCGTTAGATGAGGAAAAAGTTTCAATTTTATTGTAATGATGCTACTCTGTTTTGAACATAATTAATTGATATGCATCTATGAAATATAAACTATAATACACACTTTGTACAGTTTGCGGTGCAAAGAATATTTTTTTATTGATTTACTGGGCCCCACAAAAGTATTCCATCACATAATTGTAAAGGGAGAACATTCTTTGTTGCGCGTTTCAATTGTATTATATATTTAACATTTTATGAAATTGATAAAAGTTTATGAGGATAACTACAAATTATTTTCTGTATAATAGGAAGCATATGGTATTTACAGGGATACAGATATGATTCCGGCTAGTAACTGAATCCGAAATGCTGTATACTATTACAATAAGATCTGAATATTGCTAAATGCATTCATAATTATATAAATACCTAACACCTATAGACGTCTTTAAGACTGTAATAATTGTAAAAGGAATGTCTGTCCGCATATAACAGAGGAAAAAAAAACTACCGAACCAAATCATTTGAGATTTAAAATATACAATTTTTGGATAATTTTGTTGAATCATTTCAAATTTTATGAAAATCTTATAGATAATTTAATTACAGGGACAATCAAAATAATTCAGTAATACGCCGAATGCAATCAAAACATGGGAATCAACATGGGAAAAATAGTTTCAAGTGCACTATAGTGTTATACTCTTTCGAACATAATAAAATTGATATGCATCTATGAAGTATTTTCTAAAATATAGATTCTGTACAATCTGTGATTTAAAGCATATTAATTATTAATTTACAAGGCCATACAAAAGTATTCCACTATATACCATGTGTCCCAAAAATGACTGATGGATTTTAAAATTCAATAACTTGCAAACGGTGCAGCTATTTAAAAATTTTTTGCAGGAGGGTTATGTATAATGTCAGGAGTTTTTTGGCCGTAATTTTTTATTTTAGTTTGAATCTCAAACAATAGGTGGCGCTGACGGCAATATAAGTTCAGGTGATCAGTGCTGAGTGAAGCGTCGACCTGGTCTTCAATCGCCGTCAGCGCCAAATATTGTTTGAGATGCGAATTAAAAAAAAATTCGGTAAAAAAACTCCTGAAATTATACATAACCCTCCTGCGAAAAATTTTTAAATAGCTGTCACCGTTTGCAAGCTATTGAATTTTAAAATCCATCAGTCATTTTTGGGACACCCGGTAATAATATAGGGAGAAACATTGTTTGGGGCGTGTTTTAATTATATTAAACTATTGCACATTTAAAAAATTGCTATACGTTGCTGGGGTTTACTACAAGTTACTTCTTGTATAATAGAAAACAGTTAGTATTTACATAGCCCCAGATAGTAACATACAAAAGAGTTCGACCACTATGTCGTATACGAAGTACTGTATACTATAACAGCAAGATCTGAATATATTTAAACTTTCGCTATAGTGCCAGCGCACCACATTTGCTACGCTTCACGTGAAATTTCCAATTTGTTGCTTTACTTAAAATAGAAAAGAAGTGCTTTTATTGCAACAATTATAAAAACGGCATTAAAAACTTAAAAAAAATACTATCTCAAAAATAAATTAAGATACACTTTTCATTTAAAAGCACATTTTTGTCCATATACGAAAGTGTAAAATTTAAAAATGTGGGATACTTAGAAATTTAAAAATTTGCAGTAGCAAAAATTAGAAAACCAAAATTTCATCTCCAATTTCCAAGTGTTCTTATTCACATAATGACGTATGCATTACGCACAGATACGTTTGTCCTTTATAATATTGATAGTTAGATAAATAGATAGATAAATAGATCATTTGATTTGAACATTTTTAACTTGATTAGAACTAAATAACTTCCTTTTACAATTATTTTAAATTAAAATTGATTGGTGCTATCATCTAAGTAATAGTTTGGTTGTTTAATGGATGGATTTTGTTGTTTGGGATTTATTAATAAAGGGATAAGTCGTTTTGAAAAAAAAAATGTTAAACGAAACCCTTTAGGTGATCTAATTCCAAACTGACCACTTGTTTCATTGTTGTCAATAAGTTGTAAGCATATATCAGGAATCATCGTGTATACTGCTTTTTCTTTTTTCTAGTGTCAAGAGATTAGTTTTAGAATATGAATTGAAAATATACATTTTTTAAAACATGCACTTTATGCATATTAGTTAGTGTAAAATATTTTCCTAGTGTCTATTATAATATATATATATATATATATATATATTAAAATTATTATTATTATATTATATATATTATAATATATATAATATATATATATATATTATATATATTATAAAAATAATTAAAGAGCGAACTTTAAATATTTAGCGCCAAACCAGTATTACACTTTAGTGAAATAAATGTTATACATTTGTATGCAAAATAACTTATTTCGTCATATCATTTGATTACATGAAATATAGTATGCATATGGTTAAAACTCATCAGTTATTTTTTATGATTTCTTAATTTAAATAAATATATGGAACTATTAATAAATATCAAAGATATACCTCAGTTTCTTTGAAGTTTTTCATTCTCTTTATTATTTCATTTTAACAAGTATACTTCTTTAAAGTGTTTAGTTTTTCAAGGACAAAAGCATAATGACTTAAATAACCTTTTAAGAATTAACTATTTACATAACAAGTCTTCGTCATTTAATAAACATTGTTCATATTACGCCAAAGATGTTTTTTAGTATTCGATTAATAATTTTTTTATCTGATATTATAAAGATATTTATTTATGTATTCTGATGTGCATTTCTTTTTTTTTTTCAGAAAAAAATATAGTTTAAGCATTTTGTAATCACCATTTTTAATTTGTAAAGAAAACTCTTTTTTTTTAAATTAATATTCATCTTTGTATTAAATTAATCACAAAAAAGTTGATAGAAAGAATAGATATTATTTTTTAATCTTTTATCATTCTATGATTTGTTTAATTTTTTTAATCTTTAAATTTTTTCAAGAAAAAAAAAATTCTTTATTACAACAAAGTGATCAAAGATTTTTAGGATTATGAAAAAATAATCATAAGAATAAATAAGAATAAATATGCTGTTAATATATACCGATAATTGGCTGTATTTTTTTACAGAAATCTGTTCTGTCTATTCATTAACAAATGTAAAAAAACAAAAAAGTTTTGTTTTTTACAGTGCATTTTGAACAATTGGTTAACAGTTTTGCCATGTAGAAAATATGTGTAAAAAATATTTTCTCAATACATAAGATTAATATTTATGTTTAATAAATTATCTTTTCTTAAAAATTAATGTATTTTTATTAGAGTAATCCTACATTGATTTTTTAATAATGAAAAAAAAAGCATGAGTAACACAATCAGATTACTTTTTGTAATAAATGTTTTCTTCTTTTACATCATACAATGTGATACAAAAACTTTTATTTTTTATCAGTGAAAGAAAAATTTCTATCTTTTCTCGAATTTAATCATAGAGAAATTAAATAATTGATCTTCCTCTGGCTGTTTGATTGCTTTTAGTTTATTATCGCTTTTATCTTTCTCCAATATCGGGAAATTGCTTTTTTAAAATTTCTAAATCATTAAGCTTAAGTTTATGGATTTTTGAAGAATATATATTAATCAATAAAATAATTATTAAAAGTATATATATTGAAATTACATTCATAGTTTATTGAATTCTATATAGTATATATAGTAAATGTATAAAATAGTTTTGCATAGTTAGTTACGCTTTACGTGTTTGCTATAGAATAGTTTTCCTTTTAAAGTCGTTCGATTTCACTATTTTTTTTTTCTTTCTGGTCAAAAAGAAAAACATATATCTAAATATGAGACCGGAAAATTTAAATAGATAATAAATTTAATAGAAATCACTGAAAATAAGAGACTGTTGCTGTTGTGCTCTAAAGCCATCGCACGACCGCAACGGCTTGGAGTTTATTATTATCAAATGTGGGAAATCATGCGCGCAGGTATATAACATGAATTCGTTTGTATGTTTACTTATTCTGAAGGTTATTTTTGCTAATAAAAATTGAAAAACAATTATGCGAACTAATAAAAATCTAATATCATTAAATTAAAGACATAAAAAAATTGGGAAGGATGGATACAGAGCCTTGAAATCATCGGACCACAGTTACGACACAGAGTTTATTACTAGTGCACGAAAAATGTCGTTCCGTTGGTCTGTAGTGTCGATACCCTTTGCGACACCTTTTTTTATGCATGTGGTACTACTATACATATCTGTCCGTATTAGACATTCCTTATTTAAAATCGTGAATTCATTATATTATAATGAAATGCTTAAAAATAATGTAATTGAACTAATTTATATTTTTGGTTAAAATTTTTACCATTTAAAAGATATATGTAAAAAATATTTTTCAATACCTAAGATTAATGTTTATACATTTAGTTTTTTTTACTTAAAATTTAATGTATTTTTATTAGAATATTCTTAAAGTGATTTTTTATAATGAAAAAAAAGCACGAGTGACACATTCTAAATTTTCTTATAATAAAAGTTCCTTCTTTTACATCATACAATGTGATACAAAATCTTTTATTTTTTATCGGTGAAAGAAAAAAATTCTCGAATTCTTTTCTCGAATTTAACCACAGAGAAATTAAATAATTCATCTTTCCGTAGCTGATCGATTGCTTTTATCTTTCTTTATCGTTTTTATCTTTGTCCAGTATCTGAAAATTGCTTTTTTAATGTTTCTAATTCATTAAGTCTAAGTTTATGGATTTTTGAAGACTATATATTAATCAATAAAATAATTATTAAAAGTACATATATTGAAATTACGTGCATATTTTATTGAATTCTATGAAATAGTATATATAGTAAATGCATAAAATAGTTACTTGTACTTAAATATGTATGATATGGCGAAGCGTTAAAAAAAAAAAAAAAAAAAAAAATAGATTTTTTTTCCCTAGCGCAGAAAAGTTGTAGAGTAGTATATGTAATATGCTCACAAAATTTTAAATGAATCAATAAATATCTTGCGGTTCCACTTTAGGGTCGAAATATGCAATTTTAGCCGAAAATGTTGTAAATTTTCCCATTTCAGTAATATTTTTAATTTCCGATTTTTTTTCGCCCGAGTACAGAAAATTTGAAATAGTACATAAGAGACATAAGTCCAAGGTATTAGAGTAATTGGAAAATATCTTCCGGTTCAACTTTGGAGTCTAAATATTGAGTATTTGTGGAAAATGATGCAAAATTTAACATTTTAGGGATTTTTTAAATTTTCGCTTTTCTATTCCCGCTGACATGAAAAAACTGGAAGAATATACAAGAAAGATGAGTCAAAAATTTTAGAACAATCAATAAATATCTTCCGGTTTCCCTGAAAATTGCTTTTTAATGTTTCAAACTCATTAAGTCTACGGTTATGGATTTTTGAAGACTATATATTAATCAATACAATACTTATTAAAAGTACATATATTGAAATTACGTGCACAATTTATTGAATTCTATAAAATAGTATATGTAGTAAATGTATCAAATAGTTACGTGTATTCAAATAGGTATAACCACTTCATATTCGGTAAGATATATATATATATGTTACTAGGAAAAACTGATTTTAAGCCAAACTAGTTTATCCTAACGCCCATCGGATAAACTAGTTTTACCTAGGCCAAACCGGTTTATCCTAACATCCATCGGAAAAATTAGTTTTTCCTAGGCTAAACCGGTTTATCGTAACGCCCATCAGATAAACTAGTTTTTCCTAAAAGGAACAGTTAACAGATTTACCATTTAAAAGATATGTGTAAAAAATATTTTGTCAATACATAAAATTTATATTTATGTATAATAAGTTCTTTTTTCTTAAAATTTAATGTATTTTTATTAGAATAATCCTACACTGATTCTTTTAATGATTAAAGAAAAGCACGAGTAACACAATCAGATTATTTTTTGTAATAAAAGTTTTTTCTTTTACATCATACAATGTGATACAAAATCTTTTATTTTTTATCGGTAAAAGAAAAGTTTCAATCTTTTCTCGAATTTAATCATAGAGAAATTAAATAATTGATCTTTCCCTGGCTGATCGATGAAATTTATCTTTCTTCATCACTTTTATCTTTCTCCAATATCTGAAAATTGCTTTTTTAATGTTTCTAACTCATTAAGGCTCAGTTTATTGATTCTTGGAGACTATATTTTAATTAATAGAATAATTATTAAAAGTACATATATTAAAATTACGTAGATAGTTTATTGATTTCTATAAAATAGTATATATAGTAAATTTATAAAATAGTTACGTTTCTTCAAATATGTATAACAATTTCGCATTCGGTAATATATATATATATGTGACGATTTAAAAGTTAGGAGCCAGAGACATCAACGCCGGGTTTCCCATTCACCGCAGAGAAGTCATGGCCACCGAGGAAAATAAATAAATAGACGTAGAGAATCCAAATAATTACTCATTGGCTGCTGTAAGTTCATTTATTTAATCCGTAATCATGAGAAAGGGAAAAGCTTTTTTTGCAAACTATCTCTAAACGAAATATCCAAAAAATATTCCATCATTTACTTAAACCAGCCGTACTCATCCAAGAAAGAACCAAGAATCCTCCTTCTCAACTCGAGGCTTCCACCTTTAAAACTAAAAAGAAAATTCCAGAACATTATGTAACCTCAAACCATCATTCTTTTATGTAAACAGAATTCTTGTCCAGCTACGAGACTATTTTCCACAGACGATAAATTTATTTAAAAAAGATATTATTTAACCAATTTATAATCGACTCAGGATTTCTTAGGCAGACGATTTTTAGAGATGATTAATTTTAAGAGAAAAAGAAAAGAAATGAATTTATTAATATGCATACTATCAAGGTTGACGGAGGAAAAATAAATAAAGAGATAAAATAAAATTATGATATTTTTTGAAAGGTATGGTTTTGGAACAAATTTAATAAGACTTTCTTAAAAAGGGTTGATAAAAACATAGAAAAATGAATTTTATTTGGAATATTAAGAAATAAAAATTTAATTAAGAATATTTTTAATTTAGAGCCATCTGTTTAAATTTACGCATACTGGAATAATGTTTTTTAAGGCAAATTAAGAATTTATATCGTCTGCACAAAGATTAACAGATTAGATTTAGAAACAAGATTTTAATTTGATAATTTGAAGTAAGTACGGAACATTATTATAAGAAAATTAAGATAGTATAAATGTTAGTTTTGGCGAAAAAAAAATTTACTTTGTAATATATATATATATATATATATATATATATATATATAATATTTTTTCTTACTTACATGAGATCCATTTATTTCTTCTTTTTATTTTGTAAAAGAAATATTAGAAGAATTATATAACACTTGTACTCGATTTATAAATTAAATACGAAGTAAATAAACTTTTCTACCAAAAATTGAACCGACTTCAAAAACTACTGCAAACTGAAAAATAATTTTTGTACATAATAGTAATATGCAATTAAATTAAGAGCATAGTATTTGCCATGCGTATTATTATATTTATGTACATTAATTTGATTTTTTTGGAGTCGGTGCGATCCAAGCCAAGTTACATGTAATTTTCTAATAGACACACATCCAAATAATAACGAGTTTTTTACGATTTAATATTTAGTTAAAAATGTAACTTTAGTTGTTTACTATTTGCATTGGATATTTAATTTTAATTTTGAAATTGGTTTGGCTCCCACTGACTCCAAAAAATCAAATTAATGTGCATAAATATAATAATGCACATGGTAAATACTACGCTCTTAATTTAATTCTTTATTAGTATTACGTACAAAAACTATTTTTCACTTTGCAGTAATTTTAGAAGCCGGTTCATTTTTTGGTAAAAAAGTTTATTTGTCTCTTTTTAGTAAAAGAATAACGATTTTTTGAAGTCGGTTAATAAAAATTTTAATACGGAAGGAATATTGTAAATTATACATGGATGTAATTTTTTTCAGTAATGCAGTTCGAATGCACGCTCTCTTTCCAGAACCAGAGTTTAAATCTTGTTCCTAAAACCGGTCGGTGATACTGACTGCGCTTCAGTCGGCGAGCTTATTCAAAGCCCATGTTACTTTTAATTTATGAAAAATCACCAATTTTATTAGTTTTTGCCTAATTACTAAAAATGTATTGAAACAATTTCAATGAAATGGAAGTGGTACCAATTAGAGAGTAGCCTCTCTTACTTAATACAAAAACCAAATTAATCGTTTGGATAGTTTCGGAGTAATCTGTGAACATACATAGAAAAACAAAATACATACACGTCCAATTGATGACTTCTTCTTCCTTTTCTGAAGTCGGTTAACAATAAAAATGATAATACGGATAAAATATTGTAAATTACACATGGATGTAAATTATGTCAGGAATGGGGTTCTTATCCACGCTCTCTTTCAAGGACCAGAGTTTACATCTGGCACTTTATACCACTCGACCATCCTAACTGCGCTCCAATCGGCGAGTTTATTCAAAGTCCATGTTACTTTTAATTCGCGAAAAATCACCAATTTTATTAGTTTTTGCCTAATTACTAAAAATGTACTGAACCAATTTCAATGAAATGGAAGTAGTACCAATTTGAGAGTAGCCTCTTTTATTTAACACAAAAACCAAATTAATAGGTTGGATAGTTTCGGAGTAATCGGTGAACATACATAGAAAAAAAATACATATGTGTCGAATTGATAACTTCCTTTTCTGAAGCGGGTTAATAATAAAAATTATAATACGGAAAAAAATATTGTATGTTATACAATGATGTAAATTATAGCACAAGTGGGGTTCGACCCCATGCTCTCTTTTTCTAGAACCAGAGCTTGAATCCGGTGTCTTAGTACGCTCGGCCATTCTGTCTGCACTCCATTCACCGAAATTATTCAATACTTATAATGAGCGAATAATCACTAACTTCATTAGTTTTTGCCTAATTACTAAAAAAGTACTGAACTAATTTCCATGAAATGGAAGTGGTACGAATTCGAGAGCCTCCCCTTTATTTTAAAACAAAATTAACAGAAATCGGTTGCATAGTTTCAAAATAATCAATGAACATAAATAAAAAAATACCTACGCGTTAAATTGATAACCTCCTCTCCTTTTTTGAAGTCAGTTAAAATATGATTTGCTTATTTTCGAAATGAGTCCAATTTATAATAAATTAAAATGTTAAAAGTTATCGCTTTTTTTTGTTTCAACCTTTATATTAAATAATATATTGATATAATTTTGTCTCATTTAATCTAAAACTAGTTTATTCTTAAGAACTGATATTTTGCAAGATAAAATTTACAAAACACTAAGCGATTAAATTAAAATTACGTATTGAAATTGCACGAAGAAATTATTTTTTTAAACGTACCACTATTTTCTTTAAATTAATATATATATATATTAAAAATTTTTAATTTTTTTCGCCGAAATTAACCTTTACACTATATTAATTTCTTTATAAAAATATTCCGTACTTAGTTCAACTTATTAAATTAAAATCTTGTTTCTAGATCTAATCTATTAATCTTTATGGAAACGATATAAATTCTTAACTCGCCTTAAAAAACATTTATTCCAGTATGTGTAAATTTAAAAGATGGCTCTATATTACAAATATTCTTAATTAAACTTTATTTCTTAATATTACAAATAAAACTCATTTTTTCTATGCTTTTATCAACCTTTTTTAAGAAAGTCTTATTAAATTTATTCCAAAACCATACCTTTCAAAAATATCATTATTTTTATTAATCCATTTATTTATTTTCCCTCTTTCAACATTCAATATGTGTGCATAACAATAAATTCATTTCATTTCTTTTTCTCTTAAAATTAATCGTCTGCAAAACTATATCGTTTGCACGGATATTTGAAAATTCTGAGTCGATTATAAATTGGTTAAATAATATTTTTTTAAAATAAAATTATCGTCTGTGGAATATAGCCTCAGCTCTGGGCATGAGTTATGTTTACATAAAAGAATGATGGTTCGAAAGTAAAGAATGTTCTAGAATTTTCTTTTTATGTTTAAGAGAGGAAGCCTTGAGGTGGTAAGAGAGTTTCTTGGGTTTTCCTCTTCCATGAGTACGGCTGGTTGAAGTAAATGAGAATATTTTTTTGGGATATTTCGGTTAAAGATCGTTTGCAAAAGGAGCTTTTCCCTCTATCATGACTATAGTTTAATAAATTAACTTACAGCAGCCAATGAGTAATTTATTGGATCCTCTACACGTATTTTTTTTTCGCTGGCCATGACTTCTGTGCGGTGAAAGAGAAAACCGGCGATGATGTCTCTGGCTCCTAACTGTAAAATATCACGTATTTATTTATTTATTTTTTTTAGTGGACAAACAAGTAAGTATGTTCTCTTATATTGAAAAAATCATAGATTTGTGTTGAAAGCAAAGAAAATTATGTTGTATTTACAAAAATGTTCATCACATTTTCTATAAAGCTTTTCATGTATAATTTTATACTCTTGCGGAAGAAACAAAATTTTGAAAGTATATTTAAACCTGAACGTGAACATGGATTATGTAGATTAATATAATATTATACAACGTACATTTTTCTTCCAAAGAATCACAGTTGGCTTCAGTTACATGTTCCTAACCAGCATTCTCATATAAATGAATTTTTTGAAGAAATAAAATGGAATCTAAAAGTTGTACATTCGCCTTCATAACACTATTTCAATTTCCAAATTGCTGTTCCCACAGATAGTTATCCTTGACCAAAAATCGGTAAATGCCTGATGGGTCGATATTCGGGGAGTTAAGTGGATGTGCTATTTTTCAATCCACGTACAAAATCACCCAGAGTGACTGGAGCTTCAGGCCTCCACTTACCTCGCACCACCGTACAGATTTGGCCAATTTTCACGGATGAGAGTTTGTATGAAAGAAACTTTCGGAAGGAAGCTCGTTTTTCTTGCAGAATTGCTATCTTATACTCTTCCTGCCTCCGCTTAAAGAGGGCTTCACCTTTCTTTCTAGGATTCGGGGCAACCTTCTCTGTCCTCCTTCTCTTAAATAACCTCACTCTAGACCAGTGTACTCGCTGACATTTGACTAACGTTAATAATTTGGCTAGTTAAAAATAAAAATAACATTCGCCAAATAAAAAAGTTTTAGCAAAATAGATTCGCCGTGTAGCACTAAAAAATATCTTTAATCGTTTAATGTATTCCCTTTTCTTTCAATACGTTCTGAAATAATCATAAGAATAATCAAATAATCAAATTCTCAAATAATAAGTTTTTATAACTGCGATAAAGATTGTTATTAATCTAAATTCAACTATCCGCTACAAATATATTAAAATATATATATTCTAATTATTTTGCGTAATCAAGAAAAAAAATTTCTAAAACAGATTTAACTCATTTAAATGTTATGAATCCATGTGGTACGGTGCAATTGAACATGATAAGCGATACACACGAAAAAAGGCGAAAAAGAAAAGAAAGAAAAAGCAAAAAATGAGTACTAGCAATTTGGTGAATCTAATCGCTTGTTTACTCGCCAAATGAAGTATTTAGTCGCAATTTGGCGCAATGGCGAGAGACAGCGAGAACAGTGGTCTAGGACCTCTGGCATTCCAATTCATGAGTCGGCCAACACGTCTCCTTGCCTGCATTTACGTGGTTTTCAGCACCATTCCGCCAAGACGGTGTCAAGATATTCAACTCCCGAGTCAGGTAATCATTAGCATATATTTTCGAACCTACAGTCTGCAAATCCCGGGGGAAATCGCTGGGAAATCCTCAGACAAGGTCCATAGGTTTCCACCGACAGCGGACGCCCCTAGGGTGCTGAGCCCTTCGTCTGCCTTGGTAGGTATAGGTCATGGCATAATGATCGCTGATTGTCAACAGTCTTGAATAATCCAGTCAGTAATGCGATGTGCGCACTTTCGGACCAGAAGTAAATCGATCCAGCTTTGACCCTGATGACCTCAAAGGTCGCCACACTGTCTGGATTGTTGATGATTTCCAAATCGTAATAAGTGCGAATGAGATGATCTCTTCGACCCTAGCATCTGTTCGTTTGTGACCCCAGATGTAAGATTTTGCGTTGAAATCCCCAACAGCCTGAACGTTGTCCAGAAAGTACTTCAATAACAAGTCGTCCAACTGAGTAAGGTCCAGAACAATGTTCTCAGTCGGAGAGCAATAGCACGATACTATTAGCACGTCCTCCTCTGAAATTGTACACCGAATGCCCACAATGTCATTGATGTTCAGAACCACATAATATTTCAATCGTGAACTAAGCCAAAAAGCGGCCCTGCTGCGATCCGAGGACATGACTTCGGAAAAACCGTCAATATCCAGACGATTATCGTACGTTGGAATAAAATGAAATTGTCCGCATTAACGGGAGGCACATCTTAAACGAATATGTACTGACGGGATTTTACTGTATTCGCGGAATAACGTATCGCAACATTCTCTTCACGTATTATTTGTCTGTGAGCACGATCCATAAATTTTATTAAATGCAATTACCCATAATTTAATAAAACATTACTAATCTTAATTTAAGCGTTTTAGTTATTGAATGAAACTAAACTAGGATAAATCGATTTAGCTGTCTTACATATTTTAATTCTATGATGTGCTTTGTATCACTTAAATATTTGGTAATTTTTATAATATTTCAACTTTGATGTGAGAACACTTTTGTTTTGTTAGCACTAAACTACGCTACAGCTATTATTACATTGCACCTGATTAAAACACTTTAGTCTCAAATGATCCTGATACAAAAGATTACTTAGTTAATCTTTCATTTGAAATTTGAATTCATTGATATTTTCATATTTTAGACATCTACGTGTATTGGTGCGTATGTAAATTAGCTTCAATAAATTTAAATACATTAGCCGAATGTCGAAATTATTCTCTGTATTTTATTTCAATAAATCATTTTATACATTTTATGAATTCGAAATAAGTCAATTACTTATTCTAGCCAGAACACCGGAAATCTTTTGAGAGATGAAATTTCAATAAAATCAATTCTTCACATTTTGAATTCGGACGGAATAAAATTACTGCACGAATTTTAAAAATTTCTGCAACATTTGACTAAATGACATTTATAAATTTAATTAACAAATCTAAATAATAGGGAGTTGAAAATGCGCATCTATTCTGATCATAAATATTTGGTCAATTTAGTGTATCATCGTTATCTTCAAAAATCATGAACGTGCCATTTATTTCAAAGCTATACCCTGTGAGATATGATTTCACAATAATTATAAAAATGCATTGTTGTTAATTAAATGTCTGAATCACTTTAATGATAATAAAATCAGTTTCAATAAAATAATTTAACGTAATCTTTTAGATCGATATTTTCTTTAATATCTAATTTTGTATATTTGCTTTTTATGGGTAACTTAATAATTTTAGGATTAACTTAAGTAACTTATAAGCTTCTTCGTAAAAAAAAAAAAAAAAAACATACATTTTGCCACAGTCACTCTATTCTATACTCTCTATTCTAAACTATAATAATATGTAGTGGTAAAATTATTATAGGAATTCATTTATTCCAGCTGGATGCCAAATTTCTCAAGCTGGAACTCAATTTAAGAATCTTTGACTTACATTATCAATGCTTTACCGTTTGAGTTAGATGAAACAGAGAATTTCATCCAATTTTTACAAAATGTTTTTTTAACTATTTGGAAAATAGTTATTTTCCTTGGTAGAGAATTATGAAATCTGAACTATATCTGAATCTTTTTATTGGTTCAATTTCGCAACTAATTTTATTTTATTCGTTTTCCGATTGGTCAATGTTTAATGTCCAAAAATAAAATACTTCTATTTTTTTTATTATTATTATTCGTTTTCAGATTGGTCCATGCTTAATGTTCAGAAATGGAATATTTCTGTTGCCACGATAACAAAAAAAGTATTACAAACTACAAAATAATTAATAAATCAAAAACAAATTAAGATACATGTTTCAAACAAAATGCATTTAAAAGTAAATTTTTTCTTTATACGACGGTGTAAAAATTGAAAATGTGCGATGTTTAGAAGGTTAAAAATTTACAGCACCAAAAATTGTTAAACTGAAATTTCATTTAATATATTTTATGATTGATCCAGGAATATTAACGTGACTCTAAATGTCCATGCACATTAATATGCGTCTGTTATTACATAAGTGGCGTTTCGATTATCAGAAAAAATGATATTATTATCAGGGCCCGACTTAGACAGTGGGGGGGCCCTGGGGCAAACACTTTTAGGGGGGCCCCCTTCTATCTTAACATTGTTCGTAAATTATACTCACGTGACTAAAACTGCAATTCATAACTATTGTATGTGTGCATAAATTTCGTACCAAGTACTATTCACATCTATATACATAGAAGCAGAAAAAAGACAATTTCAAGAAATTATAGATTATATGAATATGAGGATAAATGTGAGGCCTTAAAGAGGCATTGGGTACAGAAACAGAGTGGATAGGAGAAGAAAGAGCCTTAAAATTGAAAAAAAAAGAAATTTGGTCACTTTTGACCATTTTTTATCATTTGACATTTCTTTAACGAAAAACGTATCTGTCCTTGGGGGGCCCCCTTAAGCCGGGGGACCTAAGGCAATTGTCCCTCATGCCCCTGCCTTAGTCAGGCCCTGATTATTATAGTTTTTTTTAAATATACAAATCATTTATAACTCTAAAATAATAGAAATATATTGAAAAGATTATTTTACATAAGGTCGTTGTAATTTGTTAAATTACAAGTATTATTATTATTGTTATTATTATTATTTTAATATTGAACCTTGGGAAATATTTATGTTTTATTGTATTCTTTATATTGTCATATATGACATTAAAATTAATACATAAGTATAAAGTATAAGCTATTTTAAAAATGTTTGACTTTAATCATGATTTTCAAGGATCCACACATACTTGAGGGATGACCTACTTTATTATATAGTAACATATTTATTCTGATAAATAAAACCAGTTTAGAAAACATTCAGGATTTATTATTATTCATTTTTTGGGGTAAAAACACATGTGTAAATAAACCTGCTTAATTGGAAAACAAAACACAGGAGAATAAACTCCGTTTTAAACATCAGCCTTTTGTGACACTCAAAATGGCAACACTAGCTTTCACATGGCTTGGCTCCATCTTATTGTGTTCATCTTGGTGAAAATTTTCTACATGCCTTCCTAAAGTTTTATCTTTGCTAATGTTCTTTTCCAGAGGCATGAATGCATAACATTTCGTCACCTGATAATAATAAGGTTCTAAAAGCTTAAAAAAATACTTTTTGGCATAATAAGGTTCTATTTGTATCTATAAAAACACTCTGCATTGAAATAACGTTACAGCTACTTTCCTTCTACTTGCAATGGAGAACTATTTAGTTCTAACGGAAACTGTCGAAAGGAAGCATATCAGATGCTAAAAAAGTCATTTTTTAGAATAGTTCTAAAACTTTATTATACTTACGATTTATTAAGGGCTGCAGATTTGATCATTTCTAGACTTTTTCATTCTTTATATTTATATACTCTTGATACAACTTATATAAAATACTTTTTTTCTTTATTTTATGGCATTTTTTACATCTTACTTTAATCATTTTTAAACAGTTTTTTTTTTCTATTTTTAGCTTGATCTATTTATAGCTTGACAAAATTAAATTTACATTATTTTAGAAATATAATTATTAAAACTTTTTTATGTGCAACGTATAACAAAAAGATTTCTAAAAGCATTTGATTTAGCCTGTGTTCGGAGCACGTTATTTTAATAAAAGACAGTTTTGTAAAAGTATAAAAATTTTCACTTCTATTGTATTACAGAATTATAAAAAAACATAAAATTCTAGCAATACCTTTTAAATATATATTTTTTTTAAATTGGGGATTTTTTACTGTTTTTTTTAGCAAAATTTCATGTTTACACCAGACAGCGTAAACTCAATTCAAATAAATATATTTTAATTTCATCTATGCTGCACAGTTCTATTATACTTATCTGTGGACTGAACTAGAAGTTTTACAATATCTTCAAAAATAACCGAAAATTTTCAAAATATAAAAAAATACTTTCTTTGAGGAAAAATTACCATTTTTTTCATATTTGAGTGCCTATAAATAATTAAATTATCACACACATCTTAGATCCTACTTCAGAGCATAGTGAGTGATATTGAAGCATACTTACCAAATTTAAACAGATAGGAATTAAATTAACAAAGATTAGGAATCGTAAAATATTGTTCTCTCATATAAAACAAAAAAAAAATCGTAAATTTTCTCCAAAACAGCCAATTTGATGTAGGCAGATACCTTAAAGGAGCTTTGCTCATCTGGTCAAACCTCCCTCAAACTGATTGGGTCAAGCCTTACCACACAGCCTTTTAGTAAAGAATAGCACATTCTGACCTTACGTCTAATATCTTCTTCAAGCTGTATCCCTGGAATGAAAATTCAATATTTCTGCATTCTATAAAAACTTCCTACTTAAATCTCTGTAATATATTTTACCAAGAAAAGTTCCTACAAAGTATATCTAAAAAATAAACTTTTTAAAATGAAAACTTTTCACAATGGATTATCCCACAACTGTTTCAACTACCTGCTTAAAACAAGGATAATTGTTTGAGCATTCCAGTCGCGTTGGTTGCAATATTTTGGTAATGCATTGAAACTCAGTTAAGGGTGTTCTTAACTGCTCCATTCAGCAAGCGCAAAACGTTTTGACATATTTACAAAATCATTTTTGAACAGAAAATTATAAAATTGGAATGCCTGACTATGGAAGCGATTTTGAATCGAACTTAGTTTTCCATTTTATGATAATTAAATTACCTATCCAGTTCTAAGCTATTTCGATCACGTGATCACCAGTTTTTACCCTGCTTTTAGACTGGTTTCGTCGGGAAATGTGCTCAAAAAAAATGTACTTTGAAAGCTTTTTATGAAAGATCTATTGAGTTTTAAAAAATGAGTGCAATTAGACAGTTTCTGAATAACAACACCTGTTATTTTCATGCATTTCTGAACAAAAATAATAAAGCATATGTCACAAAGGTGCCCTTTTTTATTTTTAGAATACTCTTAAATATAACAAAGAAGAAAAATCATGCGTCTTCTACAGATTATTACTTTCCAACACGTTCAGAATAAGGTAACGATATTCTACCGTTTAAGAAATTAAAATATTGCGACTCATTTCACCTTATAGAAATGTATAATGCATTTCAGAACCGAATTTCAGCTGGTCTCATTTGCAATCGAAAAATTTTTAGCAGCCCTGTATATGGTATAGACATTTGTATCTATTAATAATATGCATTTCAAAATTTAGTTCATTTAAGATCTGCACACATTTTAGTTTAAAATTTCCCTTCAGCAACTTTCTGTAATAAGGAGAATGCCAGGGAATACTTTTAAAAAGTCCTGTGTACCACACAATAATTAAAAACACATAACAGACGAATACGTTTCGCGAGCACCAGGGCTCGCTTCTTTATATGTGTTTTTAATTACTGTGTGTTCAAATGTTTGATTTTAATTATTGTAGTATTTCAAACAAGGATTTTATTGATTATATTTGGTTTCAACGGATCTTTCTGTTTATTTTATTTTTAAAATTTTACCGCTTGAACACTGAAGAAGCGAACCCTGGTGCTCGCGAAACCTATACGTCTGTTATGCGTTTTTAATTATTGTGTGTTCAAACGTTGGATTTTATTGATTGTTGTATTTCACACAAGGTTTTTATTGATTATCTTTGGTTTCAACGGACCTATTTGTTTATTTTATTTTTACCGTTTTAACGCTTGGACATTGAGGAAGCGAGCCCTGGTGCTGGCGAAGCGTTTACGTCTGTTAAGTGTTTTTAATTATTGTGTGTTCAAACGTTGGATTTTAATGATTGTAGTATTTCACACAAGGATTTTATTGATTATTTTATTGATTAAGTCGTGAACATAAAACTCTACAACAAAAGAACCACTGATTCAAATGACCTGTAATTTCACAAATGTGCTGCGAAAGCAATAAAAAAAATTAAAGGATGAGAAAAAAAGAAAATAAATTAAATAAATTAAATCGACAGATAGCGCTCTGTATTTGTATATTCTTAATGCTAGCATACGCATGATACACGCACATTAGCGATAAAAATGTGAAGTATGCATATCTCGTGGTTATTATTCAATAGCTATCTTTGCAATGTGACTGCGCCATTGACGCGAAAACGGGGGACAACACATTGTAAATCTCTTACCTTTGTATCTATTTTCCGCACGAATTTGAAGATGTTCGCCGTTCCTTTTTCCAAGTACCGCATTCTGAGAAACAATGTACGGAACTTTGAAAAAAAAAATATTACGAATATCAAAAACATACAGAATGAGGTAATTCAGAAAATGTATGCATCTTCCCCAAAACAGAACAAAATAAATATGTTTTTTTTCTAATATGGTTTTTTTCTAATATTTTCCATAATATGGTTTTTTTCTTTTTTTAATAATATTAACCAACTTCCAAAAAAGAATCAAGCTTATCGACAACTTGGCGCTAACGCATATGAATGCGTAGTTTTAAATGCTTATGATTTGAAAACGGTTGCAACAATGAACGATCATGTGCGTTATATCATTTTTTTTTTTGTCAAACCATAAGCATATTATTAAAACTATGCATTCGTATGCGTTAGCGCCATGCTACTAGAGAAATGTAGCACCAATCTGCTTTCGCTAATTTCGCAAAATCTATCTAGATCCCGACTTTTTTCAGTCCAGATTTAACCTTTTGAAGGAAAAAGATCTCGTATCTGTCTAAGAGTAATTGCCTTAAAAATAAACGCATTTAATAGGACGACTGATTAAAACAATTGAAATTTGAAAGTTTTTATTTAAAAAAAAGTTCTAATCATCAGAATTTTATGAAATTAAAATTGGACCGCATGGGTATCATATACTTTTAAACAAAAAAAGAATTATCAAAATCGGTTCTTATTTACGGAAGTTATGAGTGAACAAGAAATACATACAGGTCGAATTCAATAACCACCTTCTTTGATGTCGGTTATATAATAATGTGGAGGAAAGCATACGTACGGAACTGCACAACTAACACAAGAGATTTTCAGTTTGTTGTCAGAGTTTTCAGCGTAAATGGAATAGTCAGTGCTATATCTGTTGAGTAATGAACATGAGGTATGCATTTAAAACGTAAAAATACATGTAACTGTATATAAATTACTTAAAAGGTGCATGATAAAATATATAAAATTTAAAAATACATTTACAGTACTTTTAAAAAGTTTAAAGTTTTATTATGCACCTTTTAAGTAATTTATATACATTTACATGTATTTTTACGCTTTAAATTAGTAAACAAGGTGAATTCTGCACTGTTTTTGTTCTTAAGGTACCCGACCACACAGTAAAAAAAATTCAAGAGGTTACTAAAAATTTTTTAGTAAATTTGTATTCCACAGAATTTTTTAGTAACCATTACAAACTTCTTTTTGCAACCAAACAAGCATTTCTTTTGTAAACTAAACAAAAGAATTTTTTGTATAACTAACGTAAAAATTTTTAGTATAAGCCACGAAGAAAATTTTAGTAATAGCTCCAAAATTATTTTTAATAACCATTACGTGGGCCCGAAGGGCAGGAGTTTCCTTCGAGCTGCATCCAGACTTGTGAAGCGGAAGATTTTCGGCAAAACCGCAATAGATGGCACCACCAAACATTGCTACTGCTCCGATAGTATATTCATAATCCCTTTATTAACGAGTACTTACACTACATATATTCGGGTCGGTGGCCAGTATCGAAACCGGGACCTTTTAGCCTGGAGTCCGTTACTATAACCACTATGCTATCAAGGCCACAGCAAGTGAGTTTTAGTAATAGCTATTAAAAATATAAAATTATTAATTCTATCCGTTGCTAACTTTTTTCTAGTAATTCTTACAGATTTTCTTGTAACCGACTAAGATAACTAATTTTTTTTTAGTAATTACAAGGATCACTAAAGTTTTTTAGTAGATCGACACTTTTTTTTACAGTGCACGTTTGGGTCAATTTTTTCCATAAAAGCGATTTAATTACTTTTTAAACTTGTTTTTACTAAGATTATGACTAGAAAATGTGAAAAAAAGTAAAAAATATTTTATTCATTGATAACATTTTGATAAATGGAGGAATTTATCGCAAAATTTAATGATATTTGACGTAAAACGCAAAACGCTCTAAAGGAAATTCTTCTGTATGTATCTTAATTTCCTTTTTACACTCCATATTTATGACATATTGGCAAAGGGAATGAACTAAAATCTAGGAGATGCTTTAAGTATTTCAAAACTTATAGCGTATCGTACCTGTTTACATGTTAATTTTCATAAAATTCATTAATGTCATTCCACAAAAACATCTATAAAACAAAAAATATTTATTTTAAATTTTTTAGTTCATTCCCTTCACAATAGTGTAAATAACGTATATTTCAAATTTCATGGTGATATTCCTATAGCATTTTGAGAAATCGTGTTTTGCGTATGGAATTTTCACTGAAAATTACATTTTCCAAAAAATGCAATTAAAGTGTCGATTTATGTTTTTCAAGAATTTACAGTAATGTACATCTATAATAAACACATTAGCCTCGAACCCAAAAAATAAGTACTGTCCATGAAGCATATTATTTACATTTCTTATAATTATTAAAAAAAAAAAAAAAAAAAAAAAAAAAAAAAAATACGTGTGGCTTTCGGGGATTGCCACGATAAAGCTATTGCATAGCATTATTTATCAACTTATGCAATTATTTATTTATTTTTTATTTATGCAGTTTTTTGTCTTTGATATTAATTCAAGTTACACTTTTTGAGCGTGATAACCGATTACAAAAATTTTTTTTCTTCTTTTATTGAATAAATGAGAAGTTAATATCGTTTAAATATTTTTATTTTCTTACAATACATGTAGGTTAATCAGGAATTTTTATCATTGAAACTATACGTTTATGGTAGCTGAAATAAAAAACATAAGTTTGAGACTTGATATTCTCAAAATATCTGAAAAATACCGCGTCAATGTCTGCCGAAGTCTACCGAAGGATACCGTGCCGAAGTCTACCAAACTGAAGCGATGTTAGCCGGAGTGTTAGGATTTTTTTTCTCCTTACGGAATTTCTAGATTCTTTCGCCGCGCTCAAAGCCCGCGATAAAAGTTATGCAATACCTTAATAAATTCCGCGCTACGAAAATTAGATCGCGAGTTATAAGCATTTTAAGTTTTCCGAACCTCACCGTGGGGGCCTCCTGTCACCAAAAATTAACACTGTCTCATAATAAATTACCAAACAAAATTTGGCAGCACTACGAAAATTAGATCGCGAGTTATAAGCATTTTAAATTTTTCGACCCTCACCATGGGGGATCTCCTGTCACCAAAAATTAACAATGTCTCATCATAAATTACCAAACAAAATTTGGCCGCGCTACGAAAATTAGATCACGAGTTATAAGCATTTTAAATGTTTCGACCCTCACCATGGGGGGGGGGTCTCCTGTCACCAAAAATTAACACTGTCTCATAATAAATTACCAAACACAATTTGGCCGTGCTACGAAAATTAGATCGCAAGTTATAAGCATTTTAAATTTTTCGACCCTCACCGTGATGGTTCTCCTGTCACCAAAAATTAACACTGTCTCAAAATGAATTACCAAACAAAATTTGGCCGTGCTACGAAAATTAGATCGCAAGTTATAAGCATTTTAAATTTTTCGACCCTCACCGTGATGGTTCTCCTGTTACCAAAAATTAACACTGTCTCAATAAATTACCAAACAAAATTTGGCCGCGCTACGAAAATTAGATCGCGAGTTATAAGCATTTTAAATTTTTCGATCCTCACCATTGGGCGGGTCTTCAATCACCAAAAGCTACATTATCCTACCTTGTTTTATCTTAAGACGATTCTTTTCTATACACATTCTACCAGGAATTTTTATTATTGAAACTATAGATTTATAGTAACTGAAATAAGAAATATAAGTTTGAGACTTGATATCCTCTAAATATCTGAAAAATACCGCGCCAATGTCTGCCGAAGTCTACCGAAGGATATCATGCCGAAGTCTGCCGAACTGAAACGATGGTTAGCCGAGTGTTAGGTTTTTTTCGTTACTGAATTTCTAAATTTTTCTCGTTACGGAATTTCTACATTCGGTCGCCGCGCTCAAAGCCCGCGATAAAAGCTATGCAGTAGCTTAAAAACTACCAAAACCTCGATATTTCTCCAAATAAACGGTCTTTTAAAGGGCACTTCCGGTTTGAGTGACAGCTGTTGAGTAGTATAAAAACCGCTATAACTCCGGATCTATTTATCGTACAATAAAAATAAACACAGTTTTGGAAAGGTAAAAAGTTGGTCTTTATAAAAATAAAATGAAAAAGGTTTAACCACTTTGGTTGAAAATTGAATTTTCAACGTAGTCGGATACCTTAACTCCAATTATATGAGGTATGCATGCTTCACATTTTTATCGCCAATATGCGTTTGTTATGGGCAAGCTCTTCTTCTGTTTTTAATGCATATACAACGTTATATGTAATTTTTTTTAAACCACTCTTTAAAAAATCTCCATTGCTTTGAAAGCACTTTCGTGAGATTTCTGGTCAGTTGTACGAATAATCATTTTGTTATAGGGTTTTACTTTCAGGACTTTAAAAAAATAAATAAAACACCCTGTATATTTTATATGAGTGATAAATCATTTAAAGTAAAGCGTTATTTATCGATAAATATTCAACACTTCTGAATGAACTGATATTTTTTTCAATTATTCCTCTTATGTTTTATCTAGCAAATGCGTTTTAAGTTCACATTTCAACACCTAAAATATTTGAAAGTGCTCCATTAATCATTTATTAGTGACAATGAAGGAAACGAAATACAAGCATTCTCAAGTCTTGATCCGCTAATCAAACCGCAAAGACGTTTATTGATGTTTATTCTATTCGAAATATTTCCAGACTAATGTTTTATTTTGATTCATTATTAGCAGTACTAAATTCGTTAGTGAATGTTGTACAAATGATTAGCTATTATTTAACTTACTAATTGAGCATCTCTGTGAAAGCGATAGAATAATAGTCATTCATTCAACAACTGTCCTTCTTCCTTAACACTTCCTTGTCTGATGTACTATTAAGAATTTATGCGTGTTAAATGAGTATTATTTTGTTTTAACAAAAACTTTTTGTTATTGTTTGCATATAGTAATGTTAGTGTATACAATGTTAGTATCTATGCAATTACTATATCCCTTCCTTTATGTTTAGGCCTTTGGTAATAGTAAAAATAATAAATGTTCTCTATATTCTCTTTGCACCGTTTGCGATTAATTTATTTTAAAAATATATTTCCCTCAATAAATTTAAAATAAAGGTTACTTTTCTGAACGAATCATGTGTAATAAAACTTAAAATGTATTACAAGCTACAATATCAGTAAAATCCTGTTCTAATACAATATTTTCTAAACATCCCCAAAAACTCTTCCTTAGCATATTTTTATATGAATGCGAATGGAATAGTACGCAAAACATCAGCATTCGGTATGTATTAGACATTGAATTATCCGTTAAATTTAATGAAACTGTTTTGATAGTTAATAATTATATCATTAACGTAAAAGTAGTTTTTTATAAAATTAAACAAAAAAAAAAAATGAAACGAAAGTTTTGAACAATTTATTAGATAAAGGAAGTTGAATTAGCTTTGTTTTTAACACTTTCGTATCAGCTTTGCTGCACGCATAATCCTATATTTCGCTTTAACCCCTACGAGATCGGAGTCTTTTACAAAATTTTTAATGTTTTGTCACCGAAAAACAGACAATTGTACCTTATTAAATCGATAAAATGCTCCGATTAAATAAAGGAAATTTCACACTAAAAATTTACTAGTGGGTTCAACACGAATTCTTATACCTTTTTGATGAACGTATGCGTGTCGGTCGTTTCCAAAGCCCTAGAAGATTTCAGGACTCTTAGAACTGAAAAAAAAAACATTTTCAACATTTAATATAATAAAATGGATTTGATTTAAAAACACAATATACTCGTAATAAAACACACAAGTCTATTTTTTCATTTTACGTATTTGGAGACCTTCAGGATGGAGAGTTATCATTTACAGTGGGCTACAATCTGTAAGATATTGGACAAACAGGAATATCACCATAACAGATTATGCACAATATTATAAAAGAAATTTTGGAACAAGGTAGAAAATTTTGATGTTTACTTATAATTTATACTATAATAATTACTCTGAATCTAAATAAACTTTTATTTAAAGCATTGTTATATTTTTAGTACAATATTACATTTAAAGTTGATTGAAATTTATATCAAAAATATGGACAATATAATCACCTTTTAAAACATACTACATATACTCGCTTATAAACGAGAACATTCTGGCAATTTTCTGACAGCAAGCTGGAGATGGTGGTTAGGGGTCGATTCATTAAAAAAGCAAAAACAAACATTTCGAAGACTGCAAAATACTGATTTTTTCATGTGTCCGAATAATAAAATGATGCATAAAATATACAAAAAATAATAATTCAACATTATTTTTTTGTTTATTTAGTTCATTTTTGCATTGAAACTAGAGATCTTTGGCTGATTTGGGGCCAAATTCAAGTAAAAAGTTAAACATAAACACGGGTTTTCGATTTTTTTCAGAATTTTTCTGATCCCCCCAAGCAAAAGTTGGAGGGTCGACGAATACGCGAGTATATACGGTATTTAAAAAAAGAAGCGTTTTGTTTCTTTTCTGAGACATCAGTTCCGTTAAGGCCCCAAACTAAGAGCAGAAAAAGACCGGATGATAATGAAAAATCTACGGGAGCGTTCTTATCAAATATCTCTCAAATTTTACATGATTTTTTTGCATAGGATAGCTGAGGACGATCCACAAACGGCCTAGTTTTTACTTTTTTGATTTTGGTTTGACATTTTTTTTATAAGTACTTTAAATTCTAAAACCGGTTTAAACCGGTTCTGAAATTGTAACTATCATAATAAAAAAAATGCATAAACAAAATCGAAAAAATAAAAACTAAGTCGGTTGTAGATAGTCCTAATCTATCCTATGGAAAATAATCATGCAAAAATATCAAAATTTTAGCTAGATATTTTAAAAGAACGCTCCCATAGACTTTACATTATCATCCGGGTCTTTTTCTGTGTCTAGTGTTGCGTCTTAACACAGACTAACATTAAATATATATTTTGAAAATTTCATTTAGAAAAAAATAGAAGTTTTTGAGACATTGTGTGCGTTATGCCCAGAAACATCATTGCGAGAAAAAAAAGACTTTAACATTTTAGAAATACCGCTTCAGCTTTTCAACAAGTGTAATTTTCAAAGCCTCAACTTCTGCCTTAATAGGAATTTTGAAAAATAAAAATATGTAGAAATGTGCAGAACAGAATAAAAGCTTAATGTCTAAAAAAAATGAAAATTTTGAAAATTTTTAAGTTTTAAGGTTGCTGGTTATTCACTTTCCGAATTCACTTCTTCAATATAAAATCTATGGGCGTTTGATGAATCCTTATATTTAAAATATCTCCTCGCGATATTATTATCGTTAACTTCGTCTTTCGGTGGTCCTTTCTTAAAAGATGTCACATTTTTTTATTTTTCAAAATATTTCTAAAATCATTGTTTAATTTTATATTAAGTGTTTAAATTTTACTTCCAGTTCGTCTGTTTTTAATACATAAAACATTAAATTAAACATAGATTTTAGAAATATTTTTAAAGTTACGAAAAAGAAGTGACATCCTTAAGAAGTTAACACTGAAAGAATAAATTAAAAATATTAGGTTCAAGAGGAGATATTATAACACCCATAGAATTAACATTGCGGAAGGAAATTCGGACCAGCAGCTTTAAGTGTCAATCAGACCCCTATCCAAAAAGTTGAAAAATGTACCACCGTTTGAAATAGTTAACTTAGATAGTTTGAAGGTTGCATAAACTTTTCTTCTTATTTCGAAATGCTATAGTTGTAACAGAAATGCTGGTTTGATAAAAATAGAAAAGTATGTAAATCCTGGTAAGTAACTTAGGTTTGTTCAGTAATCCCATGGAAATTACATATTCTCCTTAAATTTCAAAAACTACATTTTTTTATTTGAACATGTTATATTTAACTCTTCATACAGTATAAATTCAGCTGGTTATCTGCTGATTCCGTGATTTATATAGAAATATAAAGAGTTTATAGGACGCCTTAAATCTATCCCAGCATATATTATTATCTGCTTTTTTATTTCTTCCATAGCACGATTTAAAAATAGTGCAATTATTTTTTTTTCATTTTATTTTCTTACATTAAAAATGCCTAATTGAAATATAACATTTATTTCTATTGAAAGAATTGATATATTTTATTACTCTTTAATGTTTGCACAATGCATTCCGATTCAATCTGTAAGAAAAAAGAAAGAAAAAACTTTTTAGAAAAAGGAAACATATTATTCAGAGAGTATTTACTATGGTTAAAGTTGAGAAAAAAATCCGGAATTGAAGTTCATTGAGAACATTCATATTTGATTAAATAAATAGATTACGATACTGGTTTTTTATACAAAATTTTATTCATGAAGTGTGAGTCAGGGCACAAAAAAGATTAGGAATCCTTGTTTATCTGCACTATTAAAACTGTACTGTAAAATTTGCCTAATTTCATGAAGAAATATAAACGTAATTGTATAATATTTAGGAAAATGTATAAAAAATTTCAACGTTACAGAAATTCATAAGCATAAAAGTTGCAAAATATTAAATCTATTAAATCAGAAAAAAAATGTGGAGAAGAGGTAGAATCGATCTCGGTTTCCCTTGCTAGAAAACGAGCGCTTTGCGATCACGCCATGGACTATTTATCGTAGCTTTCAAACTAATGAGTATTTGAGACGTATGCCGAACTTTGACCCCCCCCCAGTTTCATAAAATGTAATGCCCATTTGAAGGAATCCTTTTACCATATTAATTAAAGATAAGCACGCTAGAATATACTTTAAAATAATAAATTAATCAAAAGCATCATTAAATTAATAAATTAATCATTTAGTTTTAGCGGTGCTCTTGAAAACCTTACGCACTGCATAAAATTTATACAACTAAAAAAAAAAAAAAAAAAAAAAAAAAAAAAAAAAACATTAACCGTTTATATGCCATCTAATGTAAATCTAAATTTGTAATTCCTATACAGCTTCAAATATTTTAATTTATGAATACAAATTTAGAAAATAACAGAAAAAATATTTCTGCAGTTTTTTGGCTGTTTTTATTTAAGTGAGCCTAATTTAAAACATGAACATTGAAATGCATATCATCATAAATTCACAATGCATACAAATATAACAAATTATTTCCCGCTCTATGATATTATATATTGATTGTTCTTGAGTATTTTCTCGAGTTCCAAAAACATTTAGTCTCCTAGCGGTCAAATGTAAGTAATATAGAGTAAACGATAAAAGCAAATAATATACTTTTTATGCAAATTAATGAATTTACATATTCCTTATACCTATGATAAATGCTTAAACATAAATATTATTCAAAAGTTTAAATCAACTTTATAATATACAGGAAAAATATGGACATCGTTATTATGTTGGAAAATATATGTTTTTATTACAGATAATACAATGTTCCCATTTGGGAACGTTGGCGATTAAACGGTTAATAAAAGTTTAATTTTACGAAGAATTAAATACATATTTATTTTGAGAGTCACAAACATGCTACTGCTTAAAATTTAAATATCTTTGGAACATGTCACAAGCATAACAAAAAAAAAAAAAAAAAAAAAAAAAAAAAAAAAAAAAAAATACATTTTTGAAACATTTTGAATCTAATCAAATCCCATTTCTTCTATATATTTTAAAATAAATCTCTTTCTTTATCAAACATATTCAAGAGGTAGTATTTCAGAAAGCAGGGTATTTCGACATTAAGTAGAAATACAGCTATTATTCTTTTTTCGTTCAAGTACTTTATCGCATCATACTTTTCTAACCCAGGAAAAAATCCTGCTATGGAACGTGAACGTACTATTTGGAGGAAAAATGGACTTCAAAAATGATAGCTGTGTTTAAATTTTTTTTTCACAAATTCACAAAAAAAAATTTGTTTGGGGGATAAAAACAGACTTTTTACTATTATTATTATTTTAGAATTGTATCTCTAAATAAAATTATTATATAGTGATTAGGACTAAATTATTAAAGTTTCATTTATATTACAATCATTTTCAATGGCGTTGTTTCTCCACTTCTGTTTATTTTTTAATAATCTTTTTGCAGCATTGCACTCGAAACTTTTACGTCTGTTTACCTCGTAAAATTTCATCATAGTTATTTACTTTTTAATTCTTGTACTTCCTTTTTATTTTATTGTTCCAAATATTTGCGCTAAAACAAATATAATAAAGATATATAAATATATTCTACAGATGTACATACAATAAATCTAAACTTGAATAAAAAATTAGCCTCAGACGAAGATTATTTATACTCCCTATTTTTTTTTCCAAAATATAGCTTAATATACTAAAACACAAGAAGCAAAATTATTGGAACTCTATTACTGATGATTCAATGATTTTTTTCTACTATACGGAGTATGAATTGAAATTTCATCAAATTAGTTGGATAAATTCAAGATGGCTTTATTTAGTGTAGTTCATGTTTCGTCACCCAATTTGCCAATATATTGATGTGCTAAATATTTTAAAACAGAGGTACATAGAAAGACTCTTCAAAAATGAAAAAAAATCTGGTATTAAAAAAAATTATATGCAAATTTGCTTTTAGTTAAATATCCATTTATTCTGTTTCTCAAACGTGTTTTTCTTTAAATACCGCAAAGAATCATAATTGAGCTTCTTTACCTTCCCCTCATATAGATTCTTTTTTCTTTTTATGAAAAAAAAAATGCTATTTATAAGCTTTCTTTCCGAAATTTTATTTTTTAATGCTTTTAAAATGTTTAATGCTTTTCAATATTTTCTATTTTTTTTTTTTTTTTTTTTATAAAATTCCTCAAGCGATTTTTGTTTTGTTTCGTTTTGTTTCTATATCTTCTAAATGAATAAATATATATTAAATTTATTTTTATCTGATATACAGGATTTTCAGAAACTAAGATCGCGGTTTTTCATTACTATTTTTTTTAAACAAAGATTGATAGAATTATGCGGAAAACGGTTAATAGATAAGCTGTAAAAAACTAATACAGATGAATCGAATGGTGAATATTTTGAAAATATTTTGATTTAATTGCAAAAAGCACTTGCCTTGACATATATCTTGTTTTCAATTGCTTGCAAAGAACTACTTTTTTGGAATACAGTGCCATATTTTAACGATTTTTCGAACTAAATTTTTGGACGTCCTAAATTTAGAAAATTAACTCCAAAAATCGTTAAAATATGGTACTGTAAGCCGAAAAGCTGGTTCTCTGCAAGCAATCGAAAATTAGATAAATGTCAAGGCAAGTATTCTTTGCAGTCAGAACATAATCTTTTAAAAATATTCACCAATCAAAATTTCTGTATAAGGGTCTCACTGCTTAAATAATAAATAAACCGTTTACCGCAAAATTCTATCGATCTTTGTTCTTGAGAAATTTAATTTTGAAAGCGGGGTCTTATTTTCTGGACACCCCGTATTTAAATGTCATTGCATCAGAATAACAAACTTCGGTAGGCGTGTTCCCAGACCTTTGAAAAGAATGTTTTTTATATTTTCCTTGATATTTATGCACTAAGGTTTATTAGTTATTTATATTGTTCTTAAGTTATATAATTTTTGTTCATATTTCCTTCATATCAAAATGAATTATTATATTTAAACTTTTTTATTGATTCATAAATTTTTATTCATGGAAACTACTGAGCTCAAATGGAAGAGAAATTTTAAACCAGAATGTATTAATTCGATCATTTTTCATATTAAACTAATAGTAAAACACGAATTAAATATCTCCAGCTGATCGAAAATTTGCCCAGACCGGTTATCGAACCCAGATACTTGGCTTACAAGGCCAATGCCTTACCTGTTAAGCTAACTGGGCGATAGCCTGTTGGAACTTTTCGTTGAGATAACCTTATTGGTCATAACATCTAGCCGATCATTTAGACAGCTCGGCAGAATAAATCGCAGGTATTGGAACTCCATATAACGATGGATACGTAGGTATACTATTATTTTAATACAATCAACAAGTTTACCAATCAGTTTGGTTGGATTAAAATAATAGTAAATCCTAAAATATTTTATAAATTCTGATTATATTTCCCCACCCTCACAGTTTTGTTATTCTCCTCACTAAAGTTCCAATTATAAAATCTCTCCTTTCTTAATGTCATTAAACTTTGCTGTCAGCGAAAACGGGGGAGGGGGTTTTACTTACGGTATATTTGTATTATTTTTCACTACTAAATCCTTAACAAGAACGTAAATTTGAATTTAACTATTCACCTCGAAACTCACAATCAAGAGGAATAATGATTGAATTAAATGTCTAAAGTCACGTTTACATATTGCGTATAAAAGATAAAACTGGGAAAGGGATCATTTATTTCATATCGATAGCTTTAACTTTCAGAAACTTGAATTACTATGGAAATCTCATTAATTTAAAACATGAACGCGTGTGGTGGGTCTTTGTCAAAATGTCTTGAATATTTTAAATTCAGTAAGTTGAGAAATGAAAATTATACAAATAGTGTTTCATGAATTGTACTTAATTCATTTGAAATTTTACGAAATTTATTCAAGATATTCAAAGCAATAAATATATGGACAATTGAAATGAACTTATTGAATGAGACAGTTCTAAAAAAAAATCCTTTATGTAATAAATTTCAAGAGATTATGCTATTTTGATTTTTATGTCTTCGAAACTATTCAAAGGTACTGTTTATTTTATGGATATTTTTGAAAGTAAAAGATCATATTTTGAGTTTTAAAATTATTTTTCTGATAACGCGTTTAAGGAGGTTCGAGACATTTTTTTAAACTAATTTTTATTTACTGAATTAAAGTTTTGATTTTTTTTGTTATTGTTAACCATCTCATTTGTGAACAAAATCATATGATAAACCTTCTCTTAATTTGTCTAATTTTTTTTTTTAATTTATAATTTATTTTAAAAATGGGGGTAATTTAAAATTGTTATAATTCAAAATATTATTTGTAGAATTGCAATTTTTTACATTAAAATATACAGAAATATCCAAATTTTAATTTTAATTTAGCATTTAAAAATATTAATAAAAATAAAAATACAATTATTTAAACTAATAATTTGAAAGAAAGATGTAACTTTTATTTAAAATATCATATTTTCAAAAGTAAATATTTTTTTTTCAAATTTCCTGAATTAAAATTAAAGTAAAAAAGTAAAAAAAGACCTGTTTTAAGTTTAAAGCATTTATCTTTAACGGTTATTGAGTATAATAATTTAAACCCGCGAACTTGTGTAAAAATTCGTTCTGAAGAAAAACGCATGTTCGCAAGAATTCATTTCATGACAACCATTTTTTAAAAGGTAGATTTTGAAAACAGATGAAAACGAAAAAATTAATATCTCTTCTTTTAATTAAGATAGAAACATAATTTAAACGTCATTTTAATCATAAAAAAAAAACAGAGAAATGTTTAATGTAATAAAGCATTTTTTAGGAACATTGAAGATTTTTGGGTCCCGTACCCCCTTAACTTAACTTTTAAAATTTTCGTCAACATACACTTTTCGTTTTTTTATTATTATTATTTGAAAATTGGTTGTTGTTTTTAGTCGGAAATGGACCTTGTGGTGAGCGCATTTTATTTTTTGTTGATTGATCTGGATATTAATAATTAATCAATGGCGTATGCAAAATATATCACTCTGTTACGTAATCCATGTTTTGATCCTCATAAAAAATGATGTTTTTACTGATTTTTGTTAACTGAAAGGTAAGCATTCACAAAGTTTCCTTTGTTCAATGTATGCACTCATTTTATTAATAATTAATTAATTTAATTATTTAGATTTTTTACGAAATTCCTTACATGTTAAGAAATTTTAATATAAATAGTAAATCAAAATGTTGGAGTTAATAAAGAAAAAAATAAAAAAAAACTTACAAAAGAGCAATTTATCAGATATTGAGAAAACCGAATCCAAAGAAAGACCATCAAATATCATCTTAAAAGAGGTCTGAGTTTACCGAGTTTATCGATTACGAGTTTGCGACTATCACGAAAAAGGAAACAATCTAATGTAGAGCCAATTTGTTACAAAAGACCATTTTTCTTTAAATATAGGATTTATTTATAAGTTTTTTTTTAAATTTTAGTATGAAAAATTCTTTTACAAATCATTGGATTGTTTATATATTATGTATTTTTTTTGAAGGGGGGGTCTTTATACGTAAACAGTTTCTTCATTATTCAATTCCAATTAGTTGCTTACAAATAAGTTTAAGATTACTACTGAAAAAGCACTGAAAAGAGTACAACTATACTTTTTCTGTCTTTGTTTCATATATATATATAATGTCGAGCAACAGTAAATAAATTATTATTTTATTTGTAAAGAATAAACAACTATTATCTTTATTTTTTGTTATCACAAAGAAAATTTAATTTTCATTTATACTGATTCCCAAAACCCCTTTCTAATCATATAAATTTTAATTGTTTTTCACCACGAAAGATTTAACTAGAATGTAAATTTTGAACGATATGAATAATTGTAATTTTTGGTTTTGTAATCACCATAAATCCTGTAATAAGCAAGGATAATAATATAAAATCTCATTATTTTGAAAAATACGCTAAATAAAATTTTCATTTATACTGTTTATCAAAATGTGTTTATCATATCATTTGTATTATTTCTCGCCACCAAATCCTACACTAGAATGCAATTTTAGAACTATATGAATAATTGTAAATTTTGCTTAAGTATACACAACGAATCTCAAAATGAAAAGGAATAATAATTAAAATGGAATGTTTAAAATTACGTTCATTCATTGCATATCAAAGATAAAACTGAGAAAGAGATTAATTATTTTGTGTCAATAATTTAACTTTAAATATCAGCAACTTGAATATTTATGAAAATCTCATTAATTTGAAATATGAATGCTTGTGGTTGGTTTTTGTGAAAATGTCTTGAATATTTTAAAACATATCAAGAATTTATACGTGTTTAATTTTCATGTATTCTAATAAAATGTTCCTTACATATTATTGTTATTTTTCGATGCAAAAGTTTATGTTTTACATTTCTAAATTTTATTTTCAGTGTTTGTACGCATACAGGGTTTAAGGAGATTTTAGTACTAGAAAGTTTGTAAAGTTTGTCCTTATATCTAAAAAAAAAAATTTTTTTTTCATTAAAAAGGGCAAATATCACTAAGAAAATCCCTTAAAAAGTCTTTTAAAGTCGGCGAATAAATTCTGTTTTCCTGTCAAAAATAACACGTCTTATTTAACTTATGTAATTTTTCCGTCAACATATACTCCCAGGTTTTTACTAATAAATTTATTTATTTTTAATTTCTCCACAAGTGGTATTTGTATTATCCAAATACCATAATTTGCCATTAATTAAGGTAGACATCACTATTTTTAATTAATCACATTCGAAAGGTTACAACGAATAGACGAACTCATTTCTGTCTTTGTGTCAGATACATAGAATGTCGAACAACAGAAAATAATTTATCCATTTATTCGTAACTAACAACAATTGTTCTTCTTTTTTGTTAAAATGAGACAATTAAATTTTAATTTATACGGTTTCTCAAAAATGTTTTCATTATATACATTTGTATTATTATTCACACCAAAGACTTCATTAGAATGCAATTTTTATTGATATGATAATTTGTAAATTTTGCGTAAGCTTTATTTTACTTAAATATGCACCATATATTTATTAATGAGCAAGAATGTCAGTTGAATATAAATTTACATCTGGCTTATTCATTGCATATCAAAGATAAAAGTGATAAAGATATGATTAATTTTGTTTCAGTATTTTAACTTGAATTTCAGCGACTTCAATAATTATGGAAATCCGATTAATTTAAAATATGAACTCGTGTGATTGGTCTTTGTTAAAATTTGTTGAATATTTTGCATTCAATAAGTTTAGAAATGAGAATCATGTAAACAGTGTTACGCAGAAAACATGTAATAACTTTTAAGAATTATGTAACAATAAATCTATGGACAATTGGAAAAATCTTATTAAATAAAATATTTTTTTCTTAAATCTTTATATAAAACTTTTCAAGAGCTTAACTATTTTTTTTGTTTGTTTTCAGGTTATCTATTCAAAGGCTCTAATTATTTTAACCCTCTAATGATCAGATGGATTTTAAAAACATGAAAGTCCATCTTGTTTCATTCAGTGGCACTACTGTTAACAAGCACATATCTGCTTACCATATCAAATAAAACTCAAAACTAGCTTTTAAAATTTATTTAATAATGTATATAAGAGTAGCAACTGCAGAAAGAAATTTAAAATCTAATATTATTCGAACAAAGAATTTCCGAACTTTAACGACTGGCTGAGGATGTTTATTAGTCTCAAATAAAAATTTAATTCTCCATGTATTTTTTGTTTTCACGGGGAAAGCGAAAACTTCACAATTCACAATAAAATAGCGTAAAACGCAGTCATAAATGCTAAAAGCACTTTATGTTTTCTATATTTATATAATTAAGAGTTTATTTTTTAATTTTTATTTAGTTATTTATTTACTTATTTTTTATCTTCACGTTTTGTAATCAATAGATCCGTTTATTTTATTGAATTTTTCAATGCAAAAAATTATATTTTATATATTTGAATTCGTTTTCTGTCATATGAAATGTACATAATTTAATTCATTAAATTTTCCGTTAATATAAACTTCCAGTTTTGTTTCGCTTTCTCTGCTAATTGTATTTTCTTTATTTAATTGAATAAATAAGATAAATATTACTATACTATTTTTAATTATTCTCATTCAAAAAATAAACAACGAATTATATGAACCTCTGTCGATCTTTGATTCAGACACTTAGAACAGCAGAAAATAATTTATTCAGTTACTAACCACTATTGTAATACTTTTTTGTTATCAAGAAAATTTAATTTTCAAATGTACTGATTCTCGAAATTCTTTCTCATTATATACATTTTAATTATTTTTCAACATCAAAGACTTCAATAGAATATAACATTTCAACTATATGAATTATTGTATTTTACTTAATCATCACACGTATTATAGGGTAAATCTTGCAATCGTTTTGAAAATCGAAAAATGTTTTTGTATCGAAAAATGTTTATTCGAAACTCTTTCTTCGGACATTCGAAATATTCATCTGATAATATATATATATAATAAAAAAAAGAAAGAAAGAAATGAATGAACAAGACAATGGAAAAACGTGAATTTTGCATAAAGAATGAAGTCGATCGGATAGCTAATTGTCGAGATATTTGTAATTATAGTTCGACACCCTTCAATTTTATATGACCCTGTATTTCATGCAAATTTCAAATCAAAGACGTATTTTAATCAAAATTGGAACAATTAATCTAATGCATTAAATTGTTAATTAATAGAATTATCATCTTTGGAGTCATAAAGCTACTTCTTTTACGCAATGCCCCTTTACTTGGTTTTATTTTCATATTTTATAGTATTCATATCTATGATGGGTAAGTATTACGGTGGCTCCCAACGACTAGTTTTTATTATGTATTCACCATAAATCTTGTAATAAGCAAGAATAATTATTGAAACTATATCTTTTAAATCGCGTTATTCATTTCCTATCAAACAAAAATCAGAAAAAGATATGATATTTTTATGTCAATATTTTATCTTTAAATTTCAGAAACTTGAATAATAATGGGAATATCATTAATTTTAAATATGAACTCGAGTGGTGGATCTTTGTTAAAATGTCTTGAGATTTTCAAATTCAATAAATTTAGAAATGAGAACTATGGAAACAGTGTTACACAGCAGACTTGTATTTAATTTAAATTTTTCGAAATTTATTCTTAATTTATGAAACAACAAATTCATGGACAATCAAAAAAATATTGAATGAGAAATCTTTAAAAAAAATCCCGTGTTCATATAAAACGTTAATTTCTGCATTTTCGATTTCCGGATTTTTTAAACAAATGTTCTCTTTATTTTAACTCTCTATTGACCGAATGGATATTTAAAACACGAAAGTAAATCTGGGATCATCCGGTGACACCATTGTTAAAAAAAAGGATATTTATTTACCATATCAAATAAGTTTCAAATTTTAGCTTTGAAAAATATTTTAATAATATATATGAGATTGTCAACCACAGAAATAAATTGAAAATGTAATACTGTTTAATAATAAAAAAAGAAAAAAAATAGAACATTAACGGTTGTGTGAGGTCATTTACTGGTCTCAATCAAAAATTTAACTTCCTACTTATATTTTTCCTGAGGAAAACGATAACTTCTGAATTCATAATAAAACAGCGCAAAACTGAGCTAAAAGTCCTAAAAGAATTTTTCTGATTGCAATATATTAATTACAGTTTGACAATATAAAAAACCAAATGGGGTCATTTATTAACACAAAATCAAAATGTAATTTTATGTTTATTTACCGTATTTATTCGTGTATAGGGCGCACGCATGTATAAGGCGCAAACCTACTTTACAAGTAAAAATGGTAATTTCTTAAAATCTTTTATATAAGGCGCACCATAAAGTTGATAGGCTAATGACGAATGACCAAATGAATTTCAGTGAAAAAAAAGTTTAAACAAACATTACACCAGACCATAAAAGAAGACGAAAATGCATTTTTAGACTTCGGGTTGTAAGAGAATTACGGGAAATAGCAATGAGTGACAGTAAATAGAATTACTAATTGGCGTTTAGATAATGTCATTAGCTCTGTTGTATAAAAAAAACTGCAAGGAATGAAATAAATATGAAGTAATAGTTCAATTAAATATTATTTTCCGAGTTTTAATATTTTCTTTGAATAATTTCTTGTTTCATATGTATATCGTTCGACTTCATTCAACAGTAAAAAAAAATATTCCGTGTATAAGGCGCACATAGGAATTTTGCCCAAATTTTAGGGAAAAAATGTGCGCCTTATACGCGAGTAAATACGGTATTTATTTTCATGGGGAAGGGATAACTTCAGAATTCGTAATGTATAACTTAGTTACAAAAATGTAATAAGTAATTTTCTTGATTTAAATATTCGTTGGAAACCATCGCTGAAGTCATAAACAAACACCACGTAGTCATCCGAAGGCAAGTGGTATTTTTCACTGCAAAATATCATATTTCGTATACCTAATTAAGTTAATGCCAAATATACCCGGTTTAATTTAACTTATTTTAATATCTTTAACATTTTTAATTGTTCGTATTCAAAAGGTTACAAGGAATATGCGGAATTTTTTCCTATTGTTCTCAATTTAAAATTTTCCATATTTGTTTCAAGATTTACGAAACATTAAATTTTAAACAATTAAAATTAAATTATTGAATTATTTATATTTTAAAAAATTACCCTTTGTATAAAAAGTTCCTATAATTTATACGCTTATAATTTTCATGTTTTATAAAAAATGTTTCTTTTTTTTGTAATGTTTTTTAATAAAAGAATTAGCACTTTACATTTTTTTAAAATTATTTTCAGTTTAGTATAACACATTTAATTTAACTTGTATATTTTTCCGCAAATGTTTATTTTGAGAGTTTTACTTTTCGTTTCTTCCGCTTTTTCGCATACTTTATTTACTGTCATTATTTATGTCTAAACCGGCCATATCATTAAGGGTTAACATTAGGCCTAATTTACGACGATTTTTTTTAAATAATTATAAAAATTCTTTTATAATTTTGTAACGACAAGTACCTCTAGCGCTCCTGAATACCTTTTCTGAATGCCCATTAATCGAAATTTGAGTGAAACGGAAAAATGCGCTTTTCTAAAGAACTATAAAACCTAGGATAACACTACAGTTTTTTTTTTGAAAAGTTTAACTTTCCCACCCTGAATGGGTCGAATCAATCCGCTTCTATCATATATTTTATTCGATTTAAACCAGAAATTTCTTCATACACTAAGTTAAATAAATATTTAAAATAGTATTAAATAAAAATTATGGTGTCAAATGTTTCTAATCAAGTTTGAGTAATATTAAGCAGGGTAGGAAGGTTAAATAGTTGCTAAATACCTCTATTTTTTCATAATTTTAGCTTTAGTGGATTTCGAAAAAGAATGGGGGGTGGTTGCATATTTTTCTCTACATTTTCACGGTCCTATCTATAAAAAAAAATACTAATTAAAAGAAACTTGTTTTTCTGTTCAGCGTTAGAAAAGTTTTCACATAGTACCCCACAAGATATACAAATATTTTTTTAAATAATTTAATTAGCCATTTTCCTTAAATATATTTTCAAATGTTAAAAATTCTGTAAATATTTGAATCAACAGTATTTTGACTACCCTCAACTTGCACTTTCCACGCTTCTTGACTTAGGAGTAAAAGAGCTTTGACAAACACATGTGAGATCTTATAATGGGTTTCATTATACCCTTTAAGTATGAAACACTAAAAAGAGGAAGAAATATAGATGTAAAGCGATAGCTTACATATAAAATTCCCCATAAATCAACTAGATTTTTATTAATGCTTGAATTCACTTAAAAAAAACTATATTTGCTTAAAATAGAATTTATTTCAATTCGAAAAATAAAATTGAAAAAAAGGTAAATAATAAATGTATGTATATTAAAAATGCAAAATATCTTAAATTTGGTTATTATTATTAATTTTTATAACAAAAATATTTTAAAATTACTTTTGGTTATACAAATAAAAAACTATTTTTTGTATTTTTTAAATAGTTGAAATAAAGTTTAAACCAAAGAGTTTTAAAAGAGTTTTTGCGTGACTAAATTTACTGAAATTATTTTGTATTAATTCTTTTTACGTTGATATACATATATAAACTAATTATTTTATCTTAGAGTAAAAAACTTTTTTGAGTATCATACCTGGTAAGCCAGAAAATATTCTGACATGCATCTTTTTTTAATCGATGTAATGCTTTTTTCGTTATCAAAAAGTAAAAATAAATGTTTATTAAATCTTCATAAGTGCAAAGATTATTTTTTGCTGTCGTCGTTAATGTTAGAAAAAAAACTTTGTTAAATAATTTTTTATAATTAATGGTTTTTCTTTAATTAAACAAAAAAAAAAAATGTTTAAAAATATACAACATTTATGAAAACATACATGCATGTATTAGATAATTATATTATCTTAGAAGTACGATGTCATCAAACTTTTTTTATATTAATTAATTTAATCTGCTTGGTGTAATGTTACATAAGATATTTTTTCTTCGTAAATAAGGAGTGTAAGTCTGAAAAAATATATATATTAATACCTAAACTAAAATAGTCTATCTATTTTTATATAAGCTTGTAAAAACCCTCCAAAAATAATGGGAATGCTTAAATTATCGTATATTCACGAAAACATGTACAGGGGAATGCAAGGCATCAAGGTCGGAATGCAAGGTCGGAAAAACTTTCCTGGCGCATTTAGGGCATTGAAGAGGTTGGATCACACAACGCTGATACTTGACACTGGAAATGCAAAAGTGATAGCAATTGATAAGATGGACAGGATACTCGGTCCAAAGTTTACCGAGGGATCGTTTAAGGAATAATATGCAAATTTCTCGTTGGAGAATTGAAATAACCGTTGGACATTCTTTAAAAAAAAACTCTTTCTGACAAGGAAGGTCTCCATACGGCCATACTCAGAAAGATACTGAAAAAATGCAGAATGTTCCTCTCGTGAGGCTAAATTTGTTTATAAAAGAAATTTTGGTGGAACCTCAATAGAGCATTCGTAAAAACAATAATGGCATTTTTGTTTATTTGTTGATTTATTACCGTTTGCGATGAAATAGAATTAAAATAAATGCGATTTTATGTCGAATATTCTTTAACATCTTCTTGACGAGTGTTGTTTGCTTAATTTTTAATCGTTTATCACAGTTTTTTTCAAAACAGATTTTTTTTTCTTTTTTTGTAATTGAATTACGAAAATGCTCTGATTAAATAAGGTAAACTTTACAATAAAGATAATGATGACATAATGAAGGAATCTTTAACGACAATTAATAAGAAATTTTCAGATGCATTAAAATTGTTTGCTTTTGGAGAGGAAAAATCCCGTACTCACCAAATCACGTGACGCTTTCATATTTTTGCACCAATATTCGAAAATATTTTATTTTTTACAGATTTTCTACTGAATTTCCTCCGCAAAAATTACTGATCCTTCATTACATGCATAAGTAGTACAAGTAGCATTTTTTTTTTCAACATATTCTGAGTATGCCCAGTATGGAGACCTTCCTTGTGAGATGAAGCTTCATTTCACATGAATTGACGATGAAGGTGGAATACCAGATAATTTTGTTTATCTGCCAATGTTGAATTTCTACTTAAGAAGATGTGAGGCTTGCATCACATGCAGAAATCGTCAATTCAAACACTTCCTTTGATATAAGTTATGTTTCCCTCACATTACATTTTTTTATGTTTATAAACACAGAGAAATAAAAATTTCCCCATCCTTACTTGTGCCCTTTTATATTTTACAAATGCGAAATTTTAATTGAAATTTCTTAACAAGCACGCTCAAAACATTCGCGCCTTTTCAATAACCCCTGTCGTGTCAGAAAATCGTTCCCTTCCCGGAATTCCTTCGTGATTCCGAGTCGTCTAATTGTACCCTACATCTCATCTAAATTCATCTCATCTTACTTGAGACATTCTGTATATATAATATGCTAAAAGTGACATCTATACAAGTACAAAAACATCGGTTAAAAACAACAAGTCTTACAACATACACAGTTATACAGTGCGTTGTTAAAGTCGATCGAAAAATTCAGAAAAGTGATTGAATGCATAACAAGTGGGAAATAGCATAGCAAACGTAGCAAATCAGGTGCGTTTGTACTATACTAAGTTTATAACTAAGTTTTTAAATTATCCATATTTTCGTGTAATTGTATACAGTATCCGAAAACTTTTGTGTGTCCCTGTAATTACTATCTGTTATACAGGAGTTGTAGTAAACCTCGGCTACATGTATCAATTTTATAAAATATGAAAGAGTTCAATATAATTAAACGCGCCCTAAAGAGTGTTCAAACATATATCATTACGTAATGAAATACTTTTGTGAGGCCCTTTAAAATAAAAACAATTGTTCTTTGTATCGAAAATTGTACAGAATATATATTTTAGTATATTCTTCATAATTGCATATAAAATTTATTATGTTCAAAAGAGTGCAACAATATGAAAATATAATTAAAACTACTTTTTCCCATTGACCGTAATGGAATGGAATCATTTTGATTGTCCCTGTAATTGAACAATACACAGATTTTTATAAAATTTGAAATCACAAGACAAAATTATTCAAAAAATACATATTCTAAATTTCAAACGATTCGGTTGGGTAGTTTTAATTTTGTTTTTTCCAGACAGGCGGACAGACGGACGGACTGAACGGAGACTATAGCTACTACGAATTTACATAATTTTGAACGCAACTAAAAATAGATGAAAAATAACGATAGAAGATGGAGTCGCAAATCAGTCATTTAATCATACAGAGAACTCTACTATTAGGGGAACAACTTTCAGAAATCTGATGTATATTATAATAAATTATTTAACAAATATTTCACCCTTCCAATAAATGCAATAATATAAAAAAAATAGAAATTTCCATTTATCTATATTTTGGCGCACTTGAGACTCCACGTTTTTGGACTGCGATTATCAGTTTATACCATATCATCAATTGCTTTATCTATGTATTTTTCCAGAACATATTACTATATTATAAATTTTCAAAAAATACATGATATATATTTTTTAATTTTTATTGCAAAATTTTTTATTTTTCTGAAATTACTACCGTCAACCCACTTTCTGTTAGTTTGTAACACCTTGTATCTTTTGTCTATACAAGGTGTATAAACCACATGCTATGTGGCAGTTTTCTTTTCTTGATAGCACCTGGTTTATTCTTTTGATTTTTTTTTCCGGTGACATTAGGCAATAAGATGTATATTATTTTTCATAACAATAACTTCTTCCCCATAGGGTATATGGGAAAATATGTTAAAGATTGAACGGTATGAAAATGAAAAAGGAAAAGAAAATTTCGGGGGAATTTTGTCATTATTTTTTAGCAAACATGATCAAAATCTCTCAGTAATGTTTAAAACGAAAGACACATTCAAAAAAATCGACCATTATGTCTCAAATGCCGCAACCAATTAAAAAAATAGAATGCAATTAAACCTTTGAAAAAAAATTCAAGAATCTTCATTTTTTCGAAAAACGTTATTCTTTCTTATTGTAATACTTCTATTGATACAATTTTAAAGATACCGACAAATAAAAAAATAAAGAAACAAAAATACACCACCTAAAATTTATTTTAAACGTTTTGACGCAAAGAAATATTTTTAATGAATTACAATGTATGAATATCTCGACGTAATCCGTAAGAAAAATAAATATTTCTTCGTGTATATTGCCGCGAGAGAGCATAAATTTAGAAGTTCTGACAAATAAAAAAAATACTTGAAGGAGAAACCTTCTTTTAACCGATGGTGCAATTAGTTTTAAAATATATAAATTTTAATCCTTTTTTATTACATATGAGTATGCAGGTCACTACGCGCCTAACGGAGACCATGTTTTCTACGCTCAGTGTAAGTTTCACGTTTACTTACTATCGAGTTTAAATACTACCATTTTAGACCTCGTCAATATGTCAGATTTACATTACCAATAAACATTTTAAAATATTCAGACAGATTGATTTTTTTTTATATATATATAAAATATGTGAAATTTTGACAAAATCAATTAAATATTTTTATTTAGTTTCGCTCGATTACGGTGAGCATAGATTTAAAAAATAAAATTACGTAGATAATAATATGCCAACTAGCACATACCTTTAAATCAACTTTTTAGATTAAAAAATATACATTAAATTAAGAGTCACTCATCATGGGCACGGACAACACCGGTTAGGTCAACTGATTGAGTAATATTTTTATTGCCACAACGTTCAAAGTATTTTAATAAAATTTTTATTATTTCGTTAAAAAAAAGCATTTCGTAAAACTACTTCATAAAATTATTTTATAGCGAACTATCCGACTTCCAATATGTCAAATCTCATAAGAATTCAAAAAAAACATAAAATATATTTTCAATGAACATTAAGAAAAGAAAATTATTCTTTATTTTTTTCTATTTTGTATTTTGAAATTAATTTGAAATCTAAAACATTCTAATTACAAAAATTTGCGTTTAGATAACATTGAAATGAGATTTATTGAGAGATATACATCTATACATATGGATTTCTTATATCACTTATTTTGAATCATGATAGAAAATAATTTTCGAATGATGTGAACAAATTTGTTAATTTTAGGAACATATTTTGCACGCATCTCATAATAAAATGAACAGAAGATTAATACCTGAGTTTTCTAACAAAAGCTTCAGATGTCATCGCAAATACGAAACTAAATGCATTAGTGTCATTTTAATTTTTAAACAAGATAAATGAGCTACCATTCACAGAATCTAGGAAACTCAAAACTATGCTAAATGACATTACATGGTTAATCCTTTCAAAAAGCCCACCATTATTAAAACTTTATTATGTTTATAACTGTTCTCGCATACAATATATTCCGTAATTCACTAGAGGACAAATTTTACGATTATTAAATTTGGGATGAATTATATTTCAAGATATGTTGTAAATTCTGTTAAAAGACATGATGATGTTAAATAGTGTAATTGTTAGGTTCATTTTTATATGAACCGTACATGGTGTGAATTTATTAAAATTATATCAATACAATAGTATTTTTTCAAAGAAATGCGGCTTTCAGCTGATTTCACCAGAAAAATTAATGCAAATCACAAAAAACACTTCATTTTTAAAATATGATGTTTAACAATTTACACACTTTTAAACCATCTAATCTCTGTTAACAAATCATTTTGTCTGATTCAAAAATAAAAGAAAAAGAAAATTATGGTACATGACTGTATAAATCGATGAAACTTTTATATTGTAGGATTTTCGTGTGCTACCTATTTTCTCTTTATGTATTATGCATCAACAAATGACTTTACTATTAAAAATTATTTAATTTCGGCAGAAATAGATAGTAAACTCTTAAATTAAATACACTGATAAAACAATATGCATCTTATACAGTTTCAAATAAAATTAAAATACATTACATTGAGTTTTCTAAACTTATAAATTGTGGAATTGCATTATTTTCCAGCCTCTTTTCGTATATACTAGTTTCATATAGTTTATACAACTCGAGATCTCTGCATGCTCTTTTTATCTCCTTCTCACGCACATCGATACGTGAAACCTTTGAGTTCATTAAATTACCTTGTTGAGTATATTTTCTAACCCCTAATTCGGTCAACCTGACAGTCCGGTGAGTCAACGGAATCATTTCTTCAATTATATTGGGAGGAAACCCCCTAAAAAATACTTTACATTTTCTTGATTGCTTTCGAATTTTTGCATGCCTCTTGGCCTACATGCTTTAGGAGCAATTTTCTTCCCATCTAATTCATGATATTTTACTCAAAGGGCTTTAGATACACAGCCAATTTTCTTAAATTTTACAAATCCAAGTCCTCTAGACTGAACAGTTTCATATTTTTTCATAACATCCCAGTCAACGATTAATGTAAAACAGCTGAAGTATGTGGATAAAGATACTTTTGTAGTAGATAAATTTAATCCTTCAACAAAACTTTTCCCAACATCTTCTAGATCTAGAAATATTTAACTAATGTTACGTTTCATACCATTTTCATATTCTGTTCCCTTAATAACCACAATTTCTCAAATCTGATATACTCTTGGCTGTTTTTTCTTCTCTTTGAATTTGTTCACATTTCCTCCTGTATCGTTAAAATATTTATATTTACTTCTTCTATTATTTTTTTTTATTTCTATAGCATGCTTTTTATATTTTGCTACTAACTCTCTATACCTTGCATGTTTAAACCTATAACGAATTCCATCAATATATTTTTTTTTCTTATTTTTATCTAATTTATTAGATATTTTCTTATTTTCTTTTTCGTATGCACGTAATTCACGTTTTTTTTTTTTTTATATATATATATAATTTACTCACATTAATGGTAATACGTCATATCTCTCATTATTTTTTTCTTTCAAATTTAATTTAATTTTTCTTTACAAGACCTTTCCGTTATTTTCATTTCCATGTTTTTATCTGTTGCACACATTAGCCACATGTTTTAATTTGTCATTTGTATTCCTCGACACTTTAATGTATCTTCAATAGCAGGTAGTTAGCATTTTCTTCCTTTGCAATTTTTTTTTTTTTTTTTTTTGATTCCATATTCTGTACTAGCCAAATCCTAGCCTTGAAATTTCGTTCACACCTAACCTAACAACATATCGCGTTTCAAATTTGCCACTACTTGAAAATTATTAGTCACTGTCACACAATCTATTTGCATTTCGTGTTCAAAATATTCTATTGGATTCAATTTTTTTTTCGCTAAATCCCGTCAAGATGTACGAATTATCTCAGCCTAGTTCATGCACGCCTATTTAAGTGTGATGTGCATTGTTCATCAAACTCACATTTCTTGCTATGTCAATGATTATTTTTGTGGGTTTTTCAATTATTGGAACTATGCGTATCGTTGTTAATTAAGTGCTATTTTTCGGCTTAGTTAAATTCAATATGGATCTTTTCTGTGTGTCACTTTCATTTGTTGTTATAATTGAATTACTTTGATATTCCCGTGTGTACATTAGATTTCTATTAGTACATTTAGCAGAAACATAGCCTGGTTAATTCCACGAACAAATGGTAATTCTGAAAAAGGCGAATTAGACAGCTAAACTGATGAAGATGGTCAACGTGATGGATGTACTCCATTGAATATCAACAGCTTGGATTTAAGTAACACCCTAAACCATTCATAGATTCTTCAGCAAAATGGATTCTCTTGTGAAAATGGGCAATCAATAATTACTAGATGACAAAAGAGCAAAAGATGTGTGTGACATGGGCACAATTCTTCAAGAGCCTCATATTAAAATTAGACCTGAAAAATATCTAGAAATCAACGAAAGTTTTTTGATTTGAGACAACATCGTTCAAAAAGAAGTTAAAACAAGAAGTACGACTACCTTTAAGCAATAAAACCAATGTATTCAAAATTTGTTGAACTGGTTGAACATTACTTAATTTTTTTTCCATTGTTTAAGTAACTAGATAACATGCGCACTACACGTGCATACACAATGCAAAAGCAGTCTAAAATTTTTTTAAAGTAATAAACCAATTATGTTTTCAAGTAATGTAATGCATGTTTTGTAAAATATTTTTATAAACCAAAAAACAAATAAAATGGTAGAGAACAGGTCTGACTGAATTTAGTTTGACATTGCACTGGTCATCAAATCCAAATTCAAAACGTTCATTTGGTAACTGGCATCGATAAACAACCTAAGTGTTTTATACAGTCTATAAACTCAATATATAGTAGTAAAGACGTAGTTAGACATGAATAATATTCGGGGGCACAAGAAAATATAGGGGGGGGGGTTATATTTTCTCTTTTTCTCTTTATGATGCAGAAAGATAAATTAGTGCATATTCACGATGTAGGTACCATGTTCCTTATTAAACTGTTGTAATAAATTCATTTTATACTGATACAAGAATATGCGGATAAAAACTTCAAGTGTATAGCAAGGGCAATTTTCAACATCACGTTATATTGAAACACTTATTTTAGTTACTATTTAGTATTTCTGCAAAACTGTAAAAGGAACTTAAAAAAAACAAATCAGATTTTTGAACAGAATTTCAATTTAATTTCGAGAACATAAATTCATTAGTTACCTTGCAATCTTTTCCAGGGACATTTCAAAATGTTTTTTTAAGGCAGGGGGCGAACTCGTCCCTAGCACCCCTTTAGCTGTAGTCCTCTGTAAAAGAAGTAGTTATACAAACCCCAATCTCAAATTTTCTATAATGAAAATCCTATAATCTGCACCTTTTTTCGGTCCCATGTGTGTTCGTAATAGAGAGAGACCACTATATATAAAAATAACGTGTAAAATCTTCTACGTGATTTATTTCTAATTATTGAACAACTATTCAGGAATGAGATTATTTTAAGAAATATTTCTAAACTATTTATTATCGATTATTTATAACGTTTAGTGCATTGATACATATCATTGATCGATATCATAAATACATATCATTTACGTGCTTCCACACAATTACTGAATAACGCATAATACATGTTTTCTATTTATAATGAAATATCTGATTAAATTGATTTCTTCAGTTCCAAGAAAATTCCAAATGCAACGTAACGTAAATTGCTTCGATAAAAATGTTATAATATCCATGCATGTTTCCAAAAAGAAATTGAACGATATGAGATATCAGAAAACAGATATATGTGTAGAGAATTGATTACCTATTTCAAAGAAAAGCGAATACGCGTTTTTCCGCTTTTTGGTTTTTCCATTCGCTCTCCCTTTCTCTTTAAAGTAGTATATATAAAATTACGGAAAAAATATGAATTCGTAAAATAATAAAAAAAAACAAGAAAAATATATACATAAAGCTTATTTTAAAAAACAATTTCCAGCACATTCTTAATAACTCAATAATGTAACAAAATTCCATCGTTTAATATATTAAAATATACCCAATTTTACAATATGGAAACAGATTTTCTAATACACTGGAAGTAAATTATAGCAAACTTAAGCAACGTATATCAGTTTTCTTATATGTGTAATAGTTTAAAATAATTAAAATGGTCCACAAAGAGTTTTCACATTCACGATTATGTAACGGAATTCTTTTGTGCGACCCTGCAAACGAATAATAAACATTAATTGAGTGGCATATTCTACAAAATGTATGTTTTGTATTATTCATAAATTCATATCAATTTTATTTTTTTTTCGACGGGTATAATATGATTAAAAAACACTGTATTGTAGCCTGGATTGTATTGTAGCCGAATTAACTTATGTTTCAAGGTAACTGGATTAAAAATGCTATGAATGTCCGGTTCAAACATAATCATCATGAAATTCAGTGATTTAAATTAGATTAAATATATTTGCAATAGCGTAACATCATTAAATCACTATGCAAATGATTTCTGTTATAGAATTTAATGTAATGCAACTCTTATGGGTGCTCCTGTAGACATAGCTGATAACTAATAACGTAATAACGTAATGTTTTCCCAATACTAAAATAATAATTTTTAAAAATGCCTTTTTGATCGTTAGAAATAGCTCCATTTCGGCGATTGATTTAAATTCCGAGTTTTAATATTTTCTTTGAATAATTTCTTGTTTCATATGTATAGAGTTCTACTGCAAAAATTTCTATTACATTATTGTGGTAGGAAAAATCCGTACGAGTTGGCGGCATGGTGTAAATGAACTGTTAATCCCACATACTCAAATACAAAACATGCCTATGAGTTCGTGGTTTATCAATTACATGAAAATCCAAATATATTTACAGAAGGAGCGTGGACTGACGGAAAGACAGCCCGAATTCATAAACGTTTTTCAACTTAATTGAAAAGTGTTTAAAAAATTAATAATTTTTTTAAAATCAAGTGCATTTGTGGAAGTAATCTTCGAAATTGAATATGCAGTAGAACCGCGATAATCCGGATCGTTTCTTTCAATTTTTTTTCAAGTTTAAGAAGCGATTGGGGAAAAAGTTTTTTTTTTTTTTTTTAAATTCAGAATACGACGATGCAACAAGTTAATGTTATGGAAATTAGCCAGTCGCTCCTCAAACTTGAAAAAAAAAAATGAAAAAACCGATCCGGATTATCGGGATTCTATTACAATTAGTTATTTTTGCCTTTTTAATTTTTTTGAAGTATCATTAAATCACTGAAAATTACTTTTTGAAAATACAGTCGAAGTTGGTTAAACTTTTAAAAGAATGGGCTAAAGTTCCGTATTTAGCGGGATCGCTTATTAAACGGATTTGTTAGTCATGAAAATGTCGCCTTATTAAAGATTTTTTTTTGACAAATATTCTAAAAAAAACCTATTTCTTTTTCTTGAGTGAGTTTGCAGTTATATATTGTAATGTTTCCGACAATGGCAGTAGGTTGTCTTGAGCGTCATATTGTAGCGAAACTACAACCGCCGAAATAAACTTCTACCAGTAAAGAAAGATAATATATTTTTTTCATTAATTTTAACCGTTTCCGGCAACCGTTTCTGGACACCGTTCTCAGTCCCAGTGTTACCAGATGTAGTATTTTCAATACTACGGTAGTATTTTTTTACCAAAAATTAACCCTCCAAGCGTCTTGCAAATGGGTAAATTTGTAATGTTGTTTTCTCTGTATTTTGACTTACTTGCTAATAAAATATGATTTTTTCAATATTACATAAAAAATCTTATTCAGGAATATAAATGTAATCCTTGAGAGTCTTAATCATTCTTCAATGCTTTGAAAATTCATTAAATTTATAGAATTATAATATCTTAAACATTGCTTATATTGCAGTGAAACCTGGAGCTTAGTGTACGGAATAATATGGGCCAAACGATTAGAGGGATTAAGGGTGTAGTATTTTTCGTAGTATTTGGATTAAAAGTAGTATTTAAGTGGTATTTTTTTTCAAAAACATAAAAAAATTACAGAAATTTTTTGAAAAGTAAAAAAAAAATAAATAAATAAGGAAAAGAAATTGGATATGGCATCAACTAATTATCAGAAAATATTCCATTTGCGAACTAACTAAGCATAGCTTCAGAAATTTTAGCAGCTCAGGAAAAATGCACAATGTTTACCAGATAGATGCTTTCAGTGTGACGTCAGTCATGACGTTTTCATTGAATTCTGACTCCAAACAAATGGTTGCTATGTTTAATTTCTAATTAAATATAAATCGTAGAAAATGTTACCACTGCATATAAAGTATAAAAACACTTAACTGTGATATATAGCTGTAAGATATAATTATAATATACAAGCATAATCGAAAATACAACATACTTCTGCCATAAATTATTTTAATTTAAATATTAACTTAAAATGAAATTTTGTTTTGTACGAAAAAGTTATACTTTCTTGTTGCTTGGGTGCAGGTTATAAATCACCGAATATTGTTCCATCACCATCATTTAGATTGCATTAATTTAATTTAAAATTAAAAAATAATAATAAGAAAAGAAAAGAAAAGAAAAGAAATATCATAATTTAAAACATTTTATACCAACATCAAAGCAATATATACACGTAATTTAATTTATGCATGTTTAATTCATATATGTAAAAAATAATATCAACCACTTTTCAGCTTATTGCAAAAAATGTACATTTTATTTATAACCATGCATTATCTAGAAAAATGTGTCGGTAGGGCTGCTACATTAATTATCTTTTCTCTTCTTCCATATCTAAATGCAAATCATAATAACGCAATAAATAAATATATTGGGGTATATCATAGATTTAAAAATTAATTAAGTAAATAATTCAAAAAATTACTACATTCTTTATTGAAAAAAATCAAGTATACATATCAGAATTGAATGCTTTTAACATTTCTCTGTCTGAAACAAACTGAGTACAATTACCTTCTAAACCTTCTTTTGAAATTATTATATTAGAAACTGTAGCTGTAAAAAAGTCTATTTCAATGTTTAGTCTTTATCAAAGACCTATTGCTAAAAATTCTCTCACAGTTTGAGTTAGAAACTGGAAGTGATAGCAACAACAACAACAACAACAACAAATGTACTCACATGTTTAAATTTTAACAAACTTTCAGTTCCGCTTTTTTTTACATAGTCTTCAACAGGCGGTGTTAAAAATTTGCTAAAATTACGCTTTGAACTTCCATTAAAATGCTTCAATTTTTTAAAATGAACGCCGGCTTTTGCAGGTTTCACAAGACTAAAACTTCACAAGAATTACATGCTTTACAAAATGAACTTTCAAGTCCATCGTTAGATATACACAACCATTTTTTAAAGAAATCGTCGTTCTCCCATTCGGGCCGATACTTCTGTATTCTACCCTTCTTTGTGGCTTTATCGCGCAGATCGGATTCATCGTTTTCATGGTGTATAAATTATACACTAAATTAATATTAATCGAATTAAATCACAGCTTACATGTAGTCGACAAATAACGTTGAGAAACACAAACGTATGTAAATGTAACAAAAACAAAGTGCAACTGACGGACTGTCGCCAATCTGAAAAAGCAATTTAACAGAACATTATTTCCGTTGTTTATTTACCTCCATGGAGATATGAGGTTAAGAAAATATCGATAATGAAAATTTCTCATTAAATAAGTTAAAATTATTTATTTAAAAAAACTTCTTATAAGTTTTTCAAGAAATTATAATCGCATTTAAAGTTTATCAAAACTACTGATAACGAATTTATTGATTCATTGATATTTATAGTACTAATTAGCGCCAGTAGATGGCGTCAAAGTCAAATTTGTAGCGTAGTATTTTTTCAGAGGTAGCTGTAGTATTTTTCGTTTTAAAAATCTGGCAACACTGTCAGTCCCCCCCCCCCCCGAGATGCCTAATTTTAACTCCAAACATGGAATCGGCATCAGTAATATATTATTAAAATTTTGTTTTTACAATGAAAGCTTAAAATAAGGGATACTTAATTTCTAAAAAAACGTTTGTAAGTTCCGGTGACAGTCGATAATTTCCCATTTTAATAATAGAATTTACCCATACCGTAAAGGGTAATTTGAAATTTTCATTAATTAGGTTTTTAAAAAACAGTGAAGTTTTCTACTTAAATTTACTGGTGGAACTTTTTCGCGATGTAATAAATTCCTGCCAAACCGGTTAGAAAGTTTCACTATTTTAAGGATATATCAGTTCGTCATTTCGAATAGTTCTATGATTTAGTGTTACCAATTGGTCATTTTTTTAAATTCAGTGTTCTTGATTTGCACCACTTTTTTTAAATCGTAAAATTTACCTTGTTTTCACGTTTCATTAAATAATGTTAAAAAGGTGATTTTCACTACTTAATATATATATATATATATATATATATATATATATATATATATATATACATATATATATATGATACATACATATATATATATATATGTTGCCAATCACGTAAACTGAATTTTAAAAAAGTAGCCTACTGGCAAGATAATTCGTATGTGTGGTACATTAAATTTTAACAATGGACGTCAAATCATTTTACATATGATATATTTGAAAGAATTGACAACTAAATCTAAATCATGAATTTATATTATGCTTTTGCATTTAAGGGTAATTTATTCGACGCTAATAGTAAACCATTAATATAATTTAATCCGAATAGATCCTATGATGAAATTATGAGATATTAAAATTTAATGATCATGATAAATTTTAAATATTCGTTGTGGGAATACAGAGCTTCTTTTGCATTACATAATAACCATAAGTGTTGATAACTGATGAGTTTATCATATTATATGAGAATTTTATATATTTTTGTAAGTTTTCATTTTTTTTTCTTCTAAGTGTTATTTAAAGAATTAAAAATAAATCTTTATAAAAAGAAAAATAGTAAAATAAAATAGTTTTCCGAAAGTTAGAAAATATTTAAACAAATAAAATTGCAATATGTAAATGTTAATAATATAAAATATTAATTTTTTGAATAAATGGTTGAAAATTTTATTAGTCTACAATTATCCTTTGTAAATATATTTATGCGTTATTTTTACAGTAATTATCCTTATTCTTTTACAGAATCAACAAAAACCGCAGAAGAAATAAATATTAAATATTATAAAAGGTATACAGAGTGGCACAATGCCCTTTTCCAAAAAGATAAATAAATAAATAAAAATAAATAAATAAATTACCTCCAATTTGTGAATGAAATAAATTGCTGTAACGATAGTTACATTTATCAGTGAAAATTCCTAACCTAATTACTTCTTGCTTTGTTATATACAGTTGGTAGGGTAAGGCTGCAAATTAATTAACATACTTAAAATTAAGAATTATCTACGTCAAATGTTTATAAGAAAGCGTATGATACATTGAACAAGAAAAAAATGTTGTTTGCTAAAAACAAATGGAATTCAAGCAAAATTAAAAATTTCAGATTTTTATTGAATATTTAAAATATTCCTAATTAAAAATTTAAAATAGGACAGACACTAGAAAAAATTAAATGAATAATCTTTAAAATATTTTTTACATATTTTCATAGTTATGAAAACTTTATTATTTTTCTGTTGATTCATTTTATTACCTTTGTAACACTTTCAATTATTAACTGGTCATGATTGTCACACATGACACAGACACGAATAATCTTTTACCAGTGAAGCTACTTTGGAGTATTTATAAATCTGACTTTTTCACGCGTACGTAAATTAAAAAAAATACATAAAGTATCTAAACGAGGTACTACCATCTTCATAAAATTTATAAATATTACTTGAAAAATAAATGGGCGGATCCTCCGTAGCGGAATGGTCAAGACACCACGCCGCTGCTGGGTTGCGAAAGCAGGAGGTTGTCGGTTCGAAGTTCGCTGACTCCATTGCACACACTCTTTGTGTGAAGCTCCTGGCTGTATTTCCTTTGTGTTGTAAATATTTCCTTATGCTATATCGTCTATGTATATTTACGATAACTTATAAACCGACTTTCATGTCAAGAACAAATAAGCTGTATGTGTTCTGCCCAACACTAGCCATATCCAAGCAGCAGTTTTAGGTAGAAGCCAAAAATTTACAATAACAAGATTATTAAAAAAAAAAAAAAAAAAAAAAAAAAAAAACATTAAACATATATTTTAGCGATTTTAGAAATTTCCGTCGTCCAAAAGGATTAAAAGAAAGTATGGAAATTAAGGTCATTCCGCCATAGCTGATAAGGAGTTATAGAGAGAGGCGTGGATTTGAGTTTAACTAATCTACCAAAACAAACCTAAACCATTATTTTATCTATTTTAAAAATTCCGATCTATTCGGACTTGATGGGGTTGTCGCATTTTTAAGGCATTTCGCCACATTCCTGCAGCAGATTTACGTACAAGCGGAAAATTCAAAATAAAACACCTCCTAAAATGTAGTTAAACATGAGTACTAAAAATACTTTTGAGCTATTTTGTCTATTATGTCGTCAACATAGACCTAAAAACGGATAATGTAAGATTATACGAATAAGACAACACTTGTGGATTTTTGATTTGATATTAAGATTTTTTAAAAAAAATCTTTACTAGATGTATTTCGTTTGATTCAAGATTCTATTAGAGAAACCGAATAGTATAACGGGCGAAGACTGCTAGTACATAAATAAGATCAATTTGTACAAAATTTTAGAATGCAGTAATGTCTTTGGTAAACGAGATTTTTTTTTCCATTGAAACTGAATTCAAGACAACACATTGAAAATAAAGTTCGAATCAGAAATTTGTTTTAAAAGATTTTGCTTTTTAGGTCGTAAATTTATTTGTATTGAAATAACCTATTTAAGAAATGAGTTATATTTCTGTTTATGGATCTACTTATAAGTGTCAATAAGCTATAGTGATATACACAATTGTTAGAATTGCTGATTTAAAAAAAAAAAAAATTATGAAAATCCCGTTGAATTATATGTTAACCAAAATTCGGCAGTTGATATTTTCAACTTATTGTATTTTACTACACAAGCAAAATTTTTCGATAAAATTTAATTACAAATTTGGTAAAATAAAACATAAGAAAAAAGATTTTTTCATTGCTCTCTTAGATTCTCTATCTTAAATTCGATTAATTTTATTTCGCAAAATAAGCTTAAATTGCATTATGATTATTGGTTTTACATTCGAACTGCCTCGCAAAATGAAAAGCAATGTTTTTTTTTTCTTCAAAGGAGATTTATTTGCACATAAAGAATTACTTAAAATAACTTTTATTCTTTAGGGAATATTTATTTATTTATTTATTTTGGTGTTAGGTTTCACATGATTCCCTTCAAAAATATTCTGTGTAAAAATGTTACTTAAAAACAGCAAATAAATAAATTTGTTACGGATGTACAATTTTTTTAATTGTTCTTAGTTTTGAATGTAAAATGATGTATACCCTTTTTCGGTTTTAAGGAATAATGTATTAGACTGCATTTTATCAGAAAATATTAAATTTATTTATTTCACATAATTTTTTTAAGTGAACGTTTTACAAAATGAACAATGCCTTTTTAATATTATATAATTTTCATATTTAGATAATTTTCTGTATTATGTAAACGCATTAACATTGTCAAGATGATTTAAATATTCATATATATATAAACGCATTTGAAAGCTAAATTTTCGAAAATATGTTATTAGTCATACATTTTTTTGTAAAATATCTTTGTATATTATTCTTTTTAGAATATAATTATTTCTTGTAGTTTGGATTGAACAAATATTTTTAAGTGTATTACATAATCATGTTTTATATTTTTCTTTCAGGGGCACAAAAAATTCTTCGTAAAATGATGAAATAATTAATTGAAGCCAGAATATTTAAACGAATTTCTTTAAAAAAAAATAAATAAAATAAATTAAATTAAATATTTTTGATCTGAATTGTCAGCTTTAGAATTAAAGTTAGATGGCAATACCCATTAGCCACCGCCCTTTACAGGGTTAAATAACATATGCCATCTTTAAATAAAATCATTCTTTAATGACTAGACACATCATATCCTTTAAACGTAAATTCCACCTTTAGTAATTTCTATATGAAAATAACGTTTTTCAAAAAAGGCTTATTTTTCTCTTTATTAAAAGGTTTAGGATTTTACAAAAAGTGAAAACTGAAGATATTATTACTTTTCTTTTTTAAAAATAGTTTGAGTAGTTTTGAGCCCGTAAGGCATGTAACTAGAAATGAAAGAGTTGCTCAGTGTAAAATAGGATCTCGGTTTTTCATCAACAAACCACGTAGAAAATAAAATTTTATAAATAAAGTTATAAGTTCTTTGAAAGTTATAAAAAAAAGAACAACAATTTTTTCACTATGGCGTTAAATAGTAATAAGGTACAGGCATAATGAAAGTAAATTTAAGAAAAACTAATATTATTTCTTTTTAATTTAACAAATTTTAATATTCATATTATTAATTTTTTTAAACATTTCATGACCAGAATGTACTTCAAAAGATATCAAAACATTAATATTTTTAAAACTATGTTTTCATCGTCTGAGTAATTTGCACAAAATTTTTGCAAACATTTTACTTCTATATTGATTTTTCATTTATTTATTTATTTGAATGTTATACATAAACGAAACATTTTGAGACGAGAAATGTAGTACATCATAACAAATTAAAATAACGGTTATGGATATGACTTATGTATGTTTAAAAACACTTATGGCTGCTGTGTATAAATTCAAATAGTACTTTAATATTTTAATGGTTATTCAGAGAGACCCTGAGCTGACTAAAGCACAGTTTTTAAACTTGGAGCAGAAAGCAATAATGTGTACGTGATATTGAAATCTCACCGGAAAAATTGTACAATGTTATTTTATAATTGGAAAAAAAGCATTTAAAACATATTAACGCCAAAATTTAAAATTTAAAAATCTCTTTAAAAGTTATTCATGTGAACCCCGTTTAAATTATTGCTATAAAATATATCTCAACACCCCTCAATTGATTATACTATCGGTAAGTGGTGCAAGATACCTCTTTGGATATGTATATATCTAAATAGTGGAGATACGAATAAAGCACATTTTTAACCCCTTGACTGGCAATGAATAATGTCTCTGTGATATTGGGTTCTCAATAATGATCTCTTTTAATTTGAAATATGTTTCAATGCATTGCTTAAAACATTCTCCTACGTGGCACATCTAGCACACTTGTCATCTGTCTACCTTCCTCGTTCGAGGAAGTGAACATAATTTTGAAATTCTCAGATACTTGGAAAGAATATATAAGTGATAAACGCACATTTCGTTTGCATCAGCCTTTGTTATGGGAATGCGACTTTCGGTGATGTATATCAAATTTAAGTATACATCACATCTCAAACGGCGTTTGAAAAATATCTAGTGAAAGATTTATGTTTTGTTACTTTTACATAAGTAACCCATAAGTAAAATTTACTGACTGAAGACAGGTTATTTATATATTTATTTATTTATTTTTATTTCAAGTCCACGAAACCCTGTTTTTTTTCTTTTTTATGTCATTTGATGATGTTATTATAAAATGGTATACTGTTTTTGAAAGTTATATTATATAATTTTTAACTGTCCTTACAGACACAAAACTTAACCCGACAGAAATTGCGTGTCTGCCTTTTTGTCGACCATATAAATTATCTTCTGCTAATCCATATCCCCTTAGAAATATAATATGTTGTAAAGATGGTGCTGACTTTAAATGTTTGTCAATGACTATAGTGTAGTTACAACACATCTCTGTTTTTTCTTCAGACATATTTTTAGAGGAAAAGTTGAAATTGATCCGAAAATCTGCCCAACGATCACTAATGACATTTGATTTTTGCTTTTTCCCATTACTTAATATATTATGAATTAAATGCATAATTTAAATAAACTGCAAATTTATTACTTCACAAGATGTAACCCGTCGAATTTCGAAGAAAGTAATTGTTTATGAAGTAACTGTTTCATTGATTTATAATAAATTTACAAAATTAGTTACAGTAAAAAATGCATCTTATCTTGGTCAGTCTAACTCTTTAACAAATATTATTTTAAGTTAAAGTTAACAAAATATTGTTGCAGCGTATATATGGTTCTTTTGATCTTATGTTTAGACAACTTCAAACTCTTGCTCTTAGAAAAGTAGAAAATAATTTATTTACAGACTTCAGAACAACAGAGTCTTCGAAACTCACAAATATTACTGAATATTCAAAAATAACTGCTCAAATCTATCGTACAATTACAGCTTTAGACCCCAAAGACACTTTATACAACGTCTCAACACTTAATAACATTCAAAACAACATAAATGAAACTCAAGCAAACTTGCTTACGCCTTGTTCACTCAATGACTGACTGGTAAATAATAACAACAACAGCTCGTATCGGCTCTCCTATATATAAGCTCGTAGCATGCGCCGAAGTTTCTAGAACCTACTCGAAAAATCCACGGAACAACAAACAATGTATCAGTATATCTAAAGGGGGGTTACCATTGAGAGGGAAGGGTTACCATCGCCAACAATCGCCAAGTTTGTCGCCAACTTGGCGATATATCGCAAAATTTGGCGACCAAAATTAGTCGCCAAAAGTGACGCCAACTTGGCGATATCTTTATTATTTCGCCAATCTGCCGTAGACATACACTGAAAATAATAGACAAGTTTGCTTGATAACAGAGACAATGTAACAAAAACTAATATTAGTAAAGGAATGGAGCTTAATAAGATTATTTACATTATTTTACAGTACAAACACTAACTATTTACAAAATTTGTAACACTACCCCCTCCTCAAAGACTGCACGTCCCGGGCAGTGCAATCCTTGAGTTAGAGGAAAACACTTAAAATAAATAAACAAGTAAATAAATAAATAAATAATAATAACAATAATAATAAAATTTACATAAATAAGAACTAATTACTATTTACATATTTACAAAAAGTGACTTTCATGAGTGTATATAGTGTTTATAGTGTACGACCTTGGGTTTGGCGTGTGGCGATTTTTGTATGCGTAAGACGACGTCATTCAGCCTGTTGACGACTGTGTAAGGACCGTCCCAATTTCTTTGTAATTTTGGCGACAGTCCCTTACGACGCATGGGATTCCACAACCAAACTTTGTCACCTTCGTTGAACTCATGTCCAGTTGCCTTTGTGTCGTACCGTGTCTTCATCTTTTCTGATGCCAGTCCGATTCGGTTCCTCGCTAGACAATGAACCTCCTCAATCCGTGCCTGGAGTCCATCCTAGTATTCTTCAGGCGACAAAGGAGCGTCAGGAGGACGGCCAAACAAAAGATCCGCAGGCAGACGAAGATCACGACCAAAGAGCATTTGAGAAGGGGAGTAACCAGTGGCCTCATGAGTGGCACTCCTGTAGGCAAGCAGGAAAAGAGGCAATTTCTTGTCCCAGTCTTGTTGGTCTCTAGACACCAGGAGAGAGAGGCTATTTAGGATGGTACGATTGAACCGCTCCACCATGCCGTCCGATTGTGGGTGTAGAGGTGTTGTTCGGGTTTTGTCCATGCCGAGTAGTTCACACATTTCCTTGAACACAGCCGAATCAAAATTTCTTCCTTGATCGGAATGGATTTGAAGAGGAACTCCGTATCTGGAAACCCAGTGTTGAACTAGTATGCCTGCTACGGTTACCGCCTCTTGATTAGGAATGGCGTAGGCTTCAGGCCACTTGGTGAAGTAATCCATGACAACGAGGATGTACTTGTTGCCATCAGATGTTCTAGGAAGAGGACCCATGATATCTAGAGCAATTCGTTCGAAAGGAGCTCCTACATTATAACGCTGCAATCGTCCACGGGTGCGCCTCTTTGGACCTTTACGTGCTACACAGGTGTCACAAGTTCGAAACCACTTCTCCACGTCGCTGCGAACATTATTCCAGTAAAAACGCTCTCGAACTTTTTGCAGGGTCTTCATTACACCAAAATTACCTCCTGTGGGACTACCATGCAGTTCTTGAAGGACCATAGAAATTCTCGACTTAGGGAGTAGTAGTTGCCATCTACATGTCTTTCCATCGTCAGACTCCTATTTTCGGTACAAAATACCGTTCTTCAAATGTAGGGAATCCCAGAGAGCCCAATAACGTTTAGTCGTAGGATGGTAATGGGCCATGTCTTGCCAGCTGGGCTTCCTGTTGGACTCCTCTTTCAGCTCTAGAATTGGCTTAATTTCAGGATCAGCAAGTTGATCTTTACGCAGGCTCTCGTCACTCCACGGATCTTGCGATGATGTAGACCCAGTTGTAACTTGTCTTACTATAGGACCTTTCGCATTAAATTTCTTCTCAACCCGGTCGCAGTATCTACAATTCTCTGAGCAGGGTCTTCTTGAGAAGGCATCTGCATTTCCATGTGATGAGCCTTTTCGATGGCGTAGCTCCATATCGTACTCTTGAAGCTTTTGTATCCACCTGGCTATCTGGCCTTCATGGTTCTTAAAATTCAATAGCCAAGTTAGAGAAGCATGATTAGTTCGGATCAGGAATTTTCGACCGTAAAGATAGTGATGAAAATGGTCTATGGCTTTCACTACAGCAAGAAGCTCTTTTCTTGTTACGCAGTAGTTTCGCTCTGCTTTTGACAAGCACTTGCTGAAATAGGCGATAACACGCTCCTGATCGTCGATTTCCTGGGACAGTACAGCGCCAATGCTTTCGTTACTTGCATCCGTATCAAGTATAAACTGTTTATCGATTTGAGGATACGACAGAATTGGAGTGGATGTCAAGGCCTCCTTAAGCTTTTCGAAAGCAGCGTCACATTCCTGTGTCCACATAAATTTTTGATTGGCTTCTGTTAATTTATGAAGTGGTCTTGCAATCATCGAGAAGCCTTTGACGAATTTTCTGTAATAGGTGCATAATCCTAGAAAACTCCGAAGCTGGTGGACATCTGCTGGACGATTCCAATTTTTCACGGCTGATATATTCTCCGGATCAGTCCTGACTCCATCCGCCGAAATGATGTGTCCAAGGAAGGCGACTTCATTTCGAAACAAACTGCACTTCGAAGGGCTTAACTTCAAATTAGCTTCCTTTAACTTTTGTAGCACCCGCCTGAGGTTGTTCAGATGTTCATCAAAAGATTTTCCCATGATTATGATATCATCTAAATAAACAAGACATGCTTCATATGACAGCCCCCGGAGAACCGTTTACATAAGCCGTTCGAAAGTTGCAGGTGCGTTACACAGACCAAAAGGCATTACCTTGAACTGCCATAATCCTTGTCCCGTTGAAAAGGCGGTCTTCTCGCGGTCGTCCGGATGGATCTCTACCTGCCAGTAACCACTCTTCAGATCCAGAGTCGAGAACCAAGTGTTGCCCGCAAGTGTGTCGAGAGTGTCGTCGATCCTTGGCAGAGGGTAACTATCCTTTTTAGTGACGTCATTCAGTCGGCGGTAGTCTACACAAAATCTTGTAGAACCATCCTTCTTTCTTACTAATACAATGGGAGACGCCCAGGGACTTGTCGATGGTTCGATGACGTCATTTTCTTCCATATCCTTAATTAAATTTTGCACCTCTCCTTGCTTGGCAAAAGGTAATCGTCTAGGGTGCTGTTTAATAGGAGAGTGATCTCCCGTGTCAATTCGGTGCTGTGCCATTTTAGTTCGTCCAAAGTCTTCAGATGTTTGGGAAAATAAACTTTGGAATTCTCTAATTAAATTTTCCGCAGCTTCCATCTGTTTTGGATCTAAGTCTATATTTTGTAACAAATCCTTGACTAAATTATCTGAAGATTTCTCAGAGTGACTGGAATTTTGACTTATGCACGTCACAGGAGCACATGACGCTATCACCTCTCCTTTCTTGATAGTCCTCCTCTTATCACTGATGTTAGCAATTCTGACTGGAATGGTCTTCTTCGAGAGGTCCACTACAGATGAAGCCACCTGTCGATAACTCATTTAAAAAATTAAAATACTCAATAAAACTCATATTTAAGAAAAACTCTATGAAATGTATATTTATTTAACTAGCTCACAACTCAGCCGCTCATGGCCACGTTCTCTTAAAAACTCTAAACTCATAAAAACAAATGCAGACGATAAAAATCGTTGCCAAAAATACAGAATAAATACGACCGAACATACCGGCCCCCGTTGAATGATTTTCATTCAACCACAATTATAATACATTATTACACAGGAAATTTTTAAATAAATAATACAACACATACTAATAAACAATAAATAGCAAATTAAATGAATAACAATTACTTTTCCAAGGGTAATAAACATATTTTTGACACTGGTCTCTTAAAAAACCCTCTTTGTGTTTTCACTTTTACTACTCTAATAATTCCATCATTACCTGGAAACAACTCTACAATTCTACCTAGAGGCCAGTTGCAAATAGCAACATTGTCCTCCTTTATAATTACTAAATCATTTATTTTTACATTTTGTTTTTCAAACATCTAAAATTCTGCATTCATTATAGTGATGTACACTCATGACATCTTATACCAAATTAAATTTACTCTAAATGATGCAAGAATTTATCTCAAAAAATAACTCAAAAATACTTTATTTAAAGTATTTAAATATTAAGAAACTCAATTTTTATCAAAATAAAACTCTAACCTCCAGAACAAAATGGATGTCATTAAATAACTCAAATAGCATATATGCACTCTCAATACACATTTTGTATAAATATTTTCTTTGATAATACTTAATATATTCAATCAAATAGAAATTAGCTCAAATTTACATATGTACACGCACAATAACTATATACCAAATATATAACTCAAAATATCTTACGGAACACATTGCATTAAGAAAATATAAAAACTTTTTACAAGATTTATAACATAAAATAAGCAACAATTATAAATTATTTTTCCACACATTGCTAGATTTTAAGGCCAAACTTCTGTCTAAACTGGAAAAGTAAAGCTTGTGGGCCTAAATGTAAATATCGTTTGTGAAAATATTCTACTATCATCTGAGTAAGTTTACTTTTATTATGTAGTAAAATTGGAAATTTTTGGTTATCATTTAAGTTACTGTTTGCTAACCTACCACCTACTCTAAGAAGACCTGCTTTATCAAGAAATGGGTGAAGATTTCTTATCTGACTATTATTATTTACCTCACCTGATTTTTGCAAGGATTTTATTTCCTTGTCAAAAAATTCTCGTTGAACACTTTTTAACAAAAAGGTTTCTGCCTTTTTGAGCTCCTCGATGTCTAAAGGACCCTCTTTTCTTTCTTTTTTACAAATGCTAAGAAACCTGAAAATAAATCCTAAAATACGAATTATCTTACAATAATTATTACTTAAATCAATTATATCATGCACAAAGGTATTATTAGAAACTGAAAAAAAAGACATGTTTTTAAAGTCATTAGTTTTAAAGTTTTTCAGTTCTTTTGAAAAGTCATTGGAATCAACTGCTTCAGTGTATGGTTGTATTTGGATAGTCTTTTCCTTTTAGGAACATTGGGCCACTCCACCACAACTCATTTGAGATTAGCTTATCAGGATTAATTCCTCTTGTTAGAAGGTCTGCTGGGTTATGTTGAGAAGGAACATGTCGCCACTGCATCCCTTCAGTTAGCTCTTGTATCGATGAAATTCTGTTCGCAACAAATGTTTTTAGTATGTACGGTTCTTTTTTAATCCATGACAATACTATCATAGAATCTGACCATAAGAAGATTTTGTTTATATTGATCTTGAGAACAGAAATCACACGTTTAATTAGTTTTGATAATAAAACAGCTGCACACAGCTCAAGTTTGGGAACAGTTAATTGCTTTAAGGGGGAAACTCTTGATTTACTTGTCACTAATTTCACTGACAATTCTCCAGATTCTGATACTGATTTGCAGTAAATTACTGCTCCATAGGCTGCTTCGGAAGCATCGCTGAAACCATGTAACTCGATTATAATAGCATTTTTCAATAAAATACACCTACTAATTTCAATTTTGTTAATTAACTGTAGATTATCTGAAAACTCTCCCCATTCCTTAGCTTCTTTTTCCGGTAACAAGTCATCCCAATTTAATTGCAATAACCACAATTTCTGCATAAATATTTTCGCTTTAATTATAATAGGCGATACTAAACCAAGAGGATCAAACAAACTCGATATAATTGATAACACTTGTCTTTTAGTGACATTTACCTCATTATGAATTTTTACATCGAAACTTAAACAATCTTTTCTCGATTTCCACAAGACACCTAATGTTTTGGATTCTTCTGAATCACCAAAAGGATATATCTTGTCATTTGTTTGGTAAAGTTGTGGAGCATTACTGCACCATTTATGTAATAACATTCCACCGCTTTTTAAAATTTCTATTAATTGATTTTGGAGCTCTAATGCAGAACTTAAAGAATCAGATCCAGATAAGATGTCATCCATATACATGTCTTCTCTCAGCACGGGTGCTGCTAAAGGAAACTTGCTTTCTTCATCCCTAGACAATTGAAGTAGTGTTCTCATGGCCAAAAAGGGTGCACTAACAGTACCATAAGTAACAGTAGTTAGTTCAAAATTCTTTATTGGTTCGTTTATACCTTCTTTCCATAAAATTTTTTGTAGTTTCCTTTGATCTGGATGAATAGAAATTGCTCTATACATTTTTTGAATATCTGCAGTGAAAGCGATAATATATTTTCTAAATCTCAGCATAATTGAGAATAAATCATCTTGTATTACACCCCCATTATACTGAATAGAATTAAGTGAGTTTCCTTTTGTCGTTAAAGAAGAGGCGTTAAAAACTACTCTCAAAGGTGTTGACATACTTTTTTCTATTCCTCTATACACTCCAAGGTGGGGAATGTAATAGGATCCATTTTCTTCCTCGCTTTCGTTAACTTCGACCATGTGGCCTAACTGTTGGTATTCTTTCAAAAAATCTGAATATAATCTTAAATACTCGGGATCCCTTGCTAAGCGATTCCATAAAGAATTCAATTTTTTAATTGCTATCTGTTTAGAACTTCCTAATGTAGTTGGATCTTGTTTTAGGGGCATTTTAACAACATATCTGCCGCTTTTTTCTCGGGTATAATTTTCTATGAAATGTTTTTCACAAATTAAAGTCTCTTTGCTTTTTGGTTTTTCTATCTCGATATTTTCTATTTCCCAGAATTTTCGAAGTGTTTTATCTAAGTTAGTTTCTTTCTTTATTAAACCACAATGAACTTTATTTTCATTTTCTATTGGAAAACTTCCAGATACTACAAAACCGAAAACTGTGTCTTGCAGAATAAGATCAGAATTATTAATACGAATCTGGCCCGGTTTTAAAAGTTCATAGAAAATTCCTGCTCCGAGAAGCATATCTACATGTTCTGGGATATTAAATCTCTCATCTGCTAATATTACGTTAGAGAAATCCTGTGCTGAAATTTCAATTGGACGCGAAGGGGTTAAATCTGCAGTTATTTTTGGAACTATCAAGAAATCTAAATTTTTTATAAAACTTCCATCTCTATTGCTTATTGATGCATTAACTTTATGATTTATTACTAAGGTGGCATCATTTAGACCTGACACTAAAATGTTTGTTCTCTCTTTTTTCAAATTCATCATGTCTATTAAATGGTGGGATAGAAAATTAGACTCGCTGCCTACATCTAACAAACACTTTACTCTATATTTAGATCCTGATTCATCAATTAGAAAACACATAACCGTTGAAAGTAAAACTTTATTCTTTTTATTCGAATAGTTACTAATAAAAGTTTTCTGAACGAACTCTTCTGCATTAGCGTTTAACATTGACGTGCCATAATTTGCTAGTCTTGAATCTGAACATTCTCCTACATTTATTTTACCTTGTATATTATGTTCTGAAGAAACATATTCTTTCATATATGTATTATTTGTTTTGGGAAAATGAATAGTTTCGTGATGTCGTTTCTTGCAGAAACAAATGTTCTTTGATGTACAATTGGCTACTGGGTGTAAATTTAAACAATTGAAACATAACTTGTTACATTTTATTACATTTACTCTCTCATTAACAGATAACTTTAAATAATCTGGACCCTTTGAAAGATGGTGCTGTTTGTGGCACAAAATACAGTTTAATGTTTTAACATCAGTTAAAAATACTTTATTTACACTTTTGGGATTATACTTTCGATTAACACTAAAATTCTCAGTAAGAGATTTTCCGCGTGATGTAAAATATAAATCAATCTCACGTCCTAATTCTTCTGGTAAAAACCATTTATCTCCTTGTCTCACACTAATGTGAGAAGCAGTCTGCTTATCTAATGTTTCATATAATTTATCTGACACAATCAATTGTTTTAGACTCTCGAAATCGGACACATTTCTTAAATTTAGATAATAATTCCAATTGGTCATCAGTCGTGAAGCGAATTGTACATGAGTCTCATTTGGTAGTTTAAAAGCTTTTCTAAATTGTTCTAGGCAAAAATAAGGTGTTGGTTGAAATTCTTTTAAGACTATTTCTTTTAATTTTTCATAATTCTCGATATCTGTATCGTGTAAATAAGTTAAAATGTTAGACGCTTTGTCACCTAATAAATTCAGCAGAATTTCTGCTTTATTTTCTTCCGAAACATTTTTAGTTTTGAAAGCCCGTTCTAAAGAAGAAAAGAAAAAACCCCATCCTTCAGGCTTAGTTGGAACTTTTACAGTCAAAGTTTTAATACTTTTTATTATTTGATCTAACGATTCCATTTTTACTTCACTTTCAGTAATAAAAGATTTAGTTTCAGATTTAATTTTAGCTAATTCCAATTCATTTTTTGATCGTTCAAATTCGTTTTTTGATCGTTCAAGTTTAAATTTTTCAAGATCAAATTGCCTTTGTTCTTCATGTTTACGACTCTCAATTATGGTGTTAGCTATTTCTGTTACAAAATCTGGTTTATTTTTATATATTTCGCTATTTTCAATAATATTGTTTAAATCAGCTATAGTCATTTTATCATTAATATTTAAATTTATTTCAGTGGCTATTTGCCTTAAATCTTCCTTTTTTGCTCCTTTAAACATTGTTTTAAATTTATATATAACAGTACAGATTAGAAAAATCACATTCACTTACTTTAAAAATTCCACTGCACGAAACTATATCGTTTCTTCTTGAACTCGAATAATTCAGAAATTTACGCGTTGCACTTTATTATCACTGATCCTTCGTGGTCGGCGGACCACAAATTATGTCGATAACTCATTTAAAAAATTAAAATACTCAATAAAACTCATATTTAAGAAAAACTCTATGAAATGTATATTTATTTAACTAGCTCACAACTCAGCCGCTCATGGCCACGTTCTCTTAAAAACTCTAAACTCATAAAACCAAATGCAGACGATAAAAATCGTTGCCAAAAATACAGAATAAATACGACCGAACACCACCAATACTCCTGCTTGCTTACTATTGTCTTCGGGATAATCTATATGGCCAAATCGGTAATTAGTTTTATTTTTAATTACAGCTGGAACTAAAAATTCTGTTCTTGGATCTAGATTGATGTCTTCTTTGGCTATAACTGTTTGTTTACATTCAATTTTATTATTTAATCCAAAAAGACTTATTTCTTCAAATTTTGAGAGCATTTTGTTATTTTTGAAATCATGCTTGAAGCCAAACTTCTTCAGAAAATCTAGACCGATTAAGCAAGGATCTGTTATGTCAGCCACATATGCCGTATGGTAATATTTCGTTCCTCCAAAGTGTATGGTTAAATTGGCCTTTCCATATATGCCAATCTTGTCGCCCGTCACAGTTTGCAGGGTAACGTATGGTGGAGTCCAGATGAGTTTAGATTTCAATTTCCGAGCCAAATCTTCTCTTATTATTGTCACATTGGCTCCTGTATCGACAATCATACGGCACTGAATTCCGTTAATAAAGCCTATCACATATAATTCATTATCACCGCCACACATTTTTGATATCTGTAGGATCTTCAGGTGGGGCTTTTCATTCTCTGGCAACCTCCGCCCCGCGAGAAGGCCAAAATTTAGTTTCCCTGCTGACTGTTTGAATTTATCTCACGTTCGTGGATTTTGGGGCAATTTCTTCGGAGATGTCCTGTATCACCGCATCCCCAGCACGTGAGATTCTGTCTTATTGAACTTGTTCTTCCGTATTTTAAAGCTTCAAGTTCTTGATTTATTTTCCTAATTTCTTTCAAGACGTCGTTCTCAGTGTCTGAGCTTTTGTTCACCGTTGCCCCTCGGACTGAATGACGATCTCTTCGGCTGGCTTGTGTAGCTGCTTCCAACTTTAAGGCATATAGTAATGCAGCCTTTAAATCCTGCACATCTGCCATTCGTACCGATCTCTGCACTTCTGGATCTTTTATTCCGTCTACGAAGTACTGCAATGAGAGCATTTCCCGTACATTTGTTGGGCAGTCGATAAAGGCTAAATTTGCCAGACGTTCTATTTCTGAGGCAAACTCTTGAAGGGTTTCACTCGATTTTTGATGGCGGCTCTTCATTTGTATTCTCGTATAATCCTTGAAGAGTTTTTCGCCGAATCTCATTTCAAGTGCACAACTTAAGAGTCTCAAAATTGAGTTGCGTCATATCGGACAATGTTTGCAGCACGTCGGCGGCTTCTCCTCTTAAAGATGCTGCCAGTTGACAAGCTTTCACCTCGTCACTCCATTTGTTCGCCTCGGCTACAATGGTGAATTGGGTTTTGTAAACTTGCCAGGAACTTTTTCCGTCGTATGTCGACAGCTTAACTTGCACAGGAGAAGCAGGCGGATTCCTAAATTCTTCATAATTACCACTGGACGCTGAAAGTTTCTTCTCAAGATCTTGTACTTTTTTATTTAGCTTTTCATCTACTTCACCTAGTATTTTCTCTTCTACTTCCGCCATTTTCCTTTCCATTTCTGTTCAACATTACTAACTTCATTCTGAATTTTCTCTTCTACTTCCTCTATTTTCTCTTCTACCGAGCCTATTCTTCTCTCTACCGACGAGAACTTTTCTTCTAAAGTTTTCTTCATTTCTTCTTGGCCTTTATTAATCTTTTCAGTCACATCTTCTTGGCATTTGTCAATTTTATTTGTCAACTGTTCCATTCTTTCTTCGTTTTTATTCATTTTTTCCGCCAACTCTTCTTGGCCTTTATTCATCTTTTCCGCCAACTCTTCTTGGCCTTTATTCATCTTTTCCGCCAACTCCTCTTGGCCTTTATTCATCTTTTCCGCCAACTCCTCTTGGCCTTTATCCATTTTATTTGATAATCCATTAATAGCTTTCAACAATTCATTCAGTTGCTCTTGCGTTGCTCTCGTTTTAACCATAAGACCCCACTCCTGACACCAAATATTGCAGCGTATATTGGGTTCTTTTGATCTTATGGTTAGACAACTTCAAACTCTTGCTCTTAGAAAAGTAGAAAATAATTTATTTACAGACTTCAGAACAACAGAGTCTTCGAAACTCACAAATATTACTGAATATTCAAAAATAAATGCTCAAATCTATCGTACAATTACAGCTTTAGACCCCAAAGACTCTTTATACAACGTCTCAACACTTAATAACATTCAAAACAACATAAATGAAACTCAAGCAAAGTTGCTTACGCCTTGTTCACTCAATGACTGACTGGTAAATAATAACAACAACAGCTCGTATCGGCTCTCCTATATATAGGCTCGTAGCATGCGCCGAAGTTTCTAGAACCTACTCGAAAAATCCACGGAACAACAAACAATGTATCAGTATATCTAAAGGGGGGTTACCATTGAGAGGGAAGGATTACCATCGCCAACAATCGCCAAGTTTGTCGCCAACTTGGCGATATATCGCCAAATTTGGCGACCAAAATTAGTCGCCAAAAGTGACGCCAACTTGGCGATATCTTTATTATTTCGCCAATCTGCCGTAGACATGCACTGAAAATAATAGACAAGTTTGCTTGATAACAGAGACAATGTAACAAAAACTAATATTAGTAAAGGAATGGAGCTTAATAAGATTATTTACATTATTTTACAGTACAAACACTAACTATTTACAAAATTCGTAACAATATGTTAAAACCCAATTATCAAAATTATTAAGTGAAATAAAACCGAAATTCACCGAATTTTATTACAGACGATATTTTTTAAACTGTACACACATTTTAATATCCATTTTTATTTATTATCTTTCAATTTTAAGAGAAAATGGAGTGTTTCTGTTGTCACAATTTCAAAATTGGTTCTAAAAATTAAAAAAAAAATTAACATCACAAAATTTAATAGCGATACAGTTTTGAAACAATTGCAATTAAAAGTACATATAATTCTCTACACGACGGTATAAAAATTTAAAATGTACGACGTTTAGAGGTTTAAAATTTGCAAAAAAGAAAATTGCAAAACCGAAATCTCATGAAAAAAGTGTTGCGCGTTATAATTTCTATTTTTTTTCTTTCAATTTTAAAAGAAAATGGGGTGATTATATTGCCACAATTACAAAATTGGTACTAAAAACGACAAAAAATTAATATTTCAAAGTAAATTGAGATACAGCTTTCAAATAAATTGCATTTAAAAGTACATTTTTTTCTCTGTACGACGGTATAAAAATTTAAATGTGCGATGTTTAGAACTGTAAAATTTGCAGTAACGGAAACTGCAACCCCGAATTTACAAGGAAAAGGTTTGCCATTAGCAAAATGACGTATACATTACGCACAGATACGCTTGGCCTTTATAATATAGATTTTAATGTAATATTAGAATATTAAACGAAAAATGTTTCTCCTTATGTATTTTCTGTAGGTGGGGCACAGGCAGCAAAAAGGTAATTCGCGGCTAATGACATTTAGAGAGAGAGAGAAAGACTACATTTATTTTAAATAATATGAGAAATAAAATTACTTCAAATACAGTCATTTTACAAGTAAAACAGACATATAAAGATCTTAAAAACAGCAGTTAATATTTTTCGGATGTAATATTCATCCCTTGTCAATAAAGTTTACAAAAGTACGTATCCGTAAATTGTGCTGATGAGGGATGCATTTTTCATCCCAAAAGTACATTGTTGTAAATAACTGTTTATATATGCCTATTTTAATTTCTAAATATCTGCAATTAAACATTTTTTATTCTGAATTTCAAACAATTAGACAAGAGATTGGCACATTTTTACTTAAATAGTGGGTTGTACAGAGTTAATTTGAAAAATATATTTTGCTCACATTTTTGTACCAGGATAACCAAGACATCGTGAATGTAAAATTATAATATTAAGAAGAACAGTAAATAAATACTATAATCTTAATTATATAAAAGGTCACATATTTATTTCATTTGTTTTCGATTGATAATAAATTACGACAAAAAATTCCTTCAAGTGTTTCAAAGACGAATAGTCTCATATAAATCGAAAAGTTTTGGATTTGGTAGATTTCCTCAGCATGGAAAAGTATCCGATTGCATAGTTAAATTTAAATAAAGAAAATAATATTCCTTTTATGTCTCTTTAAAATGTCATTTAAACATAAGGTTACATATTTTGATTCCTTAATGGTAAAGCTATTGTTTTTAATGAAATTTTAGATCTTGAACAAAATTCCAAAGTAGATTACTTTAAGTGACAAACTAATAAATAATAATAAAATGAATGTAATGTAAATATACATGTGATATTTTCATATTGTTATCATAAAATTTTAAGTGGCTCCTAACTAAAATCGTCTTAGAAATTGAAAAATTTATATATATTTTTATTTTTTGTTAGATAGCAAAATGGACATTACAGCTCTTGGTTTTACGATTATTTCAATGTTAGTTATTTTATGCATAGTTAAAATTTTTGTAAAATAACTATTAGTTGTTATCCTCCTTATAATTGAATCACTTGACAATTAGATTATTAAATTTATGATGGGTATTTTTTTTATCTTTTTACTCCCTTCGTATTTTGCGAAGCTTTTAAATACCGTTGAAACTGTGAAATTTTATTGCTGACAATCTATATATATATGCCAAATTTATTTTCGAAATCATTTCGGTCAATGTGTGGTTTACTCAAGGTTTTAAAATACGCATATCGTGTTAAAATGGAAAGTAGTCAAGGGTTTATGGTAAAAGCTCTGCCTCTTTAAAATAACTTGAAGTTTAACGCAGTATACAGTTTGACGCAATGTTTTTTTTACTCAACTAGACTTTTTGTCCATTTTGCATTTGAAGAGAACATTTTTAAGTTTAGACTCTGAAGAAAAGTTTACTGATTTAGAATATTTTCTCATGGCGACGTCATAAATACTTTAATGTGAAATGAATGTGGCATATATAAAGTGCACTGGCGTAAAACTAACGCTTTCAATGGATTTTGATTATTTCAGTAATACAAGTAAGTACAGTAAAACCCCGATAATTCGGATTAATTGGGACCAGATCTAATCCGGACTATCAAAAATCAGGATTATCCGCAGAATTAGAAAAAAATGAAATAAAATAAAACATACTTGTTGAAAATCACCTTTATGTTAAACTTATTGAATATTTACTGTCAGTGAAAATATTTACTTGGTAATAAAAAAGTTTATTTATAACGGTGCCACTTTTCTACACCTTTTGCAAGCCGTACAGCCAGTCGCTTCTCAAACTTGACAAAAAATGATCAAACCGATCAGGATTATCCGGAGATCCGGATTAACGGGGTCCAAACTATCGGGGTTCTACTGTACTCTGTTATAAATATTTTGGAATTTCTGACGTAATCCTAGAAAATTTATAACTCAACTCCCTACTTTTGTACAGCAAAAACATTCTTATGTTATGCATATTATTTATTTCGACAAATAAATACAAGCAAACTAAGATTTCAAAGTTTACATTAATAAACTAAAACATAAATAAAATCAATTTGTAGAAATTTTAAGAATACAGTTATGTTTTTGTTAAACCGAACATTTTTATTCCCAAAAACTTAACTGAATCAAAGAAAACAAATTAAAAAAATCACTTCAGTTCGAATGAGTTTTAATTTACTTTTAAAGATTTTGCTTTTTAAATCCTAAATTTATTCATATTGAATTTAAATATTTAACCGTTTCCGGCTCGGGCAAAATTTTTTAGTAAAATTAGAATTTATTGACTGACACCGGAATTCACCAACGAATTTTTTAGATACTTTGAACTTCTTAATTTACGCTTTCTTTCTAAAAACAAAATTTTACAAAAATATTGGTGCAGGTTGCAAGTTTGGAATTAAAATTAGTTATCCCAGACTGGGCACACTGTGCTGGAAAGGGTTACCGAAAGATTTATATTTTTATTTAAAGATCTAATTACATGAATCATTAAACTTATTTTGTGATACATACTGCAGACTAGAGATTTAACAACCTTCTCGTGACTTTGGCCTACAGGACATTAAATCGAATGGTGGTTAAATTAAATGTTGGTGATATTGGTTGATCTTAATGCACTTAAAAGTACTTAGTATTCTAATGTAATAAAAATTACTGACTTATACAATTAAAAAACATATATCTAGTATTTAGTCTGTCTTTTTACTTACCCATCATACGTAGTATAGGGTAAGTCTTGCAATCGTTTTGAAAATCGAAAAAATTGTTTTGACGGATTTACACGTTTTAGATAGTGAAGATTCCGAAAAACATATTTTTAGAAAAAAAATTTTGCCGTCCGTCTGTCTGTCTGTCTGTCAGTCAGTCTGTCTGTCTGTAAACGCTCTATCTCCCGAACAAATTGAGATAGAGACTTGAAATTTTGTATGTTGTTAGTATGTAAAAATGGGACGAACCCTATTTAATATCAGCAACCTCGATTATCCGGAACTATTTTTTTCGGACTCTCGAAAAATTCGTTCTGATGAAAGATACATAAAAATTTTCGAATTTTTTTGTTCTAAGGAATGGACGTAAAAGGCAATAAAATAACACACATTTTGCATATAGAACGAAGTCGATCAGATTATTAGTTGCCGAGATATTTGTAATCTTGTTTTCCACATTCTTCGATTTTTCATGACCCTGTATTTCATTCAAATTTCAATTCAGAAGTATATTTTAATTGGAAATGAGACGCTTAATCTGACGCAGTTAATTGTTAGTTAATAGAATTATCATTTTTGGAGTTATAAGGATGTTTCTTTTACGCAGCTCGGTACTACTTGAGTAGTTTGGCGTTTTATATAATTTGTCGAAATTGGTACATCAGCAGTTCTTTAATATAGCATTACTATGTATAGTAACAATATTAAAATTTTGTTTATGAATTGCAATGCATTGTATAAATAGTTTCACATGTTTTATTTTCATATACATATCCATGATGGGTAAGTATTACGGTGGCCCCCAACGACTAATTAAATTAAGAAAATAGTTAAAAATAATGAAATAATTTTACAAGAATTTAAACATTTTACAAAATAGAAGAATAACTTAGAATAGTTTAATTAACATTTTTTAATATTCATGTTATACGTTTTAGCTAAAAATGGTAGTTGGAAACTTCTTAAAAATATCGTTAGAATTTCATGTCCTTGCATACAACTTGATTTAAATGTTATAGTCGAAGAGCCGACTGGACAAAACCCTAAGTCTCTGAGCACAAGAAAAAATCATTTCTTATATGGAAGAGTAGTAATTAAGTAATCTAATGATCCATGTCTGCCAGAAGCGAAATTGTGTATAAGCCAAAAATGAATACCACTAGAGGTTGACTCGTAGACTTAGCATTATGATTTCCTGCATTGAATTTTCCATGTTTTCATACTTTTACCTATACAGCAAACAATGTTAAATGTACGAGTGAACCACTAGTGGTATCAATTTTGAGATTATGCACCACTTCGCTTCCGGCAGGCATGGATGATTAGATTCCCCTATTACTACTCTTCCATACAATAAAGGAATTTTTTCTTGTGCTCGATGACTTACGGTTTTGTGCAGTCGGCTCTCGGACTATTACATACATCTTGATGACATCCTCTGTTCTTTGATTCCTGGAAGTACGTATGGAACATTGTCAATTTTTTCGAAAATAATTTATTTGGGAATATCCAATTGGGATGGAGAAGGCTGCAGAAAAAATCACCTTTTTAAAATATTTTCTCAATCTTCAATTTTTCATCAACTTCAACGTAATCTTTAAACGCAACCTTTTGAGCTCAAATAACATGTTTTCGCAATGTTTGCATATTAGATAGCTGGGTGTTCTGTGTTTTCAACTTTTGTGCAGCTGATTCAATTTCTCAATATTGGTTCTTTAAATATCCGTAGGAATGGCAACAATGTTGTATGCCGATAATCATTTGCAGCGTGAATAGCCACTAGGCAATTCCATGAGCACATGTCGTGTAAGTCACATACTACGATTTTGAATACCAGTATTTTAGAACGGGCAATTGTGACTTATTTTATAAGAGATATATCATTAACTGAATAAGGCCACGCAAACCTTTCGAAAATAACGGTGTCCAGCAATTTAGCAGTTACTAGAAATATGACTTACACGACAAGTGCTCATGGAAATACCCCACTCCGAATTCGTTTTGCGAATTTTCTTTACTTCTAAATTGATAAAAATACTATTCAGTTTTGTCGGTATATATCTTTTAAACATTGCGTAAAACCGTGATCTACGCTGGATTGATCTACGCATGTAAATTTTTTTTGAAAAGAAAAATGATCTTTAATGCTTCTAGATTTTTAATTTTTGAAGAATGTGAAAAGGTCGCTAAATCAAAATTCGGATTACTCCCGGGTCGTATAAACCAGTGAGGGAAAGCATTGTACACATTGGATAAATGGTCGGGATCTAATCTAATGATCGCTAAATCGGAGGTGGAATCTACTGTATAATGAAAAACATATTTGTGAAAATCCTGTTGAATAATATATGTTAACTATAATTTCGATAGTTCATATTTTCAATGTACCCTATTTTAGTTTAAAAACATAATATTTCGATAAAATTCAATTACTAGTTTGATAAAATAAAACATAAAGAAAATAAATTTTCATTGCTCACATAGATTCTCCATTTTAAATTCGGAGCATTTTATTTCACAAAATAAGCTTAAATTGCATTATGATAATTGGGTTTACATTCAAATTGTATGGCAAAATAAAAAGCAATATTTTTCTTTCAAAGGATATTTATTTACACATAAATGATTTACTTAAAATTACTTTTATTATTTAGGAAATATCTTTTTTATTTAATTTAGTGTTAGGTTTCAGGGGATTCAATTTTAAAATATTCACTATAAAAATGTTATTTAAAAAGCAGCAAAAAATAAATAAATTTGTTCTGAATGTTCATTTTTTTGGTTGTTTCTAGTTTTGAATTTAAAATTATAAATATCCTTTTTAGGTTTTGAAGAATTCTTTATCAGACGGCATTGTATCAGAAAGTATTATAGGTATTCATTTTCCATGAGTATATTTTTTAAGTAAATAATGTTTTATTAAATAATATATAATATCGTATTAAAATTTAATTATTTTCAAAATACTTACTTTTAGATTATTTTCTTTATTAAACAAAAACATTCAACTCAATTTGTCAAGTCAAATTTTAATATTGACAAAGCAAATTAAAGCTAAAGTTTCGAAAATATTTTATTAATCAATTATTTTGTTGAAAACTTTGTATATTGTTCTTCTTATAATATTATTCTTTCTTGTATAGTAAGAATTGGATAAATATATAGATTTAGATTTAATTCATTCTAAATTTTATTTTAATAACATATGCTATCTTTAAATAAAACATCATTATTTAATCAGTAGATATACTGTTTTTTTTGTGTTCAACTTGTAAATTACATTTATAAATGTTTATATAAGAATAGCATCTTTCAAAGAAAAAATTGTTTATATTTTTGTTAAAAAAATTTAAATTTTACAGAAAGTAAAAACGAAGATATTACTTTTTTTCTATTTTTAAAATAGGTTGAGAAGATTTTAATCCGTAAGGCATATAACTAGACATGAAAGAGTTGATCAGGTGAAAATGGTATCTAAATTTTTCATCAACATACCATCTTATAAATCAAATTATAAGTTCTTTCACTTTTACAAAAAACTACGGGATTATTTTACTATTTCAGTAACAAATAATAAGCTACTTCAAAAATCAAAATAAATTTAAGAAAATAATTTTATTTCTTTTTAACCATTTTAAAAATTTTAATCTACCCTTTATGTACAAAATCATTATGAAACGAATTTGTGAAACGATTTTTTGAAAAGACTGATTTTGTTTTGCAGAAAATTTTCCTAAAATATGTACTATTATGTGGTGAAGTTAACATCAAAATTACGTCTTGATATGCAGATCTCAAAACTATTAATGGAATTCTAAAATTCAAAATATCATTATTACTTTTCTAATTTTATTTTTTCTATAATGGGGGCAACTCGAAGACTCCATTTTTGTGGAAAGAAGGGACGAAAAGGCAAGGATTATTATTTTTTTGCTTTTTTTTCAATGTCAAATTATATTTAGGTTTTCATTCAATCGATAATAAAGACAATATTTTGATTAAATCATGTTTTTCAGAAAACTTCTTGAAAACAAATTTTTTTTCACATTTCATTCGAAACAGTTGCTTTTAAAAAGCATGTATCGTTTGTCGTCTTACAATGTGATATAATTTCTCTTGACCTGAAGAAAAAAAAAAAAAAAAAAAAAAAAAAAATTCTACGGGTGGGGTGGGGGAGAGGGAAGAGATGCTTGGTTTTTTATAGTTGTCATAGTGAATCTGAAAAGTGAAATTATAAAAAAAAAACAGAAGAATTTTTTTAAAATTATAATTTAATGGTTATGTGTTGAAAGCTGGAGAAACAAATAGAATTACGTTAAAATATTTACACGTAATGTTGAAAATAAAGTAAGAAACCTTTAAAATAATAAAATTATTCCACGTGAAAGGAATTTAAAGGTAATTGTTGTATCTTATGTAAAATGTATAAATATTAAATATCGTTCTACTTAAAATGCCTGAAATAATTAAATTATTACACGAGAAAAATATTTAATGGTGAAGATAGTGTTATAATTTTAAAACAAAAATAATATTTCCAAAAACTTTTAAATTAAATAATGTATGCTTTTATAAAAAATTAAATAATTTATAAAATCAAATAATAATAGCATTAAATAATATATATACCTTTAAATTAATTAATATATGAAACTTAATAGCGAAAAAAAATAATAATTACAGAATAAATGCATTTAATAGTGAAACTTATATCACATGGTTAAAAAATACATTTAGAACGATTTTCATTCCCGAGAATTTTAATGTTACGCAATATGGTATAAAAGTAGTGAGAGTAGCAAATTTATTTATACATTATATCACTTGATGCGTTATAAATACAGGTTAATGACAGCACAAAATAACTTTGATTTATATTGTAGAAGTGAGGCATTCAGAAGTCATTCCGACTAATTCCTTTTTTTTAGAAATTCATGAAATGACATGATTGTTTTGAAAATTTTCTAGATATGTACACAGTGCTTATGTATGACTATTGATTACAAGACAATTAATGCGAATTATTTAAAAAATGGTTAAAAAATATTTTTTTTCATTTATTGATAACTTTAAGTGTTTCAAAAAGCATTTTATTTGATGGAATAAGTCGGTGTGACTTCTGAATGTGTCAAATTATATTCGATAAGTACCTACATATTCGAAAATTAAGATATTCTTATTAGTTATGATAAACAATATACATCGTTAAGAGAACTTGAAAATGTGCAATTAGGTTTATTAAAATAGAGAAATGAATTCATGAATAAGCTATACCTGTTCCTAAAAATATATAAATTTTGATCCCAGCATAAAAAGTAAGCATAATGTGGTTTGGAAAACTATTCGTAAGTAGATTTTTTAGTCGCGAATATAAAGGATGAATAATTTCCATAGAGCCGATAGAAGGCAAAAAGATAGCAACATTTTTTAACCAAACTATTTTATGCAGGCTTATTTTGAAATGTGAAATTGATCTTACTTATTATGAAGTACTAAATATGCACAACATTTTCACAAATGTTTTATTTGTTGATTAATTATTCCTTTATTTCATTAATATAATATTATGCGTAAGTGAAACACTTTGTGACGAGAAAGGCGAGAAACGTAGTACATTACAAGCAATGAAAATGACGATTATGGAGATGATTTGCATATATTTAAATACATTTAAGAAGGCTGCTGACTATTATAAATTCAAATAGTACATTAATATTTGAATGGGTATTCAAAGAGACTATGAGCTGACTGAAGCACATTTTTTAAACGATTGGCAAGTGGTAAGGCATCTCTATAGGGATGACTTATACAGAGGTGTGAAAATTATTAGAATAATTGTGGTTTTTTCAGTTTTTCTTAATTAATATTGTGCTTACTTGGAATGTTTTATGAATGCTATTTTGTTTTGTTGATCTAGTCAATTTTTCACTTATTTAGAATGGTTTTAGATCTAAAATTTTGTTAAATGTTGCTAGTTTTTAAAAAAGAAAATATTTGATCCAAAGTATTCAAATTGTTTACATTGCATAAACAATTTGTTTGACTAACAAATTAATTCAAAATAAAATTTTAAAATCGTCTGCTTGCTGTGATAGTATTTTCTTTCCTTTCTTGCGTTGCCATAAATATTATATTTTATTCCTATAACAATTCTTTTCGCTGTTTTGATCAGTTTATACTAATTGGTTGATTTTTCGTTTGTAAAAGGATTACGGTGTAATTATGTGTAAAGCATGTGATATTTTCCATAGATAATTAACTGTGGTGAAGTGTTTCATCTAAGAAAATCACTATACACAGCTAAATCGCTAAAAGAGAAAATTTATGCGAACGTCTATGTGTAGAATAAAAAAGATCTTTGGACTACAAATGTGAATATGAAAATTCTAGAGTTGGAAAATGCGAAGGAAAAGTAAATTTACTGTAAGAGCAGAAAGGAAATTAACAGGAATTGCTGAAGTTAGCATAAGAGCAACTAGTCATAAACTAAAAATCTCTTTTCAAGCATATAGCGTAAATCCATGTGATTCTTCTATCAATAGCAAGCTCATCTCTGCTGGACTCAGTACTCCTTGTACTCGAAAAAAGGCTAAAATCACATCCACTATGGCAAAGAAAAGACTTGATTGTTCAAACGTTGTGCAAGAACAATTCAGAAAGAACTGGAATAAAGTTAGAAAAATTAATTTTTCTTTAATTAATCAGTGGAATTCAAATTGTTCATTTCTTTTCCTGAAATCATGCTGACTAAAGATACCGAACTGTTTATAAATTTGATTAAAAATTGCTTTATTAGAATATTTCTCTACAAATTACATACCTTAATGCATTTTTTATCTTTTAAATATTTTTTCTGATGAATCAATGTTTACAATATCAGAAAAAAGCAATCTATATGTCAGGAGAATTACCAGTGAAATTTTTTCCACGAATTGCATAGCTCAAACAGTTAAAAATCCTACTAAAGTAATTGTTTGGAGCGTGATGTCTCATCAGGGTATTGGACATTTATACATGGCAGAAAGAATGATGGACCAGTATTAGTGCAAAAATAAGTGCATGGAACAAAGACTAATTCAACAATTAAAAGACTGGTTTCCAAATGGAAACTTTATATTCATTCATGATAGAGCTACATGCCATAAAGCTTCATCTGTGAGAAAAATTGTGTATGAAAAAAATATATAAACACTTCTATGGCCTAGAAACAGTCCATATATGAGCCCAATAAGGAATTTTTCGGTCATTGTAAAGAAAGAATTAAAGAAATGTAACGTCAGAAACAAGAATGGTCTGATAGAAAGACTCATCCAAATTTGGCACCATGACAACTAAATATAAATTAATTGCCAAAAACTCATACAAAGAATGCCAAGACGGATCAAATCTTTATTCAAAAGCAAGAAGATGCACAATTAATGTTAAATGTATTAATATTTTTAAAATTTTGTATTATATATTTAACATAACAAGATTTCATAGTAAATTTCACAATTATTCTAATAATTTTCACACCTCTGTATATATCCAATGGCACGTGATGCTGCTGAAACAAGGCATCTCTATGGGGATGGCTTATATATATCCAAGTACACGTGGTGCCGCTGAAACTTTTGTAAAATAGTATTTTGATCTTTTCATGATTATTGAAAGGTACCCCGAGCTAAATGAACCACATTTTTTTTTTAAATAGGCAAGTGGTAACCAAGGAATAAGACACTTCAAGACGTTAGGAACGCGAAAATCAGTTTGCACGTGAAACACATTTTTAATTCTGTCTAGCTTATTAACTAATAACAAATGTTACGATCAGCAAAACGAAGCTGATCGTTTTTGGAAAGACACATTATTGATGAACCTTCAGACATATTTAATAGTAAGAATATTTTTTTATATTGTTTTTTTCATAATTTTTCCGGTATCAAAAAAATTTTAAAATATTTCGCAATTTTATAATACGATATGTACCAGGCACTCCAACACAGGCTTCGAGGTTTACAAAAGAAAACTATTTTTCTTTCATTTAAAATTATAATATGTTTTAGCATTAAAAAGTTTCCAGATTACCCTCAAAATCAGCACCTAAAATTCATTTTATATGAAAAGCAATAAATCTTGTTATTAAAAATGCATTTTTTAATTTCTTCAAAAGCGTATTTGTATATTAGCAACTAGAGAAGTATTTCGAAACTGATTTAAATAACAGAATTTTACTAGTATAGGATTACAATAGAATAGTTCATTTATAACATTTATCATTTATTTACATGGACAGTCAAAGAAATAGTTTCAGTATAGTGTTAGAGTAGTAATGACCAAAAGTGCGCTTTATTTATTTATTTTTTTTTCGCATAATTCGTTATACATGAATTCCATATATAATATACAGGACTAAAAAAAGTAATCTTGTATCATTCTTTTTAACAAAAGACGCTACTTAAAGGTAATTTTTTACTAAAGTGTATGTATCTCTAATTAAACTTTGGCATGCATGCAGTTAAAAGATACAGATTTATATAATTTACATATTTATTCTACAATGATGAAAAATACAATAAACTGTAATTTAAAATGTTAATTAGATTGCCTGAGTTGTTTCCATTGCCGAAAAACGCGGCCAACATAGACTATTTTAGCTTTTTAATATATATTTGACACATAAAACGCGTAAATAAAGTTTATTATTTTTAGTTGATTTTTTTAAAATAAAGTTCGTTAAACGTGTATGACACAGAAATAAATCAAAGCTTAAAAAATATAACTGGTTCTAAATATATTTGATAAGCGAATTGTCCTTCGCAATGTGCAGTTATGTGAACTTTACATAAATATAGTATTACAATATACATAAATATATGTATACTAATGTACATCAATATATATAAAAAAATTAATACAATACTTAGGAAATGATATTTTGAATGCAATTTTTTGCACACTTTTGTATTTTTTATATATCAACAAAGCAATGCGTAAATAAAGTGTTTAATTTAGTTCTGGAGTTTTGTAATCTATGTCTGTTTAAGTAAAAAGTATATCGAATGCCACTAACTAGTAGGCAATTTTTAAACCATTAGGAAAAGAAAAAAATAAGCTTTTTTAGAAAAATATTAACCGACTTCAAAAAAAGCGCTAAAAAGAATTAAATAATTATTTAAAATTCTCTAATGGCAAAACGTTATTTAATAAGCACACATCGGATATCAGGTACCGGCATAAAAACGGTTAAATTTAATATATGTAATTTAATATCCACCAAACATTGATTTTAGAGAGAATATTTTTTTTTTACAGGAAATGAATTTACATATTTATGATTTGATTTATGACTATATACATATAAAAAGTAATGAATTACTTTTTGATGTAAGTGCCAAACAGTCACAATTGGTAATGATCATCACCATTTTCGTTATGGCACTAGGAACATTGTATCTAATATAAAATGTATAAATATTAAATATCGTTCACCTTAAAATGCCTGAAATAATTAAATTATTACACTAGAAAAACTTTTAATGGTAAAGATATGGCTATATTTTTTAAACTAAAATAATATTTCGAAACACTTTTTAAATTAAATAATGTATGTACCCGTAAAACTTAAAAGAGAACAAAAATAATCATTACATGATAAATGAATTTAATAATGAAGCCTATGTCATTTATTAAAAAATACATGTAGAACGATTTTGTTATCCGAGTATTTTAATGTTACCCAATATGGTATAAAAGTAGTGGGAGTAGCAAATTTGTTTACATATTATATCACTTGATGCATCATAAATACAGGTAAATAAAAGCACAAAATACCTTTGATTCATATTGCAGAAGGAAAGCATTCAGAAACCATTCCGACTAATTCCATTTATTTTAGAAATTCATGAAATGACATGATTGAGTTGAAAATTATAACTATATAAATATAAATAAATATATATATATATATATATATATACATACACACACACACACACACATATATATATATATATATATATATAATTTCAAATTTATCAATTTAGCAAGAACCAGCACACCCTCCTCACAAAACAAAAATCCCTTAAAATTGAAATTCAACAATCGAAATACAAAAAAAAAAAAAAAAAAAAGGCTGCCAGCCTCGTCAGCGATGTGTTTTATTAGACAAAAGCAGCCGGACACTCGAGTTTACAAAAACAAAGTATATTTAAGTGGCAGTGGGTTTCGGCCAGAGCGGTGAATAGCAAAAAATCAGATGTTAAACACCCGATGACTATAATTCACGCGCTCCCCCACCGGACCCTACGCCACATTAGTAAACGAATGTCTCACCTGGAACATTGTAAACGATGTAAAAATATGTTCTCTGATTAAAACCACATCCCCAACTTAGCTGCAATGCCAAAACTTAAAACAAATTAAACAGAACAAAGTAGAAACCGTATTCCAAACCAATCCAAAAACAATCCAGGTCTGTTGCCACCCAATGCAGCTCATCATCATAAAACTGTCCTTAAGCAGGCTTTAGGTAATACAAGTCATTTAGCTGTCACTGAGTAGCAAACGATCAAAAATGTAGAGAATCTGCAAAATCAGAGTACATTTTTATGCACTTCGGAGGAATATTGTTTTTAAGTGAAGTTTACTTTTAAATTGAAAAAGCTCACTTTGAAATAGCTATTTTTCTGAACATATTCTATAAAATCGGAAAATTTGGCTGATTATAATGTTAATGTAGATTCGTTTTGAAATATTGGAGGACCAGTGTATGAGCTGATTAACTTTAAAAGAAAAGCTTTTACGCTTATCACAAATAGAAATTTGTATTTTGTTATCTATTAAAATTTTTATTTTTAAATCTAGATAATCAGCCTCCGAACTATTTTCATTATTTTTTTTTTTTTTTTTTTTTTTTTTTTTTTTTTAACATTAAGGAGTCAGGATAAATTTCTTGAGAAATTTCATTAAAATCAGAATTAATATTCAAAACGATCAAATCATCAATGTATCGGTAAGCCAAAAATTTTAGATCAGCTTTATTTATACTAGATTGAAATTCATAAAAAAATAAAAATAAGTTAGCTGCAGTGGATGAGTAACTAGTACCCATACCAATCTCATTAATTTGTAGGTATATTTTAGAACCAGTATAAACATAATTATTATAAAGGCAAAACCGGCATAATTTATAAAACAAGTTTGAATTAAAATCAGTACCATCACAAATCAATTCAGCTGTTTTTAAAAGTGCATCCTTTAAACTACTAATAGGAATGGTGGTAAATAAATTTTCGAAATCATATGTATGCAGAGTATGAATTTTACTGTTTTTTAATTTTTTAACAATTTCAAAACTATTAGAAATAATCCAAAAACAGTTACTGTCTTTATATTTATATTTCAGCATGTTCAAAATTTTTAAAAGTAAATCCTCAAATTTCCTATTAAAATTATTTCCAATACTATTAGCATTACTGCAAATGAATCTGTATTTAGTCGGTACTTTATGAAATTTTGGAGTAAGAAATAAAAACGGAAATGACGGATTTTTATTACGTGGGAATGGAATATTGGTTTGTTTAGAGAAAGCCAGATGTTTATTGATAATTTCTTGTACAGAAGATTTACAAATTTTATAGGTTATACTATTATTTAACTCTGCATTAAGCATCTCTGCATAAAACTTTTTTCAAATAACTGCAAAGTTACCGGCAGCCTTATCAACTTGACAAAAAACAAAATTTTGTTTTAATTTGGCTATTTCGTTTCTAAAATCCTTATTGAAATAATCATTATTATAAGATGAATTATTTAAAAAACAATCCTGGAAAGATTTAAAATCATTTAAAATATGCAATTTACAATCTGTAAAGAGGGGGATAGGTGTATTGTATCTGTAACTTAAATTTAATATAAAAGCATTTAAATCAGTTTTAAAAGTATTGAATGACTTTATTGGATTTAATTTATTGTTAATACGAAATTTAGTACCTGAGTTCAAAAGATTACGTATATTAACATTTTCTATAATATTTAGATCTCCAGTCACAATATGTTGATTGGTTTCATTTAAAAAAGTTGAATTTCTAAAATTTTCGCAATTGCATTTCAAATCAGTATATGAATCAAGTTTTGGGGAAACTTCTCTATAATTAAATAGAATACTTCCTAGTGTTTTGGTATATTTATAAGTGGGTATTACTATAATATCTTTGACAGGAAATAAACTTTTATGACGTAAAATCAAAGAACTTAAACGTAGATTATCAAAACTCTTTTGTTGAAAAGTGCATACGAAGTAAATTTTTCCAAATCTTGAGGCTTGTGTTTTCCGATTTTGTATAACAAAATATCACTAATCAGATCTTTATATTGAGAATTTGCAGAGTTAAAACTTTCAAATTTTTGTTGCAATCTTTTAAGTATTTTAAATTTTAAACCAAATAAAATGGTTTTAATTTGTTTAATATTAAAACTATTACAAAATAAATTTTAAAGGTCCTGCAGAACAACAGATGGGCTTATGTCAGAGTATTGCGCTAAAGCAGCAGGCTATTAAAATACAGTTATTTATCCAATATGTAAAACAATCAACAATAAACAATAGAAATTCATGTGAAATGGGCCGAAAAGCTGCATTAAAACACATAAATTAAAAATATAATTTCAAATTTATCAATTTAGCAAGAACCAGCATGGTATGGGTACTAGTTACTCATCCACTGCAGCTAACTTATTTTTATTTATTTATGAATTTCAATCTAGTATAAATAAATCTGATCTAATTTTTTTTTGCTTACCGATACATTGATGATTTGATCGTTTTGAATATTAATTCTGATTTTAATGAAATTTCTCAAGAAATTTATCCTGACTCCTTAATGTTAAAAAAAAACTAATGAAAATAGTTCGGAAGCTGATTATCTAGATTTAAAAATAAAAATTTTAATAGATAACAAAATACAAATTACTATTAATAATAAGCGTAAAAGCTTTTCTTTTACAGTTAATCAGCTCGTACACTGGTCCTCCAATATTTCAAAACGAATCTACATTAACATTATAATCAGCCAAATTTTCAGATTTTATAGAATATGTTCAGAAAAATATCTATTTCAAAGTGAGCTTTTTCAATTTAAAAGTAAACTTCACTATAAAAACAATATTCCTCTCAAGTTCATAAAAAAATACTCTGATTTTGCAGATTCTCCACATTTTTGATCGTTTGCTACTCAGTGACAGCTAAAATACTTGTATTACTTAATGCCTGCTTAAGGACGGTTTTATGATGATGAGCTGCATTGGGTGGCAACAGACCTGGATTGTTTTTGGATTGGTTTGGAATACGGTTTCTATTTTGTTCTGTTTAATTTGTTTTAAGTTTTGGCATTGCAGCTAAGTTGGGGATGTGGTTTTTATTCAGAGAACATATTTTTAAATCGTTTACAATGTTCCAGGTGAGACATTCGTTTACTAATGTGGCGTAGGGTCTGGTGGGGGAGCGCGTGAATTATAGTCATCGGGTGTTTAACATCTGATTTTTTGCTATTCACCGCTCTGGCCGAAACCCACTGCCACTTAAATATATTTTGTTTTTGTAAACTCGAGTGTCCGGGTGCTTTTGTCTAATAAAACCCATCGCTGACGAGGCTGGCAGCCTATTGTTTTTGTATTTTGATTGTTGAATTTTAATTTTAAGGGATTTTTGTTTTGTGAGGGGGGGTGTGCTGGTTCTTGCTAAATTGATAAATTTTAATCTATATTTTTATGTGTTTTAATGCAGCGTTTCGGCGCAATTCACATGAATTTCTATTGTTTATTGTTGATTGTTTTACATATTGGATATATATATATATATATGTATGTATACACTGTAAAAAAACGGATGATTTAACGGAAGTATTACTGTTAATCTAGACGCCAGTATAATATACTGTTTTTTAACGGAAAATATTCCGTAAATATTCCGGAAAATATTCCGTAAATATTCCGGAAAATATTCCGTATACAAAGTGCTTATGTATGACTATTGATTAGAAAATGATTAAATGAATTATTGAAGAAATGGTTAAAAATTAAAAGAAATGATAAAAAAAGAGTAATTTTTTATACATTGATAAAATTAAACGTTTCAAAAAAGCATTTTTATTTGATGGAGTTAGTCGGTGTGACTTCTGAATGCATCAAAGTGTATTCGATAAGCGCATTTTGGAAAATTATGATATTCTTAATAAGATAAACTATATACACTGTAAAAAAACTTGAAAATATGCATGATGATTTATTCAAAAGAGAAAAGAACTCATGAATAAGCTATGCCTGTTCATGAAAATATCTAAAATTTGATCACAGCATAAAATGTAAGCACAAGGTGGTGTTGAAGCTATTCGCAAGAAGATTTTTTAGTCGCGAATATATCGGAAGAATAATGGCCATAGAGCCGTTAGAAGGCAAAACGATAGCAAAATTTTTTAACCAAACTACTTTATGCAAACTTGTTTTGAAATGTGGAATTAATCTTACTTATTATGAACTACTAAATATGCAAATCTTTTATTTGTTTAATAATTATTCGTTTATTTCTTTATTGGAATATTATGCGTGAGAGAAAGTTTTTGTGACGAGAAAAGCGAGAAATGTAGTACATTATCAGCAATGAAAATAATGATTATGGAGATGATTTGCATACATCTTAATACATTTAAGGCTGCTAAATAAAAATTCAAACAGTTATTTAATATTTTAATGTGTATTTAAAGAGACTCTGAGCTGACTGAAGCACATTTTTTAAACGATTGGCAAGTGGTTGCAGTCGCAAGAATCAAGGATGTCTATGGGGATGATTTCTATACATCTAAGTGCACTTGATGCTGCAGAAAGTTATTTAAAATAGTACTTTGATCTCTTAATGGTTAATTAGAGACCCTGAGCTAAGTGAATCACATTTTTTTAAAACATTAGGCAAGTGGTAACCAAGAAACATGACACCTCAAGACGTTACGAACGTGAAAATCAGTTTCCATGTGAACTACATTTTTAACTGTCTGGCTTATTAAATAATGTTACGATCAGCAAAACAAAGTTAATCGTTTTTAGAACAAGACATCACTTTTTATCTCATAACAAAGATCAAGAATATTTGTTTATATATATTTTTTTTAAAATAATTTTTCCGGTATTTAAATTTTTTTAAATATTCCATAATCTTATAATGTAATATGTACGAGATTCGAGGTTTACAGAAGAAAACTATTTTTGTTTCATTTAAAACTGTAATATATTTTAGCGTTAAAAAGTTTCAAGATTACTCCTAAATCAGCACCAAAAATCAATTTTATAAGAAAAGCATCAGATCTTGTTATTAAATATATATATTTTTTGATTTCTCCAAAAGCACACTTGTATATAAGCACCTGGAGAAGTGTTTCTGTGATAATTGATAAAGGTTTCATTATTTACAGTAGTTTTATTATTACTATTATTAACTTTCAGGGATAGCTTACCATATTTAAAATGGGCCTGCTCTGTTCCAACATTAAGTTCCAGAAATGTCTCAAGAATTCTTTTTTTGATAGTTTTTATGATTAATTACGATGAATTAAGATAGGGGAAAATTAATGGGAACAGAAATTCCAATACTTGAGATAAGAACCCATATTGGCATTGAAGGAGCATATCAAGCTTTTGGTTCTTTATGCAAAGTGTATAATTTTACATAATTATTAAATTGAAATTTTGGATTTTAGCACTTTCTCACAAAGTTAACATTTTTTTATGCATTCGGTTTGTCTGCCCGTCTGTCCATGCTCTAACGCCTGTAAATCTCGGATTCTCATGCAATTAATAAATCTCATTTAGAATTACCAAAACATTTTTGATATTATATATAAAATATGTGGAATTAATAGTACATTTACGGAGGCACTCAAAAAATATCCATTATAATATATAGTATGGGAAAACATCGTGTGCAGAGTATTTCAATGCCTTTCCGCTATTTCTATGTATTGGAAATTGATAAAAATCGCTAGAAGAGGACTATATCATAGATTTACGATAGCATTTATCGATTATTTACATGGACTGTCAAAGAAATCGGTTGCACTATAGTCTTAGAGTAGTAATCTCTGGAAGTGCCTTTTAGAATTCGGTAGGCGCTTTAAAATTGATCTTTTTTTCATGTAACTCGTTCTATATAAATTCTACATCTAATATACAGGGTTGCAAAAAAAAAAAAAATGGAACTCACGTGTCATTCTCTTTATTAGAAGACATTACCTGAGGGTAGTTATTTTACTAAAGTATGTGTATCTCTAACTAAATTTTGGCATGCGTTTAGTAAAAAGATACAAATTTATATAATTTATTTATTTATTCTACAATGGTTGAAAATATCATAAACTATAATTAGAAATGCGAAATAGATTGCTTCGGTTGAGAAACCTACCCACGTACTTAGGTTGAGAGGTTACCTTCAGAATTTTTTTAATTCTTATAATTAGTTGGAAAATTAATTAAAATCCCTAAATTAGAAGAAAGGAAAAGTACTCATAATTTAATAAGAACATAGATTTTAATCAAGTCACAGAATATTCCTTCGGAAACGCAAAGAAAAGGAAAAGGGTTAATGTAAATATGGGGTTGCCATGGTCGATGAAAGTACTGTGCTTTTTAATAAAGGGCTGTATTTTAAATTTTTCTGGGACTAAAAACTCAAAAATTATACAGCTACATGCATAAAGAATTCTCCTTTCAGAAATTCTAAAAATTATTTTCATACTCCTGTAAATAGTTGAAAAATGTGTAAAAATCCATTTGTAAAATCTCATTTTATTTCCATTCAAAGAAACATAATTTCGAAAAACCTTTCTAAACGAGAGCAGGTGTTTTGGAATGCAGGCAGATGGGCGTTAGATACTAGTGGCATTGTTAGACGACCTGTAAATATTTTCGAATGTTAAATTTATAAATGTAATTTTTATGAATTCAGATGAAGAATATTTCGCTGCTTTTAAATATGTAAATTTCTTCGCAGTTCCTCATTTACAACCTTATATATCATTTATTAAATCGTTACTTGGATGACTTGCTCTATTTAAAAGCAAATCTTTCAAAACCACAAATGATTTGTACACTATATTGCCATTGATTATGGGACACTTGCGATTTTTGACATTTTACTAAATAGCTAGAAAAATACATGAGGAATCATCTCGAAACTCTTAGTGTATAAATATAATAGTATACGTCATACATCTCCGTGAAGATTTTTTACCGAAACGCCATAGGGGAGCGTCAACAAATTAAAAAAGAATGAATATCTTTTGAATAACCCTGTCAAAACTAATGTAGCAAAAGCGCTCAAACTCTAGATTATGATTGAATGCCTTATTGTAATACACTGTGTTCATTTTTATGCAAATAGCATGCACACTCGCATAGTAATTAAGGTTTTTATAAAAATGGTCCCAAATTTTTCCAAGTTTTTTCATTATAATTTTCAGAGTTCTTAATATAAAATAATATTTTTTTCAGAAAATATGACAAACAACATTGCACACAGTACCCTGTAATCAGAATTAAAAAATCATAAAAATTGTATGAAAAATGAGTAGGTTTACTATATAATTTTTTACTGCGCATGCGTCAAAGATATCAAAACTTCATTTGCATATTATGTTAGCTAAATGTATAGAGCAACTTTTGTAAAAGTCTCAAAATCATAGCTTGAAAATTCTGAAAGTAATCGTCTGTAGAAAAGGGACAAAATCCGTTGTTTCCAAAATGAAGCAAAAAAATGAGGGATTTTATCCAAATGCAGTAGTACATCCCATATTGTATATTCTATATTGACACTAATCAATGAATATATGGATACAACCCCTCTTGTTTTTGCTTCATTTTGAGAATAACGGATTTTCGACTTATTCAATTGACGATTATTGTCAGAATTTTCAAGTTATGATTTTGTGACTTTCACAAAAGTTGCTCTATACATTTAGCTAACATAATATGCAAATGAAATTTTGATATCGTTGACGCATGCGCAGTAAAAAATTATTTAGTAAACCAACTCATTTTTTATACAATTTTCATTATTTTTTAATTCTGATTACAGGGTACTGTGTGCAATGTTGTTTGTCATATTTTCTGAAAAAAATAATATTTTATATTAAGAACTCTGAAAATTATAAGGAAAAAACTTGGAAAAATTTGGGATCATTTTTATAAAAACCTTAATTACTCTGCGAGTATGCATGCTATTTGCATAAAAATGAACACAGTGTATTACAATAAGGCATTCAATCATAATCTAGAGTTTGAGCGCTTTTGCTACATTAGTTTTGACAGGGTTATTCAAAAGATATTCATTCTTTTTTAATTTGTTGACGGTCCCCTTTGGAGTTTCGGGAAAAAATCTTCACGGAGATGTATGACTTATATTATTATATTTATACACTAAGAGTTTCGAGATGATTCCTCATGTATTTTTCTAGATATTTAGTAAAATGTCTAAAATCGCAAGTGTCCCATAATCAATGGCAATATAGTGTATATTAGGATTCTTTGGTACACTGCCGAATTTTTAAAACTGCACTATTTAGAGACTTTAAAGTTATGCAATATCCGAGCAATATCTTTAAACGCTGTTTAATATCTAACTTTATAAAAATCAAATTTTTTTTCAATAAAACAGTCGAGTTTTAAAAAAGGAAAGAAATGATAAGTCGCGAATTAATTAAACAAATAATAATAATAAACATTTTTTAGCTTTCAGATGAATTATAACATATAGTAAATATTTCAAAGAGTATCAAACATCAAATATCGGGCGGGAGAATTTTTTAGGGAGAGCGGTCAAATATTTAAAATGGTAGCGTTTTCTACCATTTCAAATGTGAACTTTTCAGTACGCACATAGATAAATATTACTTATTAAATATTAAATTTACAGATAGTTTAAAACACATAATATATATTTTAAAGAACAGGGGACGTCAAATTATGTGCAGGGATGTGTATTTTTGTGTTTTGTATTATTATGTGTGTATTTTTTAAAAAGGAAATAAATGATAAATCGCGAATTAATCAAACAAATAGTAATAATAATACTTAACAAAACCTTTTTGGTGTTTTCAGGTAAATTATAACACATAGTAAATATTTTAACATCGAACATCTCTTTATCGAACAACAAATATAGGGTAGGAGGAATTTTTAAGGGGAGCGGTTACATATTTAAAATGGTAGCGTTTTCTACCATTTCAAATGCGGGCTTTTCTCTAAGCACTGAGATAAATATTACTTATTAAATGTAAAATTTGCAGATAGTTTAAAACACATAAGTCAGAATTTAAAGAGTGGGGGACGTCAAATTTAATGCACGGAGGCAATTGTTTTAGAGAGGGCGTGATCGAATATTTAAAACTTTACCGTTTTAGATGCGAATTTTTCAGAGCTCTGGGATAAATAATACATAGTTAATATGAAATTTTAAAAGTGTACTTACTCCTATTTTCGAATAATAATTTCATCAAATATCTTTCTTAAGTTTACAAACAGTTTCGTTAAGAAAAGACTTTGCCCCTTGGTTCTGGAATATAAAACTAAAAGATTCCAGACCCCCCGCCCCCTTTTTTTTTTGGAGTGTGTGCGCAACACGTCTGCTAAACGGTACCGTAGGCAGTCGGGATTCGTTTCGAGATTTGTTTTTCTTTTTTTCCCTTTTTTGAGATTTTGTAGTACAAATTTCAGGTTTATTTAAGAATATCATTACGTGTCCGAGCAACGCCGGGCGGCCCAGCTAGTTCATAATAATATGAAGAATGATACAAATTTATAGGCTGTTGTTAACGTTTAGTATTTTAACCCATTTATTTTCTCTGATGTAATTAATGGATATAGCTGAATGTTTTATTCAAAATTCACTAACCCAACAGTTTCAAACAATGTAAATGTCGGAGAAATGATAATTAATTTTACGATGATTACAATACAATAGATTTTTATACTGTTTACAAATTTTACAATTTTTTTTTCACAATGATGACATTTAGGGCCATTGCATTTGAAACAGTAGTTAATTCGATTTTGAAACGAAGCGATCAATATTTCCTCTTTTAAAACGTATACATTTAAATGCATGAATAAATGAGTCTATGGAATATGATTATGTACAAGAGACTGAAACTTAATAATTAAGGTTTATATTCCTACTATGCGTAAAATGTCTCAAAACAAATATTTAGCGATGTCCTTGTATGCTTTACAAATGTACAAATGCTATAACAATTCATAAATGTATAAATTTTATGTGCTAATGCCTCAAGATGGCGATAAAATCGTTGTCATTGTTCATCACAAATCAATGAGCTCTATGATAAAAGTTTAACACTAGACGACGCGCGCTTACCCAGGTTAGAAATGGTTTTAACTTCATCACCAATAAAATCAAATTATAACCATCATTTTATTTAGAATGAAACAATTCTTACAAATTCTGTGATAAAGTTGAAGATTACTTTAAAAAAATAATTGGTTGCTTTTGCAAAAATCATACGCACTCCAGGTCTAAAAGGCCCAGCGCACGTCCTCCCGGGTTAATCGAATTCGGTGTGTCTGTTTTGTATAGTGTCCATTGTTAAAAGTAAAGAAAAAAAAAAATCCGACAGTTTTTAAGCTGAACTGGGGTCGTCTGGTAAAAGGTTTCTACTAGAGTTTTTCGCATTCTTATTATTAGAAAAAGCTTCCACTTGCAGTTAAATTTATCAAAATGGTCAGAGCGTCAGCTCCTTGTAATAATTTAGAGTGCCTGGGATTCCAGTTTTTTATAATCTTATCTTCGTCATTTTAGCTTAGATTGCAAGTTATCGTTTTTTATAAATTATTTTCTAAATTATCTTTCAATTTCAAAAAGAAAAAACGGGCTTATATTGAACCATACGGAATCAATTAATGTTTTTCTTAATTCCAAAGGAACAATTTTATAAATTAAGTATATTTACATATGTATATATATATATATAATATTTTAAGCTTTAATACATTTTTGTTGAGAAGTGCATGAAAATGTCATGTATGATTATACAGAAACTATATATTCAAAAGTCATTTTTTCTTCTTTCGTAAACATTCGGCATACTTTTTTTTCTGATATATTTTAAATTTAAATGAACAATACATTTATTATGGTGTTAGAAATGAACGTAGCAAAATAATTACAATTTTGAGGTTATAAGTTACTATATTTATGAATAAAACTTACCGAGTTATTATGAGTTGTTCATCTTTTCAGTTATATTCCCAGTCCATAAAATACTGTTTTTCCTTTTATTAGTATCATCTAATGATTAATTATAAGATGGCATTATGTATATAAAAGTTATATAACATAATTAGCGGGATGCAGATTTCATCCGAAACGCATACATTGTTGTAATTAAGTATCTACATATGTCTAATTAAATTTTTATTCTTAATGATACGTAATTCACATTTTCACTTAACTTCAGTATGACTTACACCATATTTCTCAAAAAATATGTTATGCTCAATTTTATGGAACATTTAACAAAGAAATCTTGAATGTAAAAAAGTTAACAACAACAGTAAATAATTATAATCTTAATTATGCAAAGGGTGGCATGTTTATTTTATTTGTTCTCAAATAGCAATAAATAACGAAAAAATATTCTTTAATGTCTTTCAAAGAGAAATACTTTAAACAGTCTCACATAAATCGGAAAGTTTTGGTCTCAAGAGATCCGCTTCAAACTGAAAAAGTATCTAGTTGCATAGTTAAATTTAAATAAAGAGAAATTTATTCTTTTCATGTTTCTCTAAAATACCATTTAAACATATGGTTACAATTTTTGATTCCCTAATGGGAAAACTTTTTCTTTTAATGAAACATTGGGTATTGAAATTCCTTTATAATGTATTTATGTAGATTAATTTAATTTGCTAACTAATGAATAATAGTCAAATCCGTTTAATGAAAATGAAATGTGTTATTACTATTTACAAATCTTAAGTATAGGTCAACTGATATTGTGTTACATTTTTAAAACTATTTTTTTTTCATAATGGGCATTTTAGCGTTTAGATTTTACACTCTTGTTTTTACAATTACTTAAAGGTTATTTAATCTATCCATAATTGAAATTTATAAAAAATCATCTCTTATAATATAAACGCTTAATAATTAGGTTAATAATTGTAAGATGCGTTACTAACGGTTATATAACTTATTTAATGAAATTGAATTAATTTAGAAAGATTATAACATTTAGAATTATGTAAGTATACATATATATTTTTAATATTTCTAAAAGAACACTTAAAATGCACAGACGAAATTTGATACAATTTGTAATAAATAATTTAGAAAGTGCAGTAAATAAGAGAGTCTTTTAAAACAGGTAAAAATAATTTAACTAAAATAAGAAAAATTATATTTGCCTGAAGCTCTTCTAATTAATAAATGGCAAAAATCTTAATTTTATATGTAATACTATGCACAAATTTTCAGGAATGAAATTAGAAATGTTAATGACATTTTACCTCATTTTTTTCTTCACGTAGCAAAGAGCAGTGATATAAAACAAAAATTCTTTATGTTGTAACAAAAGATCTTCAAGCAGTATATATACATATATAACTGTTTACATTGAAAAGTCAGCATCAATGACCACCTTTTCCCTTTAACGCTATTAAAAATAAATAAATAAAACTCTTAATTTCTTGAATACACTCATTTATTGAACCTATTACTGAAAAAAATACTCATTATCCTAAAATGATGTTAATGTGTGATTTTTGGCAGACTCATTACAGTAATGTTGCACATTAACTTCCATCCATATATTTATTTGTTGCGAAATATGTATACTAAGACACTGTGATTTGGTTTAGAACGTAAGCTCTTTAAATACTACTAGTAACTCAAACGGAAATAGCATCTTCATATGTTAAACACACGAGCAACTAAATAGAAATATTAACCCTTGAAAAAAAAATCGCGTTAGACTTTTGATCTAACTGATTAGGGCGTGTCACCATCATTTAATAATAGTGCTATGTTTCAGAAATACAGTCTACTCACGTTAATTTGAACTCGTCGAGACCACAAGAAAGTTTCGAATTACCCAGAGTTCGAATTAAGGGAAGTATGAGAGGAAAGCATGTTTTAAGGGTTATTATTACAAAGAAATTAATGTTATAGTATATTTTAAATATATTTCGGCTGTTGTCATTGGAATATGACTGAATTAAAAGATATAAATACAGAAACTACATAAGGGATTAGAAACAAAGAAAAACGGAGGTGAGGTGGATGTACCTTGGTGGACAGACGGGTTCTAAACAAGCAGATAAACAAATATATGGGACTATATGTATACTGGTTTAGAACAATTCTGACAAAAATAAAAGAAAGAGAGTTATTTCAAGGATCTGAAATCCAGAAGATAGTATGGAAAAATGAAAAATAGGAATCTCGTAAGTTCGTATTAAACGAAGTCAAGAGAAAATGTGTTGGAATAAATGAAAAATTTTAACGTTATTCTGCTATTGAAAATTTCGGCACTTCATGTTTAGTTCGAATTAAGCAAAAATCCGATTTATTCGATTCCGAATAACGAGAACCGATTGTATATGCAATCAGGGGCATTTCGCATATACGTTAATGTGTTAAATAAACTTTAGATCAACAATATTAGTTTTTAGAATTAAAAAAATAATAAAAATAATTTTACAAATTACAACAACCATTTGAAAATGATTTCTGCTTGACGATTCTGGTTTGGTTCTGCTAATTTCGATTGTATTCATTTTAATTTATTTATCCATTTATTATTTTTTCCATGTTACAATGTGGTAATTTTGTATTAAATTCAAATGTTTATATATTACATTACAAATAATGATTATATATACATAACATGATATTTTACAATAATTTCAATGTTAGATTGTTTCCTTTTTTTCTGTCATCGCTCAGATCGTAATCGGTAGGCTGGATAATCTGACCTTGATTTTTTTCCTTTAAAAACAATCTTTTATAAGATGCCTTTCTTTGGATTTGGTTTTATCTATGTCTGATAATTTGTATCGACTCATTTTGTAACTTTTTTATTTTCTTCTTTATTAACAATGACATTTCGATTTGCTATTCAAATAGCAATTCTTGTAAATTTAAAGCATTTTTTGAAAAAAAAAATGCAGACGTCAATCGCCCAAAACAAAATTCAATTACATTTGAGTTAATAAAAAAAAAACAGCACGTAACGTAAAAAATTAATTTTAAAAATTGTATTTTGAAACGTGACTTGCGTAATAACAGACGCAATTATTAAGCAAGATACGGATTAAATATTAATATTCCTGGTCCAATCACAAAAATAAAATAAAATAAAATAAAATAAAATGCGGATCTCACAAGATCCATTGACGATTGAAAAAACAACCATTTTCTAAACGGTTAGAAAGCTAGAAACTTATACTTATGCCAGTACCATTTATGTAATCATTTTTATTTTAAAAATTTTGCCAAATATGACACGCATGCTTCTGAAAAAATTATTAACTGCAATTTAGATAACTTCAACCTAAAAAAATTGTCTTTGAGGGGTGAATCATGAAACAATAAATTTTTGTTATAAATGGATGCTCTTTTTAAAGGGATGTGCAATACATTTAAAACAAGTAAGAAAAATCATGCGTTAAGCATAGATTATGAAGCACTTTCCAACACTTAATGAAATCTTTAACAAAACTTTGTTATTTAGGGAAATAATAGTGTATAGCCAAATGTACCCAAATATGTATTCCAGTACTTTTGAACAGCCCTGTATTTCATATGTCATTTGATATAATGGGAAAATTTAGCTTAGCAAGAAAATACCCAGTGGCTTGAAATTTCTTTTTCAGCAATTCATACTATTAGATGGAAACATACTTGAATACTTTTGTTCAGCCCTGTAGTTTACATTGTACCTTTATTACACGTCAGCATTAGGCTAAAATTTATTGTAAACTAAAACACTTTTAAAACAACTGAAAACACATTCTCATAAATCATCATTCATAGACGTCCATGTACTGAATTCTTTGCGTGGCCCTGTATATCCCTTTATCTATATTCTGCAAACATTTCTCAGTAAATTGAATGCAGCTCAGCGTAAAAATGCATAGCTTATTTAAGAACCACGTTTAAATAATTTACGCTCATATTCAGTAACGTTGGTGAACTCTTTTGGGTAGCCCTGTATAACAAATATAACATTTATACACACCATATAATGTGCATATATTTAGCGAAATATAAACGCGAATATCATACTTAAAATGCATTTCAACCCTACATCAGCCATCATCGGACACATATACGGTACTTCGGAAAGAATATACTATTTGAAATCTTTTGTACGGCCCTGGAAATGCTATGTACTTCATATTATGCAAGACAGTAGCGTATAATTTATTTTAAGCTTCAGTGACATATATCAATTTTATTATACATGAAAAAGCTTAATATATTTAAAATATGTCACACACAATTCCCCCTTTTACCATTATCTAATGGAATTCTTTTGTGTGGCCCTGTAAATGAATAATAGCTAAATTTTCACCTTATATTTTATAGAATGCATATTTTAATATGTTTGACAGGGTATAACATCTTTAAAATTCCTTTGAAACGAATTTTCCCCATAGGCCGTAATGTAATAGGAAACTTTTGATTCGCCCTGTAGATAAACTAATCATGGTAGAAACTTCATTTTCGATAGGACTTGTGCTAGGGTAAGCGTCAATAACGTCCTAAAATTTCATGGCAATCCGAGTATATTAACGATTTTTCCTCATAGGCCGTAATGTAATGGGAAACTTTTGATTCGCCCTGTAGATAAACTAATCATGGTATAAACTTCATTTTCAATAGGAGTTGTGTTAGGGTAAACGTCAATAACGTCCTAAAATTTCATGGCAATCCGAGTATATTAACGATTTTTCCCCATAGGTCGTAATGTAATGGGAAACTTTTGATTCTCTCTGTAGATAAACTAATCATGGTAGATACTTCATTTTCAATAGGGTTCGTGCTAGGGTAAACCTCAATAACGTATAAAAATTTCATAGCAATCTGAGTATATTTATGGGAGTTAGAGCGCGGACAGACGGACAGACGGACAGACGGACGGACGGACAGACGGCCAGACGGACGGACGGACAGACGGCCAGACGGACAGACGGACAGACGGCCAGACAAACCGAATGCATAAGCACTTTTCAACTTTGTTGGAAAGTGCTAAAAAAACTACCAAGTTATTAAAATGTTTTTTGGAATCTAAGATTTTGTAGAACTTTTCATGACAGTCAGTAACAAATATCCATGTAACATATGCATGTATGCACAGTAACTCAAAAAATGCCTAATGTTTCTAAAAATTTTTATGAGGAAACTGGGATACCTAGAACTTTTTATGTAGCAATGAGTCAAATCACTACATTAATAACAGTGTCTTGAGGAATTTTACACCTTGTTATTAAGCTTAAAATGTACAAATAAATATTTAAAAGGCATTACAAAAATAGTTTTTGCGTTTTCTATTTCTAATCAATTATCTTATTTTATATTCTTTTAAAAATGTATGCGAGAGCATCCGAAAGATCTAAGGTAAATACAGTAAAACCGCGATAATTCGGATTAATTGGGAACAGACCCAATCCGGATTATCGAAAATCCGGATTATCCGGAGAATTAGAAAAGAAGGGAATAAAATAAAACATACTTACAGAACTTTATGTTAAACTTATTGAATATTTACAGACAGTAAAGTGTTTACTTTGTAATAAAATTCTGTAATTTTCTGTTGTGCCAATTTTCTATACCTGCGAGTAGTACACGGTCACGCATCCGCTTGAGCATAAGTAGTTCGTTGGGTGTAGTTTAAATAAGAGTTTTAATAAGAAAGCTTAAGGTATTCTTCCGAAAAGATTTCAGAAAAAGTTTTTTTTTTTTTATTATTCAGAATACGACGATGAAACAAGTCAATGATATGGAAATTAGTCAATAACTTCTCAAATTTGAAAAAAGAAATACCAAACTGATCCGGATTATCCGGAGATCCGGATTAACGGGGTCCGAATTAGCGGGGTTCTACTGTAATAAATAAATAATATCTATTTTTGAAATAACTTTTAAGTATTTATTTATAGATATTATGTTTTTAAGTAACTGCAACTCAGATTACAGTTAAAACTTTAGTAAAATTACAATAATTTTATTAGATGTTTACTATATTAATGCAGATATTTTTGCAAAACATATAAATGCTGTTTAGAGAACACCAGTCTAAAATAAACTTTCTTTGGATGTGAGCCACAAATATATAAGTCGTTGTTTTGTAAATGCTTGCTTTTAACAAAGGTGGGCGCAATACAATAGGGTAATTAAACTCTTTGATGGTACATTTTCAATCATTCCACAGACAGTACTCGGGGCTATAATCAAACGGGTTTTTTTTAAACCCATTTCATCTTTTTTTTTCTTTTTTTCTTGAACTGAGGAAGGGGATGATGGCATCCTTGAAACAGCGTATGTAATTCTTTGGGGGTTTGTGTTTTACTGCGTTATAACTTATGTAAAGAAATTTGAACAAAGTGTTACAATTTCATTTATAACTGTAAAATCATTTTTTTAAAAATGAAACAGAGATTCCTAAAACTTTTTACATAATGGCAAAAAAATATATCATGTAACATTTACATGTTTGCAATGTAATTCAAAAAATCTCGAAAGTTACTAAGGTAATCTTATAGACAGATTTTTGTACATTTACACTATTATGTCAATTTTAACATTGGCATGGCATTTGCAGTAGAAACAAGAATTTTTATAACAGCAATTTCATATGTCTCTTAGTTTAATAGACAAAAATTTTACTCTTTTATTTTAAAATATGATACACTATATTTATTTTATTTTATTTAGTTATTTATTTTAATTAAAAAATGTAAACAGTAGCGAAAAATTCAAATTTCGTAAACTACTAAACAAAAAAGGCTATGCTAATATATATTTAAATTGTATGTTTTTGTACTTTTATTTAGTTGAATCTACAAAGACCAACTTCTCGAGTTTTATACTTGCACGAATATTACACCGAGTAGTTTATTCTTTTGACACTTTTACTGCTTTGTTAATTTGAAACAACATAAAAAAGGCTTAAATATTATTCAAATATCATCTGTTCATTTTATCATATATTATATAAGTGATATTCTAAATGTAATTAAAATAATATTAGTTTAATTTGTAAAAATATAAGCTTTTTACATAAAAAGAAACAAACTGTTTGTTCCAAAATATCTTTAATTAATGAAAGATGATAAATAATTTTAACTTTCTCATATTACTCCCTTAACCCCATGCGGCGCAGTGGTTTCATAGATATACCACTTAATTTTAATTCCCAAACGCCGCATTGGCACCGGAATTTTGTTTAAAAAAATTACTGTTTATTGAAAGCGAGAAATGTAGCGTTTTCCTATTTACGAATAAAATGTTTTCAAATTCCGGTGTCACTCATTATTTTCAACACTTAAGCAATGAATTTGTTCTGCCCCGCAAAATGAAAATTTAATCAAAAATTTATATCAAAACAAATTCTTTTTTTTTTTTCAATTTCAAATACTGGAATTTTTTTATTCTTTAAAATTTTGTTTAGATACTGTAAAATATTAAAAATTATAAAATATCTTGTTCCAAATAAAAAACAGACATTATCATTCTGTTTATTTTATTGTGGAAGAAAAAATAATGTAAAATATTTTAAACGAAATGTTTAAAGAGACATTTTGCAGTTTAGAATCTTAAATTGCCATTTTTGTTACACATCCTTACATGAGAATTATAAGGTTTTATCTGTGTTTTTGAAAAAAATGAGTCATCCATATAGAATTGTTCCATTTTTATCTATGAAGGCATTTCTGGATTAAAATAATATCATAATATAATTGTAATGTCATGTGTAAATTACATATAGCATTATTTTGATGCAAAAATGCGTTAAATGATACAAATAGAACCTTTTTATATTGATAAGTCATTAAAAAAAAAAAAACAGATAGGACCTTATTATCCTTAGGTGATGACATAAAAATTGGCAAAACAAACACACAAGCTAAGCGTTTAGAATTAGTTGTAAATGTGTTTTGTTAAAATGATAGTTAATCTATAAAAAAAAATCTCCTAATCCTGAAATAATCAAGCCATCCACAAATTAAAAAAAAAAAAAAAAAAAAAAAAACAATACATAAAATCAACTGTTTTCACAACCTAAAAATTCTCAATTCCTCAATTCCATTCTGTATGAAAAGTGTTCTAAAGCCCCCACAACACACACACACATATATATAAATAGTATATAGATTTTTTTTTTTTTTTTGGGGGGGGGGGGGTTGCTTCTTTAGCGCTTCTTCTTGTCTGTAAAAAGTGCTCCCCTCCCTCGGTCTCCGCTCATTTTTGTTTGCATATGTAATACATATACGTAATAATATTCATCTGTATTTTTGTTTAAAGAATTGTACCATTTTTTAATAAAAAATATAATTCTTTTTAATAGCTTCTAAACACACTATTTGTAATTTGCTAAAATGTGCACTACGGCAATTTTATTCCTAAGCCCGAAATATTATAAATAAAACATTGAAGAAATTACCTTTAAAACACTGAAATAGCTGTTTTTTGAAGTTGCACAATTATCCGGATTTTAGATTAATCAAATTTAACTTAGTCCCGACCGGTCCAGATAATCGACACTTTACTGTACAAAAACACAATATACTTAATATGAAAAAATATAAGGTGTGAGCCGCTTACAACTTGCTACATAACTTACACAAAAATGTAAAATATGGAAAAAGAAAATCCCTTTTTTCCATGAATAATTCCTGCCTTTGTAGGAAAAATCTCTGACAATTGTATGCGTAAATTATAGTTTAAAATTAATGGTATAATTCTGAGTAATAAAGGAAAGGAATTCTTATGGGGTGTCCCAGCGCTGTTTGGGCAAACACCTCTGAGACACTAGAGACTGGGACACACAAGTTTAAGTTTAAGAATTTGTATTAAGTTTGGACAAGTTTAAGTATTAATATTCAGGATGTATCTAAACTACTGGGCAAAATTTTAAGGGGTGATAGTACACATCAAGACAAATAATATTAAATGGGAAACTACGGGTCCAAAACGTCTTCCAGAGGAGATGGGCGCCATGAAAATTTAGGGTCCAAAATTTGAGATGATAATAAAAACCGAAGAAAATGGTCGATTCGTTTGCGGTTTTCACGAAAACTATTCTTTATGTCAGTATGGTCTTGAAAATAAATTATAAAGATAAATTTTAAAAAAATGCCGATTGAAGGCGTTTTAGACTTTGGAGTAACGAACAACTATTTTTTACCGTTATTTTTTGCATCTCATTAAATTTTTTTAGAAGCTTAGACATAAACTTAAGTTTTGAGCTTAAAATCTAAATAGATGGAAGTGATTAAGTAGCGTAAACTGAACTGTGGGGTGAGGTCCATAAATTCAATTGATTATAAAAAACAGAAAAATTGGTTTTTAAATAGTGGTTTGCGGTTTTCACTAAAATTATTCTTTATGTCAGTATAGTCTTGAAAATAAATTATACAGATAAATTTCAAAAAATGTCGATAGAGGGCGCTTTAGACTTTGGAGTAACGTACAACTATTTTTTACTGTTATTTTTTGCATCTCATTAAATGTTTTTAGAAGCTTAGACATAAACCTATATTTTGAGCTGAATATCTGAATCGTTGAGAGTGGTTAAGTAGCTCAAACTAAACTGTGTTCAATGGGGGTGGGGAGGCTCAAATTTCAAATGATTATAAAAAACGGAAAAATTGGTCGACTAGATTGCGATTTTCTCTAAAACCATTCTTTGTATCAGTATTTCCTTAAAAATAAATTTTAATGATAAATTTCAAAAGATTCCATTAGAGGGCGCCTTAAACTTTAAAGTAACCAACAGCAATTTTTAATCGCTATTTTATATAAATAAATGTTTTAAAGCTTAGACTTAAATTTTGAGCTCAAAATCTGAATCGTTGTGAGTAATTAAGTAGCGAAAAATTGAACTTTGTTCGTAGGGTGGGCAGGGTAACATTTCAACTCCTGAACACAGTTCAGTTTGCGCTTCTTAACCCCTCCCAACGATTCAGAATCTGAGCTCAAAATTTAAAACTAAGCTTTTGTAAGCATTTAATTCGATAACAAAAAGTTAAAAATTGTTGTTTGTTACTCTAAAGTGTAAGGCGCCCTCTAACGGAATTTTTTGAAATTTATCTTTAAAATTTATTTTCAAGGAAATACTGACATAAAGAATGGTTTCAGAAAAAATCGCAAATGAATCGACAATTTTTTCGTTTCTTATAATCTTTTGAAATTTGAACTTCCCCACCCCCATTCAACACAGTTCAGTTTGCGCTCCTTAACCACACTCAACCATTCAGATATTCAGCTCAAAATTTAAATTTATGTCTAAGCTTCTAAAAATATTAATGAGATGCAAAAAATAACGGTAAAAACTAGTTCTACGTTACTCCAAAGTCTAAAGCGTCTTCAATCGTCATTTTTTGAAATCTATATTTATAATTTATTTTCAAGCAATACTGACATAAAGAATAGATTTCGTGAAAACCGCAAACGAATCGACCAATTTTTCCGTTTTTTATAATCATTTCAAATTTTGGACCTTAAAATATTATGGCGCCTATCTCCTTCGGAAGATGTTTGGGACCCTTAGTTTCCCATTTAATATTATTTGTCTTGATGTGTAGTATTACCTCTTAAAGTTTTGCCCAGTAGTTTAGATACATCCTGTATGTATATATAAAATTATTCGAAAAATAAAAATAAATAATTTTAAATTAGAAAATAAATAAAATTTTGCAAATTAAGCCATTATGCTGTAAATGAAGTACCATTAGACACATAAAATATTATTTAATTTCTTATTATTATTTATTTATTAAAATTAGCCAAAAATACACAAATGGGATATTTTCCCCTTTTTGATACACATTTCCCAATTTAAGATCATTTTTATTAAATATCTATTTGGATTTGCATAATAAGCAGATAGTGTAACAAAATAAATTAAAAATCAAGTATTAATCTATCAGAATTGAAGTTCAGTCAAGTGATTTTAAATTTTCCCGGCACTTCAATATGAACGATGACGATGAAAATAACGAATTCAGTGAAGTGCATAAATGTATATTTGAAATGCCTATGTACTTCAAAAAAATGGAAAGCAGTAAAAGTATATACATTTCACTGGGTAGAAGAAACCTATTTAAATATGAACATTTTCCTCTATTTCTATAGATTTTGTAGACTCGACATTTATTCAAAGCCTTTTAACTGAACTTTTTTTAAGAACTTAGCCTTTGAGTTATATAAGGGTATTTAAAATAATTAACATGGTATAGTGACTAAACGTAATTAAACTATAAAAAACCCATAAAATATTTGTTTACCCAGGAAATGTATTTAAAAAATCGTCATGTTCTTAAAAATGTACAAATGTAGCAAGACACAATAATATTCCAAACCATTTATACATATTTTATAAAGTATTTATCTTTTACGAAAGCAAAATTAAGTATAATTTAAGAAAACATATTTTTTATTTATATTATTATATTTAATAAGTGAAAATATATGCGATTTTTTCGGAATTGTTAATATGAATAGTTAAAAGTAGCACATGCTTCTTAGAAATGGGAGGCACTAAATGTATCTTCAATTCACTGAGTAGAAAATATCTCATTCAATATGAACGTTTTTCTCTATCTCAGAAACTTCCTTTGACTAGACGTTTATTAAAAAACCTTTTAACTGAATTTTTCATATCTGACATTTTTTAGAACTAAGACTTTATATTACATAGAAGTTTTTAAACTATAATTTTAAATAATTAACGGGGTACAGCAGTTAAACTTGATTAAAATACAAAAACCATCTCCCCTCCCCCCCTCAATAACAAACAAAAAACAACAACAACAACAACAACAAAACACAAAATGCATTTAAAAAAATCGTCTGGTATTAATAATGTATAAATGTATCATGAGAAAATAATAATAATTTCCCAAACATTTAAATGTATGTTTTCTTAAAACACATACTTTTTTTCAGTAACGATGATAAATAGTCTAGCAAATCACAAATATATGCAATATTTTTCATTTGAATGTATTTTTATTTATAACATAAAAAATATATAATATTTTTTGATGATTTCAAATAATTTCTCACCAAAGCTCTTGTTTTCATCGAAATGTGGAGTAAATTACTTGGCTAATATCAGAAATATAATTTTTCACTTTCCTAGTGAAAAATTTCAAACGCAAACACAATATTTTCACTTAATTTTTCTATTCACATTTTTCCAATTCTTATAATATGTAAATAACATTTTTAAAAAATCTAAATAACATATATAGATAACATGCATATTCGAGAATATCTATCGGTAAAATAAACAATAAATTTATTAAGAAATTTGTAGGGGTGCACAGAAATGTTTACGTAACAGCTACAGAAGAAATTCATGTAACACATTCATGTTTGTACTTGAAAAAAAAAATCTGTAAAGTTTAACCTTTTTGGGTTTGGTGTACTATTAATATACATGAATTTCAATGGAGTGTTATTTTGTTTTAAGAAGCACTTTTTTCTACTATTTACATGTCGTAATGTTAATATGTGTCTATGCTTTTATTATATGACTTCATTTATGTTTAAGTATTTAGTATTGAGAATTATTATTTAGTATTATTATTTCTTAATTCTCTTTATACAGTTTGCAACTTTTTTTATTTTAAACATACACTTCACTCTGATTTTTAAAAAAAGTTGCTTTTCTGAAAGAATAACGCGTAATAAACTACAAAAAGTATTATAAAGTTGTAAAATAAGTTAAATCTTATTGTAATTCCCTATTTTCTAGACATCTCCAAAAATAATTTCATAGCCTATTGTCATATGAATGCGGATAGAATAGTACGCAAATCAAAAATATTCTTGATCATTCAGATAATGAAATATTCGTTAAACACTAAGTAATCTATTTGGATAACTTGTGATGAGGTCCTTGACGCGAAAGTAATTTTTTGTAAAACTGAAAAAAAAATCTGACCCGAAAGGAAACGCTTATGTCTAGATCTTTTTATACAAGGGACGTTTTCCAAATGTGGGCACTGTACACATATCATAAATTTATGTTTTCGAATAAATAAATTTAATCATCATTGACAAAAACTGATATAAGTTATATTAAAAGTGTTGTATAAATATCTTAAGATTTTATTTTTTTGTCTAAAGAGGCCAGTTTTGGACATTAATAACGTTAACTGTTCTAATGTACCAAGGAAAAAAATAATTTGTTTCCAGGAGATTCTAATGATAAACAGATAATACATAAAGGAAATGGATGATTGTTTTATAATTTTGTCAACAAATGGACTACCAATTTATTGCTTTTTGAAGTTAGATGGACTTTTCTAATAAGACTTTTTCTGTATTTTCTTATGTCCAACAGTAACGATCAAAACAAAGATATTATTTCCATGCAAAACATGTTAAGTTAGTACTTTAATCTCTTTTATCTATGTTTAAAATGATTTTTGTTTAATTTGAAAGTATCTATATGTATTTTCGTAACTTTTTTTGCAATAAATGCAATTTTCTCAAATAAGAAATCGGAATCTCCGAATTGCGTAACGATCTAAACACCGATTTTTTCGTAAATTTATTTTTAAAGATGATCTAATGTCCTGAAACGTATAATAAGATGTTTATTGTAATGTTTTAATATAAATAATTATGTATTTTATTTAAATAAAGCGTATTCAGTGCCTGTAATAATATAAATTTACTGAGAAATACGCTCAACTTTCACGTGTAGATTGATTAATTAAATGCTTTAATAATTAATTTTCCAGAATAATTGCTGTGTTTTAATGTTTGTATATAAGTTTATAGACTTATATGCTGTATTGTAAAAAAATTTTCCTTAAATTTGAAAATTTAGAAAGTCACTAATCGTTTAATGATACCACGTTTTGATAATTCGCTGTAACTGTAACAGCAACCAAATAATTTCTTATGAAGAAATGAGAAATACAAATATAACTTGGTATATTTCACCTGTAACGCGAGCAAGGTTGCGGAATTTGCTAGTTATTTATGAAACGAATTAAATGCGCATTACGGAGCCTTCTAGTTTTTAATGATTTTGTGATTTCCTTTAGAAGTGTCAAGTGCATCGTCCGAATTATCTGTCGTTCAGATTTGATCTCATTTGGACCCAAAACAACGCATTCTAGTAACCCTCTGAAATGGACAAATTATTTCTTGCCTGTACTTATTCTAGATAGCAGCTATTGCCTTATGTATTAGTTTCAACAAATTAAAAACAAAAAATCAAAATTGTAATTTAAGAAATTACAACGACAATTTGGGAAATGATATTTTCGAAGACTAAAAATTTAAAGAAGACTTAAAAGTAAGTTCTATAAAACTAATAATGATAATAAATGCTCATTATGCTCAAATGATTTTATAATGCTCATAACATATTGTAAATATATATGGCATGCATTTAAAATAAAAATTCCTAGACCAATAATAATAATAATAACAATAACTAGTTTATATATATACATCTTTCTTAGTTTAAAAGGAGCATTTATATTGGATGAAGTTAACCAGATTGACTTCTGAATGCCTCATATTACGTACGACATAGATTAAACTTTAATATTCATAGACCCATCATAACCAAATTTTAAATAAAATTTCAGTTTTACAATTGTCGGAACTGCAAATTTTTAAACTTCTAAACATCGCACATTTTATTTAAATTTTTACACCGTTGCGTAGAGAAAAACATACACTTTTAAAAGAAATTTTTTTGAAATATTTATCACAGTCTTTTTTCAAATTACTATTTTTTTAAAGCTTTTATTCCTTTTTTATTTTTGGGGCAATGAAAAACAGATGTATTGAATTTATAGAAATTGAACATGGACCAATCAAAAAACGAATAAGTTGCAGAGTTAAACAAACAAAAAGATTCAAATATACTTCAGATTTCCCAGTTCTCTACAGAGGACAACAACTATTTTCCTAATAGTTAAAAAATCCCGTAATTATCTCGGGCTATCGATAAAATTTTAGTAAGCATAGACATCTGTGTACATTTATTAACCTAGTTTTGTAGATCTACACATTTTTTTTCAGTACAGTTTCTAAACATACAGATTTCTGAACATTTTACAAAAACTATTTTTGCAGATTAAGATATTTTCCTATACAGTATACAAGTTTTAGAGCAAATACAGAGAACTAAACATTTAAAACGAAGTCATAAATACTTTTCAATTTTCTTATATAAAATTAATAAATATCTATAAAAATCAAAGTGATATAAATAGAAATTTATTTCGGATTTATTGAATAAAATAAGAGTTCAAAGAACTATGCATTTTTATTGAATGATAGGCATTTTTATCTTCATGCAAAAGGATCGTATCTATCGATTATCACTTAAGAAAGGACGCAAAAGAAAATATATGTAAATGACCCACGTGTTGATGATATTCAGTCTTTGTCTTTATCCCGGCAAATTTTATTTATATAATGGAAGAAAGAGCGGCATATAAGAATAGAATAAACAATTCAACCTTTTATGATAAATTTGTATCGGTATATATTCATTTTCAAATGTATAATTTTATGTTTTAAAAGCATTATAATGTTCATTTTTGGGTTATTTTATTTAAATTTCTATTATTTACATTTTAATAAGTGGTGCAACAGGAACAAGCTCATTTGTTTACAGATATTGTTTCTCTTTGGATATCTATTAAAATTTAAAAAAAAACATTCATTTCAAAGCACTAGTTTAAAACCGTGCTCGATAAAATATGTATTTATCGGTTATTTTTAAAAATTGTAACTCATTTTTATTGAATTAATTTTATAAAAAGTATTTCTTTCTTAGACTGCTATTTAATTTTTATAAATTGAAAATTCTATATTCCTTTTCTGTTTATTTCTTACATTATGATTTTTAAATACATCTATGTCAACGCATAGTGTGCATATTTGTAACAAAAATGAATTGTCAAAATGTACAGTTTCACATTGTAAAATATAATAATCTAAATGTTCATTCTAGGACGTTGGATAGAAAATGTGTTTTTTTCTTAAAAATTTAAATAACTGATAAATATATTTATATAATATTTTTCCGAAATCGAACTGTTTGATTAAAAAATCATAAAATGTATGCAAATTGAAACACACCTCAAATACTTTACATTTGAATATACACCATTCCTTTTCAACGGTGTAAAATAAAAATTTATGTAATGTTGAAATGTATTTACATTTGAAAAAAAGAAGAAGAAAGTAAAAAAAGAAAAGAAAAGGTAAAGAAAACTCGATTACTGATTGATAAAATAATTCCCTCCCCCCCAAAAAATTAAATATTTAGATTCTTAACATACAAACTGAAAAATAAAATACTATTTTTGTTATACAAGATTGCTATAATTAAACTGTTGGTACTCAGAATGTTCTGTAGCACGATCTAATTGCGAGAATGGCATAAAATTTTCTAGGAAGATTAAAAAAGACGGAAGACGAAGAATTCCACGGAAAAAAAATTTAATCCAAATGTCACCGTAATGCGTGGCGCCGTGAATTCTAAAAAGAGAGTTTCATAAAATGAAGAATCAATATTCAAATAAACTTATCTTTTATTTATTTTTTTTTGCCGAATTTAGAAATTTAACCCAAGATCAAAATAGTAACAGTTTATAAAAAAGCTAAAAATCTACATAAACAGTACTAAAATTTCTTTTACAAAGCTTTTACATTTCACTTACAAAGCCTGAAAGAAAGCAACGTCAGAAGCAGTTCTTTATTAAAATTCCACGGTATACATTTTGGCCCAGTGCCTGCTTGTTTAAAAAGTAATGTTCTTGAAAGTTATCTTTCATTGTGTCCCCTTCTTTAGTCGAGCGAGCTCTACTAGTTAAATTCTTTTACCTAAACCAGTGCAATGAGCCAGCCGCTCTTCGTGCTTTTAGAAACCACAAAAATGCATAAAGGTAAAGTTGCTTTGTCAGTTAATGGTTTTAAAGAAATGGTCGATAAGTTTGAGAAAACAGGTTCTTTAGATGTTCAGTCAGTCAGAGGACAAAAACCCGTATCATAGGATACAATCGAAAGAGTGGCAACGATGACTGTCGACAGAACACCAGACAATATTGTTACGATTTCCATCCCTCGTGGGATAGCTCGGACTCTGAATATGCCATATTGTACGATATTGAAAATCTTACGAAAGATTATCCACTTCTATCCGTACAAGATCAGCCGTGTACAAGATTTACGTCACACTGCCATAATAAGCGAATGACTTTTGATCTCACTTTCTTTGGCATAATGAAGCTAAATAATGCTTGTCCGTGGAAATTTTATGAGGAGATGAGGCCCATTTTTAACTGAATGGAACTGCAAATACCCAGAACTGCCGAATTCGGAATAAAAAGTCACCAAGAGCATTCTAGTAAATTTCTTTGCATTCACCAAAGATAACTGCTTCGTGTGGTTTCACAGCAGCTATGATATCGGGTGCATTCTTCTATGAGAATATTTCTCCGACAGGACCTGTAACTTGTTCTGTTATTGGAGCCAATTTCGCCAAATGCTAAACAACTTTGTTATACCGGTACTTTATCAAATACATTGCCTGGAGAAAAGCATTTTCATGAAAGATGGAGCCCCTCCATATATTGCTTTGCGGATACAGCAGCTGTTGCAGGGTCAATCCAGATCAAACCAACCAATGGACAAAATTTCAGGTCTTTGGATTTTGTTGATTTTTGGCTCAGATGTTGTACAAAAATAGTAGATAAAAAATGCAAATTTGCAGATTTTTTTAACCATTTGTTTTTGAGTTATTAATTTTGAAATTTTAAAAATTTAATGAAATTTGAATTTTTTGGTGTTCTTTAATTTACTGTAACTTGGGAACTATTTGACCTAAAGAGTTGAAATTCAAGTCATTGTTTTCAGTTTTTTATGCTGTTTCATAGGATATATAACATGACCAAATTATTTTTAAAAAAATATTTTTTATGTAAAAAATTTATATAAAATTTTTAAAAATTCAAAATCGGAATTTTTGATTTTGTTAAAAAAAATATATTATATTTACCACCCTTTTAGCAACTTTTGTGCCAAATTTCATGATGGAACTCTTATGGTATCATAAAGAAAAAAATTATTTTCTATATCAATGATCGGCCAATTTCTGTAAAAAATCTCATTATATTTTGTTAAAAAGCGAATTCAATATAAAAAGGTAGTCTATTTTTGTTTCCAATGTTCATATTTCTCATTTATGCAAGTCAAGTTCAATTATCAAATAAAATTTTAGTATATAATTCGCTAGGTTTTATTATTTTGTTAAACACATAACAGTAAAAGTTAAAAGCAATCAAGATAATTAATATTTTGCTTAATTGACAAGCTAAATACTTTTTAATTTATTTTCTTGGAATTTAAATAGAATGTTTTTTAATTATTCTTAATTTAATATTACTTTTAATTAAATTTTGTTTAAAAAATGAATAAATTGGTAATAAATGAGTTAACGAAAGAAAATCTCAAAGAAGTGTTCAACAATACAAATTGTGCTCCTGAAGTTGAATGCTTTAACAATTACAATGAGTCACACTCAAACAGTAACATGTTTGTTTTCTGCTGAAACCTGCATGCCTTTCCTACAAGACTTTTGATATCGCCAGTGTTCTCTAAGATCTTCTGTAGTGGCACACTATCTCAAGTCTGTTTGTTTATAACTTGAGAATTGCTGTTTGTTTATAACTTGTATTGTACAATTTGTTTTTTTTTTTTTTTACATTGAGTTGAATGCGGATATTTCATTGAGTTGAATGCGGATTTGTGTTATAAAATATTAAAAGAGAAGTGGCTTTAAACTGAAAATGGATAAAAAATGAAATACATTTTGTTGTCCTCCATTCAAAAAGCAAGAACACTAGGTCAGTAAAAATTTAAGAAATGTTACATGATGGATGACAACATTAAAATATGGCATTGAGAAAGGCGTGAAAATCTGCACTCATTGCCGCTTACAATTAGGTAAGGAAAAGTATCCCTCAAATTGTGGAAATGATATTGATACTAATTTTTCAGACATTCCAAATGATGACAATCCAAAACCAGGTTGTAGTAAGGATGACCCTGAATTCATGGATGTGGAATCTGGTTTTGATAATTTGAATGCACCGTTAACATCTATTGGAGAGTCACATATTATTAAAAGTAAATGTAAAAGTAGTAAAAGGTACTTCTTTGAAGAAATTGTGGGATATGTTGCTTGTGCCTGTGAGAATGAGTGGTGGGTGGCATGTGTTTTCACAAAAGATCAGGTCGAAGAAGATGTTAAAGTTTCTTTCCTTCATCCAAGCGGACCATCTCTGTCATTCACTTATCCTAGAAAATCGGACATTTTGACAATACTAAAATACTTTATTTTATGCAAACTACATCCAATCACTGCAACAGGCAGAACATCACGGTACTCAAAGAAATTGAGCTCTACTGTGCCAAACTGAGTACGTAATTTGTTCAGAAAAAATATTTATTTATTAAATATCTAAAATTTATTATTTGTCTTTTAATAAAACAAACTATTCTTAAAGTTTTCCAATTTTTATTTGCTTCCATGTAAGTAACACTTCGGGCTAAACTGTGCAGCATACCTTAAAGTATTTTTTATTACAGATTTATATGAACATTGATACAGAAAATATTTTTTTTTCTGTATGACACCATAGGAGTTCCATCATAAAATTTGGCATAAAAGTTGCTAAAAGGGTATTAAACATAATATAATTTTTTCAAAAAATCAAAAATTCCAATTTTGAATTTTTTAAAAATTTATATAATTTTTTTACAAAAAAAATTAAAAAATTAAGTAATTTGGTCACGTTATATATCTTATGAAACACCATAAAAAATTGAAAAAAATGATGCAAATTTTAATTCTCTAGATCAAATAGTTTGTAAGTTATAGCCGATTAAAAATTACAAAACTATACAAATTTTGTAAAATTTTCAAAATTTCAAAAATTTATAACTTTAAAACGAATTGTCGAAAAAATATTTAACTTCACAATTTTAATCTCATAAGTAAGTACAATAAACTGGTAAAAAACCAGAACAATCTAAAACATTAACATAAAAAAATATTTTTTTATTGGTTGATTTCACATGGAATTACTCTGCAACAGAAATTCGCAACAAAGAAAGTCATTATTCGATGCCTTCGAAATGCATGGCCAAAATGTCCCCTGATCTTACCCACTGCGATTTTTAGCTAAGGATTTACCTAAAGTCCAAAGTCTATCACGGTGGTGTCAGAACCTGGCTATGTTGAAGGATAACATATCACGAACTGTGCGATAGTTTTCTGCAGAAAACTATCACGAACTGTGCGATAGTTTTCTGCAGAAAACTTATTCTCTACTGTTGTAAATAATGTGCACAGAATACAATATGTGGTCCACAAAAACGGCAGCTAGCGAACCCTAGTTGGATGCGCTCAATAAAAGGTAATTTTTTTCAGCATTGATTTTTCTTTTTTAAAAGTCTCTTTTTCGAATACACAACTCCACTCTAGCGGCGACCTTTGGAACTAATTTTTTTTTCACGGAATCCTTCGTCCCCCATCTTTTTTTTAAATTTTCCTACAAAATTTAGTGACGTTGTAGCAATTAAATAGCGCTACAGAACACCCTGAGTGCTGGCAGTTTTGTCATGGCCACGTTATATACGAATAAATTTCTTATTTTTTTAAATCCAGTTTAAGTAATTGAAATATCCATGTGCCATCTATTTCATAGTGAAAATCTCTAAACTAACATTAAATTGAAAAGCATACACGTTTCTTATTCATTTGATAAGCAACACTGAATTACTTTACACATATTTAATCTAGAGGAAAATATTCAAAACAATTCCCATTACTGGTAATACTCAAAACTATATTGAAACTTGTACATCTAAATTTAGAGAGAATCTAAATTTATATTCGAATTAATTGTATGAGAATAATATTCTGTATTTTTCCACATATTTCGGAATAAGATTTTATGGAGTTCTCACTTGTATTAAAAAGAAGTAAGAAAAATCATGCGTTATACATAGATTATGAAGCAATTTCTGATATTTCTTGAAACCGTTAACACAACTTTGTTATCCAGGGTAATAACTTATTACTGTCCATATCCAAAAATTTATTCCAATACTTCTGAAAATCCCTGTATTTGATCTGTCTGTTAATATACAGACTATATAATGGTAAAATTTAGTTTAGCAAGAAAACGCCTACCTGATTGAAATTTTTCTTTCAGCAATTTATACTAATAGATGGAAACATACTTGAATACTTTTATTTAGCCCTGCAAAATACATAGTACCTTAAATACACGAAAATATTTTGCTAAAGTTTAGTTTAACATAAATTCCCTTGAAACTACTTAAATCAAATTTACAGAAATTACTATCCAAAGACGACCATGCAAAGTAAATTACGCTCATATTCAGTAACCTTTCCCAGATCTTTTGTGTAACCCTGTATATATAAATTGTGTAAGAATTAACATTTGTTTAAACCATATAATATGCATACATCTAGTGAAACCCATCTTCCATAATGTACAAGACGTCGGATAGAGTATACTATTTGAAATCTTTTGTGTGTCCCTGTAAATGCTATTCACGACGTATTATGCATGAAATAACTTATATTAATCCTCAGCAGTGTATATCAATTTGATTATATATAAAATTGTTTACCATAATTAAAATATGTCGCAAACAATTCCCCTCTATTATTATGTATTGGAAATCTTTTGTGTGGGCCTCTAAATGAATAAAATAGCTATTTTTTTCGTTGAATACTTTACAAAATGCATATTTTAGTGGACTTTGTAGATTCATATTAATTTGAAGATGTTTGACAGGATGTAACATCTTGAAAATTCACTTGGAACGATTTTTATCCATAGGCCGTAATGTAATGGAAAACTTTTCACTGTCCCCGTTAATAAACTAATATTGACAGAAACTTCATTTTGAATAGGGTCCCTGCTCGGGTAAACGTCATTATTGCCCAAAAATCTCATGACAATCAGCATATATGTACGAGAGTCAGAGAGCGGCCAGACGGCCAGACAAAACGAATACATAAGCACTTTTCAACTTTGTTGGAAAGTGCTAAAAATTTAACGATAAAATTATAAGTAATTAAATCAATGAAGCAATTCTTATTTTTATTTGAACAAAAATAAAATTAAAATAATAAAATTAGACTTCAATAGAAAATGTATGGATTATCTTTCATTCAATATATGCTTTGCGTGGGATAAATTAAAATGCAATTTTAATAATTTAGCGAAATTTGGAAAATTTTAGTAGGCGTTCACGTCAAATAATAATTGTCAGGCGCGCAACAGCTTTTAACTAATATCTGATTAGTTTGAAGACTGCGGCAGTACATAATCTTATCTTTATCGAATGTCAAAATTACCAACTATTTCCTTTTCCTGATAAAATGAAATAATGATATTATTCGGAAGACAACTCTCAGTAATTTATTGCACGTACATGTAATTTGATAAATCGTCCATATTGTTAATATGTAAATAATTATTGACTTGTTGACATAAAAATCTATTGTAAACTAATTAGCTTAAGAGAATATTTATCATATATATGTATTAATAAAAATAGCATGATAAAGCAATAATACATTTTTAATTGTGTCATCGAAATGCAGGGAGGTTGCAAATTATTATCTGAACTTTCCAAGACTATTGAAAGAAAAACTAAGTATTACCTCGTTGTTCATATGCAATGAAAAATAACAGTTGAAAGTTTAAATTCTACATAGTTGTAAATTTCCAGTAAGCCCCTCCAAAAATGCGAACGATAGCGAGGCGATACGATAACTCATTACACACTTTTCCCAGTATCATGGTTTACGTGCGTTCGTAATTATTGAAAATAACCACTTACAGTCTTCGTTCACTGCGTCCATTTATAGCAAAGCAAAATATATCGAATTGAATCATTTAAAATATAAAACATATAATTTTTGCATAATTTGTTCAACTATTTCAAATTTTATAAAAATCGGATTTATAGTTTATTTACAGATACAATCAAAGTGTTCTGTTAGATTACGGCCAATGGGAAAAATAATTTCAAGCGAATTTTAATAATGTTATTCTCTTAATAAAATTGATGTGCACCTATGAAGTATATATTAAAATATACCGGGTGTCCCAAAAATGACTGACGGATTTTAAATTTCAATAACTAACAAACGGTGACAGCTATTTAAAAAATTTTTGCAGGAGTGTTATGTATAATGTCAGGAGTTTTTTACCGTAGTTTTTTTAGTTCGCATATCCAACAATAAGTGGCGCTGACGGCGATTGAAGGCCAGGTCGACGCTTCTCTCAGCATTGATCACCTGGCCTGCAATCGCCGTCAGCGCCACATATTGTTTGAAATTCGAACTATAAAAAATTACAGTAAAAAACTCCTGACATTATACATAACCCTCCTGCAAAAAAAATTTTAATAGCTGTCACCGTTTGCAAATTATTGAATTTTAAAATCCATCAGTCATTTTTGGGACACCCGGTACATTCTGTAAAATCTGTGGCGCATTTGCTATTAATTTACAGGCTCATAAAATGTAATCCATTACACTTTATTAATCTCAATTAAAAATATGTTTGATATGTCTGTTTTGTTCAAATTAAATGCCCCCTAACCTCGTTTCTTGCTAAAACGGCATAAACCAGTATCACGTATTCTGTTACTATTATTTTTATCATTCATGTCTTGCTAATTACAGTAAAACCTCCATAACGGACACTCCCGAATAGCGGACACCTCTATTTAACGGACAGTTTTCAAATCCCCACTCCCAAAACTTTAACTTTTGTATGTTTAACCTCTGAATAACGGACATTCCGAATAGCGGACAGTAATTTTGGCAAAAAAGAATACAAAATTATTTTTAACGAGAAAAAAAAATTAAAATCCTCTAAATTTATCAGTTCATTGTATCACAAATTTTGTGATCACAGATAAATGTGGGGATGAGCTGAAGAAAATCTCCTCCCCCCCCCTACATTTATCCCCTACATACTCTACCCCTACCCTCGGATGATTGGAGATTGTATGCTTTTAAGAAGCTGAAAAATACAATAAACAATTATACATTTTTTAAAGATGATTTAAAAGGATTAAAACTACTGACAGAGTTAAAACTTCACATTGAAAAACAAATTGCATATAATCGCAAGTAAAAACATACTTTTGTAACAATTTTTTTTGTAAGAATGTAATAAGCACAGGATAAAGGTATGCACAATTTTATTTCAGGTTTATTGCTTTAAAAATTATTTTTATTTCTGGTTTAATCGTATAATAGATGTTTTAGGACATTTTTAAATCGACTAATGTAACATTATGCATTCATTAGCAATTTTTCGATCGCTGAGGTTTTCCCAATAGCGGACACCTCCAAATAGCGGACAATTTCTGCGCTCCCAAGGTGTCCGTTATTTAGAGGTTTTACTGTATATCATTATTTCATTTTATCAGGAAAAGGAAGTAGTTTTTAATTTTGACATTCAGTAGAGATGTGTTCATGTACTGATGTAATCTTCAAACTATTTAGATATTAGCTAAAAGCTGTGCGTGTATGACAGTTTTTATTTGACATGAAAACCTTCAACAATTTCCAAAATTCGTTAAAATTTTAAAAATTACGTTTAAATTGTTCCCGAGCAAAATGTATATTGAAAGATAATTCATAAAATGTCTTTTGAAGTCAATTCTTTTTAAATTTCATTTTTAGTTTTAATAAAAATAATAATAGTAATTGCTTCATTGATTTATTTAATTATAATTTTATCTTTTGAATTTAATTCTTACTAGCTAAAATTCCATAAACACGTATTCACAAATATTTAAAAAAATACAGAATATTATTCTCATGCAGATGATTCGAATATAGATTTAGATTTTCATTAAATTCAGATGTACAAGTTTCAATATGGTTATGTGTATTACCAATAATGAAAATTTTATCGAATATTTCCATCTAGATTAAATATATGTCAAATAATTCAGTGTTGTTTGTCAAAGGAATAATAAACATGTATGCTTTTCAATTTAATGATAATTTAGAGATTTTATCTGTAATATATATGACACATGGATTAGCAACGGCTTAAAATGGATTGAAAAAATAATCATCATAAAATTGATTTATATCTATCTCTCTCTATATATATTATTCTTTTGAGGAAAATAAAGTAGTAAAGATGTAGAATTTATAGTAGATGAAGTGTTCGAAGATATTTTGAGAAAAGTTTGTTAAGCTAATTAGTTTGCAATAATTTTTTATAGCAAAAAATATTTAGTAGTTTAGATATTTACAAAGTGCTACGATTTATCCAGTTACGTGCACGTATACTAAATTGCTGAAAATTGTCTTGTGAATAATATCATTATTTCATTTCATTAGGGAAATGAAGTAAGGATCCATCAATAATCATCATAATAAATCAGGAAGCCTGACAGTTATTATTTGACATTAACGCCTGATAAAATTTTCCAAAGTTCGTTAAAATATTCAATTTGCACTTACAATTATCCCTTGCAAAATATATATTAAAAGATAATCCATAAAATTTCTCTTGAAATCTTGGTTCATTGTTTCAATTCCATTTTCATTTTTAACAAAAATAAAAAGAGTAAATGAATGCTTTATTGACTTAGTTGCATAGAGTTTTATATTTACGTTTTTTCTTAACAGGAAAACTTTTATAAGTGGTTATTTATAAAAAATTATAAACAATACAGAATGCTATTCTCATGATGGTATACACTTATATTCTCAATAAATTCAGATCTACAAGTTGTAATATTCTTTTGTATACTGATGTGTACGGTGTATAGACTTTACGAGTGGTGTAAATTGTTTCGAATATTTCTATCTGGATTAAATATGTGTAAAATAATTCAGTGATGTTCTCCAATAAAAAAAAAATAAAAATGTCTGTGTGGTGGTTACTCGTAAACCCCTGCCATATTTTATTTTAATTTAATTGTATCAACTATTTTATTAGCCATCATTCATTTTTCATTAATGTTTTCATTTTAAAGTTTATTTCGATTTCGTCTCTTTTGATGCCTTCTCCTGTAAATATTTCTTCCGTACGTAGCATTTCGAATATTCTAAAACGGTAAAATGTTTTTCGAATTCATTCCTTCCGGTTTAAAATGCTTCTAGAAGGTTCTCCAAAGTTCTCTGAGGCGGTTACTTCCGTTAAATTAAGCCCTCCCCTTGGCCTATGAAATTAAATTCTACTGATGACGTGATTTAAGCAGTTAAATTCCTGGCCACCTTTTTGGCTTTGCTTCTTTAAAATACTATCATATTTATGCTATTAAATTCATATTTCCCCATGTATTTGTACGTAGCTTGGCTTTTCCCTCTCGCTTCGCCCATTCTAGCTTTGCCAACTTGGCGAGTTGCGATATTACAGCAACCCTTTCTCTTTGAACTGCCCTCAGAGACGGCCGGTTGTCAGTTGACGTTTTGGGAGTGAGTAAGGCACCTCCACCGCTACGACCTAATCCTTCTGGTGGTTTGTCAGCCATGCCATTTATTTTTTTACGAAGAATTATTTCCTTGAAAATTCTATGAAGAAAATGTATTATTTTTCATTTATTTTCAAAATTTTGACTATTAGACGACCGCCCTCTTTCGTGGAATTATAGCTATTGGAGCCAGGTATTTTATTTCGAAAGTATCGTATTGGAGCTATGCTAGAATATTGTTCTCGCAAAAAAAGAAGTTTTCGATTTTGAAGAAATTAAAAAAAAAAAAAAATGTAATCTCATCATTACGGCATCCCCAAAAGAAGAGAGAGTGCTCTTCAGATTCAATGTTCTTTTTATGATTGAAGATGTCACAAATGTTTTGTATGATCTATAATATTAAGATAGATCTCATTTATCAAGTGATTCAAAAAAAATATTATAAAATGAGCAACCATATCTTCATTCTTTTTCATAAAGATAAAATAAATAAATAAAGTTTGTTCTTCAAATTTTAATATCGTCTCCAGTGATTTTTCTTCATGTTGTCTCAGTCATCAATCTTCAAGTTTCAGGTAATATCTTCCTATTTTATTTCATTTTCTCTCAAGTTTTTTTGATTTAATATTATTATTAAAAATCTTAGTGAAGTACAATCAAGATATTTTTTTTTGTTATGTCTTTATGGGTGTTTTGCTGGCCCGCATTCAACACGATGTATTTATTACCAATATACTTGTCCAAAAATATATAAGGGTTAAGAATACTATAAAGATAAAATTGTATGCAACTAGAGAAAATTGAAAATGAAATTAAAACACTAAACCAAGATTTCAAGAGAAATTTTATGGATTATCTTTTACTGTATATTTTGCATGGAATAATTGTGAATGCAATTTTAATATTTCAAAGAACATTGGAAAACTTTAGCAGGCGTTCCTGTCAAATAATAATTGTCAGGTACGCAGCAGCTTACAGCTAATATCTAATTAGTTTGAAGATTGCAGCAGTACATGGGATTATTTTTAGTGAATGTCAAATTTATCAAATACTTCCTTTCCCTCATAAACTGAAATAGTGATATTATTCGTAAGACAACTATTTTCCTCAATTTATTACACATAAAGTAAATGGATAAAGCTAAATTATATAATCATGGTTTTAATTGTAATAAGATTTAATTGTAAATATTAAACTGCTATGGATTTGCGAATATAAAAATTAATTTGCTTAAGAAACTATTTTATTATTATTTTTACATTTTTATTCTGGTATGATTATTATCATATTATTACTTTTATTATTAGCAATTGTTTGTTATATTTTTATTAATTATGAAAATGGAAATATAACGATAAGCATAGATTTGAATAGAGAATGTATAGATTATCTTTCAACATATATTTTGCACGGTATAAAATTTAATGCAATTTCAAGATTTTAACGAACTTTGGAAAACTTTAGCAAGCGTTCATGCCAAATAATAATTGACATAAACGCCACAGCTTTCAGCTAATATCTAATTAGTTTGAAGACTGCAGCAGTACATGAGATTATTTTTAGTGAATGTCAAATTTATCGAATACTTCCTTTTCCTCATAAAGTGAAATAATTATATTATTCGTAAGACAACTATTTTCCTCAATTTATTACGCATAAAGTAAATGTATAAAGCTAAATTATATAATCATGGTTTTAATCGTAATAAGATTTAATTGTAATTATTAAACTGCTATGGATTTGTGAATATAAAAATTAATTAGCTTAAGAAACTATTTTAGAAATGTGGGAAATATTCTCTGCTGCACCTGAATTGAAACTGTATTTTATCTATACGCCACACACACACTTCGGAAATTTACAGTTGCATAAAGGATAGATGTCGCTTTTGCGCCACACATGTTAGAACATTGACGTCCCGATCTCACTAAAAGCACCAGAGTGCCTTTTTTACAAAGGGACTCTCCCTCAGATGGCGATCAAAAATAATGCTGAACATTGGTATTTATTTATATTTTATTCGTATTTCTTTATATTTTATTTTTTTACGAGATTTAACTAGATAAAACTCGTAAATATTTTAATTTTTTTATATTATTATTTTTTATTTTATTTTTTATTGCATATATGGTTTAAGAAGGATTTTCTTTTCAGAGTCTGTAAGTGGAAATGAGCATCTATATCCTGGCATTGAAACGTTTATCTTTTCAAGTCACTTGTGATCATAAATTAAAAGATTTATACCCATTCAATGCTTTTAATTTGAGCACTAAACTTCCTATCAATTAATTTTAGAAAAATTTAGATTAAATAATCGAACATTACTTTTAAAAATAGCAGTATTCCGTATCTTAAATAACTAAAACTCTCACTATGCGCAATAGAAGTATGAAAAAAGTTCTTATGAAACAAATTTTAGCCAATGGTTCTAAGTACTTATCTTTCTTCTACTTGAGATGTTTTAGTGTGGAAATTCACAATAGTGAGATAATGTATCCGCAGTCTACTTGTTTATTTTTATGTATATATTAATATTTAAAAAAATCCCCATTTTTTAATGAAGCATACTTTGGAAGCCTCAGTCTTAATAAACCCAAATATTTCTATAAATTGCACTCATCTACAAGTGGTTTTACGGCAAGGTTGGTTGGACCCACATCACAATAAAAATATATACACCATTGCTTTAATTTCAGACAACAGAAAAAAAAGAAATGTATATCTTAACCATGCAATTCTTTACATAAAAAGGGATGTTTCAAGTATGAAAATTGTAATTTCATGAATAAACTTTCCGTATGCCAAGCCTCCCGAGATATTTTGTGATATTTTCATTTGTATACCTCAATTCCCACCAGATTATTAAAACATTAATATTTGCTTTAATTAATTGCAGAACATTCATTATTTAAATAAAAAGAAATTAGCCATTGAATTTTTCTGGTGTAAAATCAATTAAAGGTGTAATTCTGGTGTAAAATCAATATTAATCCATTTTGAAAGGAATATAAAAGAAGATAATTGATCAGAAATAGAAAACGTAAAAACAAAACAGAAATATAAAACTGTCCCAAAACATAAAAACAGAACAAAAAACAAAAACAGTCCCAAAACGTGAACACAAAACAAAAAACGGAAACAGTGCTACAATATTAAATTAATAATATCTATTTTTGCATCACCTTTTATGCATTTATTTGTATATTTTAAGATTAATAACAAGCTGTAAAATCCCATCATGACACTGGAATTAATACAGTGATTTCACTCATCTTTTAGCCTGACGAAGAAAGGCTCGTATATTTCGAAAGGCCAACACTGTTTAATCAATTTCTGTGAAATTACAGAGAATCTAGTAGTAATTCATTATCTTAAATCTTATGTAAAACTGCAGAAATAAGAAAAACCGAGATTCTTTTAAATAACACAGAATTCTGGATTCAAAGGCCTATTTAACTCAAAATTGATGGTAATTTTTTTAATGGAATAAGATAAATAAATATATAAAGTTATAAAAAACAAAGTTCCATACCAATACATTCCATAGCTTTTATTTTATAAATCGTTAAACTTAGATTCAAAATTCTGCAGGACGCTTAAAGGGTTAACAAACACAAAAATATCTTTAAATAAAGACATAAACCTCTCTATAGGGAATCGTATATAAGATAATTAAAATGTATAAAAATTATGATTGAGAAACTCAATCGTATGCATTTAACTGATAACTAGTGAAAATTCATAGAGATTTTCACTTTTTATTGTATTTTTACAGAAAATTTTAACATTGTAGCACTTTAAGAAATTGGTATTGTTATTTAAAAAGTTTTTTTGCTTCATACATTTATATATAATTCAGAAGAAAATTAATAGATTTTCCCGTGAGATCTCCCTAGCCATATATATATATATATATATAAGAGCAATGAAATTTCTCCAATTTATTTTACGTGTTTTTTAAATTTACATTCGTAAAATTATTTATTTTGTCTTACGAATTAACAAATCTATTACTTATATAATTTCTCCAATACAATATTGCTAATACTGTAAACAAAAATTACATATGTTAATCTCTACCCCGAGTAGTGGATTAAGATAAATATGTGTGGAATGCAAAATTATCTGGAATTTCCAATAGTTCTCAAAATTTCATTTCCAATTCCATTGAAATGCATTCCACGACACCATATATTCTCTCTCCAAGTAATATCAGATTAGCGTACATTTAATTGTAGAATGTGGAGTTGTATAAATTGTGTTATAAAGTCATTTTACTCATTCAGTTCAAAGCGAAAATTTATTATAATAGTTAACAGATAATTTAATAGTTACCTTTATTTTACATTATACACGATGTATCTATAAAAACAAAGTAATTGCTAATTATACATATTACGGGTGTATTATTGTTTTTCAATTAAAAACTTTAAGACTCAAATAACCTTAAATGTCGAAACATTATTATTTTCGATATTTATTTCAATAAATAATTGAAAAAAATACGAAAAAAGTATAATTAAATTTCCTCAATTTATTTTAATTAGCTTAATTTTTTAATTAATATTCTTAAATATAATTATTTTATCATACGAATTAACAAATCTATTGTTTATGTTATTTCTAGAAAACAATGCTAATACAACATATATCAATCTCTACCTCGGGTAGGGATTAAGATAAAAATATGTTGAATGCAAAGTTATCCGGAATTTCCTATAGTTCTCAAAATTTCAATTCGAATCCGTTGAAATGTAATCCACGATAACACGAATTCTCTCTCCAAGTAATACCAGATTAACGTAAATCTAATTGTAAAATGTGTGATTGTACAAAGTGTGTTATAAAGTCATTTTACACATCCAGTTAAAAGCCATTAATTTAATAATCTTTATTTTATCGTTATACACGGTGTATCTAGAAAATAAACAAACTAATTGTTAATTATACTTACTATAAATAGATTAAAATTTTTCAATTAAAAGCTTTAAGACTCAAGTACCTTTAAATTACGAAACATTGTCTTTTTTTATATTTATTTTAAAAAATAATTGTAAATTTTGCCATAGTATTGTATCTCTATTAATGAATTGATAATTTGAGTAAAAGTCTACAGTATTATTTCAGGAATTATGTTTAAATGTCTACATGTTCTATGTTGGAATATTTGAAAATAAAAAAAAATCCTGTAGACGAACTGATTGTTTTTAGATACACCAGTAAGAATTTTGAAACATGAAATTTATTACAGAAATTGACGATGAAAAATTAACTGACTTTTGTAAACTTGATAGAAAACGACTGCAAACAAATTTACTATAAAAAATATAATCCTTTTATATCAAATGAAAATCAAATTTTGAAACTAGTGAAAAAGACTCCATGCTGGGAATCGATCCCGGGCCATCAGTATAGCGCACTGGCGTTCTACCGACTAAACCACATGGAACGACATCCAGCAAGTACCTTATCACCATTACTTGTTGGCAAGGCTACAAACGCAGCACAAGATGGAATACAATCCGCGAGCCACCGATCTAGGGCGAACTCAAATTAATCCAGCATCGATAGGATATATTATTGCCACGCATTAATATAATCCTTTTATTTATAAAAATGAAACAAGAGATAACAAAGAAGTTATTTTATGACCTTTTTTGGATTTTGATAAAGTTTTTTGAAGATATAATCTCAAATTAATTAAAATATTTAATTATTAACTGAAAAATGCTTATATTTCAAATATATGTATTACATTCTTCATCCTTTTTTAAAATTTATTTTCTACCCTTTTCATTTAAAAATTCTTCATTGCTGTAACTTCTACGAAACTTGGCTTATTTTGACGAGTGTTTCTTTGAGAATAAAACATCATGTGTTATATCATGTTTATCATGTTTTTTTAAAACTTCCATAAAGTTGTACGATTCACACATAATGTTTGGGTATTTCAGTTCGGGATAATTGAAAAATGTTTTAAAAGTAAAGAATTTCATAATATATTCTTAAAATATATGGAATTTTGGAATATTGAGAATCCACCTTTGTATATAATTTATATAATAATGTTTAAAAACCAATTCAAAAATTCCGCCTTTGTATACGAAAATTAAATTGAGTTAAGTAAAAGTATGATAGATAAAACTATGGCTTTTGAATTATAATAAGGAAATTTTAAAATATTATGTTTAATTAATTAATATTATAATTAAGAGGCATATAAAATATAAAAGGCTATTTCCTTAATTGGTATATTTTTCTCCAATCGTATTTCAAAATTATATAATTGTTCATTTATAACTGTTCATAAATATTACATAAAATAAAATGATCTTCAAAAATATAGTATAAATATATAAATTTAAAAATTGAATTCTTTTTTCATTATAAATCCATGAAAGTTATTTCTTTTCTTTCTTTCTTTGCTTTTCGAAAACTAGATTTTTTGCTCGATCGAAAGTAATTTATGTGATAATATTGTACAACTTATAAAATTAAATGCGCAATTTATCTTTCCTCTTGAAACTGCAAAAATGTCTTCTTTTTCATTATGTAACTTTTCTTGAGTCAACAATAGTTTCAATTAACTTGTAAATAAGAAAAACGTATATAATATTGCTAAAAAATGAAATGAATATTAATGTTTTTATGCATAGTAAAAAATGGAAAAGCAATTACGAAGTATCCAAAATTATTTCAAGAATTTTATTATGTAATTCGTATATATGAACCGTTGTTTGTGAGTTTAAATTTGTAGAGTTTATGTTAATTTGTATAAATAAAACATATGTCTTTAATGGTATGTAGAATTCGATATAAAAACTATAATAAATGATATATATTATAATTGCTACAAAGTTCCTGGGATAATAACGCCACATAATGTTCATACAATTTTTACTGCTTAAATTTAGATTTTTTTTAGATAGGATTTGATGGGGCATATATTTACTATGTACACAGAAAAGAATATTTTAGCAGATATGCATTCATAAAATGTATATCTGATATTTACGTTGATTTAGATGTTAGAATGTACAAATAATTATTTTATATTTTATTATTCTTACATGAAAAAATTAGCAGCACAAAAGACTTACAAATTTCTCTTTAACCTTTTCGGTTTTCAACAATAACAATAATGCCTGCCGTGCATAAAATAAAATAAAAATCTCTTTGATGTAGTTTTAGCTCTGAAAAGAATTAACAGGTCTAATAACGCCGCTGAATGGCGTTATTACCCTTTATACTTTTTGCATTGTATATTTTAAAGTACTGATTTCCTTGGAAAACATCCAAATTCTTTCACAACATGATATACATGGTTACAGAAATATTAAGTAATATGAATTAGATTAAATAGCTACATTTTGTTGAAATTACTAATTTTTTTGTTATTTAACCAAACTTAAATCCATCAAAGTTGATGTCAAAACTTATTGTTGATAAAACGCAAATTGTCCCTACAGTTGTGTTTGGTAGTGAAAACTTTTTTACAATATTCTTGAAATACACCAATGTGATATCTGATGCTTCTGGAAAATTAAAATTTTTCATTCGTATTTTTTTAAGAGACCTGATATAAAATTCCGTTTTTTATCCGTTACAGAAACCAAAAATAATATTTAGAAAGCTTGGTAGAGAGGTTGGAACCTATGTGTGGAGTAGGGGAAATTGTTAGCAGTATAAGTCCATGTTCTTTGACATTTTTAATTAACATCTTTTAACATAAAAAATCTGAAATAATAATATTTAGATACATTAACAACTCTTTACTTCTTTGGTTTAAATGTTCTCTTTAAATTATTTCAATTATTATTTATCAAAAGTTTATTCGGTGTTTTTTTGCTGTTGAATGGTGCCCCAACTGTTTTGTTCAATGGTGCCCTACCACATGGAGTTCAAAATTACAACGGTTTACTTAATTCGACTGAAGAATTTGAATAAAACAAAGTTTATTAACTAAAGATAACATCTTTGTTTAAACATTGGACAATAAATTAAAATTTTACAGATAGAAGTTTGTAAACAGAAATTTTACAACTTTATTTTCTTAAGTTTAGATTCAAGAGGGAGAAAAATACATATCTTGTTTAGACAGTACTGTTCATAAAAATGGTACAGTTTTGTATAATTACTCCCTTGAAGCAGCAGTAATGTATTGCCATATACATTTTTTTACATAATTTATTTGAAGGAAAATATTTAGAGCATTCAAAGGTGCCCCCAGTTCAAACGTGACCCCCTGTCCCCTAATTGTAAGTAACTCTTTTAAAAATGTCTTGCTTACCGAATAAAATTTATATAAGAGACGCCTCAGTCGAAAGATTTAATATTGCGGTTAATGTAAAACCTAAATTAAAAAAGGCTTCCTTACGCTGAATCAAAACCGTGGAATTTTGCTTTTCTTTTTCATCTTTAAATCCAGCGGGTCAAGTATACTATAACTTCTATTTCAGAAAAAGTGTGAAATAATTATCCAATAGCTATATCAAGTTGTAAGTAACTCTCTCATCGGTAATTAATACTCTCATTAAATAAAAACCGCTATAAATCAAAAATACATTCTGTTGCAAAAAAAAAAAAAAAAAAAAAAAAAAAAAAAAAAAAAAAAAAAAAACGAATTTGAAACTTGGTATTTAAATAGTATTTGCTTATAAGAACAAATGATCATATTTTCAGTACAAAAACAACATTTTGTTGACCAGTAACTGCAAGAGGAATTTAAATTTCAGTAGGTCGTAAACCCAATACTGGGAGAAATTAAAATTCATTTAGTCTGCTAAGTTTCCGATGACACTCTGCGGCAGATTCTTTTATAACAGTATCAACTAGGGAACTAGTTTGGTGGCATTCTGAGACGGCTGAATTCACCATCTTAACCCAAACACTCTCAATTGAAGGGGGATCATTTGAACTGGAAATAACATCATGTCTTTCGATTGTTGCGACAATCCTGCAGCATGACTCCGGGTGTTATTTTGCTGATAAATGGCATCTAGTGACTTGATTGCACTGCCCAGGCCACAGGATGCAAACATCTACGTACGTGTGACGCAATAAAGTACCTTCCAACATGAAAATGTGATCAGCTATCCCAGGAGATTGCTCCGCGGAATGTGACTCCAGGTGTTATGACAATGGAGATTGGAATAAAGAAGCGGCCACGCATAATGTATTTTCTAGTAGTTGCGAGTGAAGTTAGCCTGAAGGATGTCACAAGATGACGCCTGTTTCTTTTAATCGGACCTGCTGGTGAATACTTCAACCAGATAACTTCAATAGAAAATTTTAAAGCATTATTAACGGATAATTTCAATCAAAAATGTGGTTAAAATTTTCTATTTCTTTTTACTGGTGTCAGTTTGGTTGCGTTATATTCTTTCCACAGACATTGATAGGAGGTTGTCTTGGTTATCACAATGTAGTGGAACTGCTTCTTCTAAAAAGAACTTCAATCTTTAAAAATAAATAGCAGTTTTTACCATTATTTTTGATTAGTAGTATCTATTATTGAGGCGTTTAAATGCGTAGAAATTTTCTACATAATTTTTTTGGTGGAAGATAAAGATGGAATTATCATCATTTTAATTGGTTAGGTATTCTTTAAAGAATTTAAAAATCGATTTTTCAAAAAATAGCTTACAATTAGGATGATTCTTTATTAACATTTAAAAACAAACAGTATACGAAAATTCACATTAAAAGAAGAGTTATGTCTAAAAAACTTTGAGCTTTTCCTATACGATCATGGGAAAATTAAATCTTTAAAGTGAATTTTCACAAAACAACGATTTTGATCATTGCGCGCATGATTTCTGAAAAGAGGTTGCCTAAAATTTCCCAAAATTATCGCTGAACGTACACAAGAACAAAATGACCTTTATTTTGTTCTTCGCGTTAAAAGTTTAGAATTCACTACTACTTTAGTAGATAAAAAATCTCGATATTTCGAATTTCTTATTTTTTTTCTCTTGATCTATATATTTTTTTCATTGTAGATCATTTTGAAAGCGCATTGTACCTCTATTCATAAAAAAAAAACTTGATTTGTTTCAGCAATTCAAATGTGAAAAATCGTGTGCGCAAGGCATGCAAGAATTATTCTTTCGTAAATACTGTATTATCTTTAAAAATAAATTAAAAACATTATATATATATGTGTATTCTTTTTTTAACGATTTTAATTGATAAAATAAATCCTTTTTAATTATGTGTTTTCAATTTTATAGTTCATAGTCAATTAGATACAGAGTGACAGCAATTCTCAAAGAAGTCACTTGTTACGCATTTTGTTAGTTCAAAGGGTATCTGACCCTTTAAGGATACGCCAATTCTTTGTTCCATGATTATGGCTGTGTGCCGCTTCGTAACAAATGCAAGATTGAACCACTAACCCAACTGCTTGCAGAAACATACGATAATCACCAACACTGAGAGTCAAGCAGGATTCGTGACTAAATACTACATTTCTCCAATCAGACATTGACCAGCTTGGTTCAAATCGACACAATTCCAGACAACACCCTCTACACTGTAAAAAAAAATTCTGTAAAGTTACTAAAAATTTTCTAGGAAACTGGGATTCCAAGAATTTTTCATGTAACGATAACAGGAAAAATATATGTAACTGATTCTAAAACTAGAATTTTTGCTGTTACCGTTACAGGAAAAGTTCCAGGAATCCCTGTTTCCTAGAAAAAGTTTAGTACCTCTACAGAATTCTTTTTACAGTGTATGTTAAAGAGTTAGAAACAACAGCCTAAATGACCATGGGTTATTAGTATCTAAATCAGAGTTGTGAAAATTGATAGAACATTAAAGTCGCGTTATTACTCCCAGAAAGTTTTAACTTCCTTTCGAATTTCTGTTAATATCCGACTTATGTGAACTTGCATGGTACTATGTTTTTTACATATATAAATATATTTTTCTTTTTACTGCATATTATTAAGTTTCTGTACAATATTTTAAAGGATTTTCTAATACATTTAAAAAAAAGTAAAATGAAAGTTTTCTATTTATTTAATCAATACTGTAAAATTTGTAAGATGGATATTAAATAATTCACGTATATTTTAAATCATTATCAATACTATGTTTCTATTTTCTTTTTTCTGAATAATCAAAATGATACAATCTTATCTTCAGAAAAAAATACTTTATGATCAATACCAAGATATTATGAACGATGAATATTAAACAGCTTAAATACGTTTTAAATTTGCATCGCGTATGCATATTTCTTTTTTTAATATTAAAAAATATTTTCTCGTATATTCATAAAAGTAAACCATGAAACTGTCTCGCTTTTCAATCGATAACGAAATATTATGTGCGATGAATAGTAAACAGTAAATATATATACTCATTTATTTTTAAAATCGTTAGTTTGAATTTTTTAAAAATGGAGTACTAAAAATGAATTTTAATTCATTTGCTCATTTTATTGTTTTTCAAAATATCTATCTACTTAATTAGAAACGAAACATTTTGTTCAATAAATATAAGTATTACGCAAATAACTTCAATATTAATAAAAGCGAATTTTCTTTAAAAAAAGCTATTTTAAAAATGTATAGTTCACAAATCATTTTTGTGATATTGATATTCATTATTGATATTCAGGATGTTAAATGAATTAAAAATAATTCATTAAATGTTGAATTCATCCAAATAAAATATAATCTTATTTTTTAAAAACGCATTCTTTGAATATATGATATAAAACACTGTAAAACAAGATTGAAATTGTACGTCAAGCGTAGCAAATGAGGTGCGTTCGTACTATATTAAATTTTTTAAAAAATATTGAGATTTTGATGTAATAATGCACAGTTTATTCGGCATAGTATAGTATTCGAAATCATTTATGCATCCCTGTGTAAATGATATCTGTTTTCTATTAGACAGAGATTAACTTGTGGTAAACCTTAGCAACATGCAGTCAGTTTTCGTTAATTCGAATTTGTCGGGACCACAAGAAATGTTTGATTTATCGAGATATGGAATAATTAGAAGTGTAGAGGAAAACAAGTTTTAATGAGTACTGCATAATTAATTATTATGTCATATTGGTCATATAAAATGATCTATTACATCTAAGTTTACTGCAATTTTTACGGCCAAAATTGCTGACAACATTGTGTCAGTACTTTTTACCGAATTTAACTGTGTACCTTTTTTTGTGTGCGTGTGTAATGCTGATTTAATAGAATTTTTCCTTTTTCTATGTCTGTTTATTTTCAAATTATGTATGCAAGATGTTTCCAATAAACATTTTAATGTATATATATGCAATGACATTTTTTCCAATCAAGAAGCTCTTAGCTTATATTTCTCATTGATTTTTCTTACTTTATGCGACTCCATATATTTCCAAAAAATTCTCACTTTTTTTTCAAATCTTAGAAACAATTAAAGATATTTCTTAAATTTTACCAATTTGGATTCTTTAATTCGGGTCCTGGCATAAAAAAACAAACAAATAAAACGAAAAAGTAATCTTTGAACAACTAAAATTTGTTACTGTTGTCCAATTTAGCTTTGTTGTATTATTACAAAAAATTGAAGTTTTACATGTAGATATCCATTTTTAACACTTTCCAATAAAGTTGAAAAGTGTTTATGCATTCAGTTTGTCTGGCTGTCTTGCCGGATGGTCGTCTGTCCGCGCTTTAACTCCTGATTGCCATGAAATTTTTATATGGTATTGATGTTTAACCTAGTACGAACCCTATTGTAAATGAAGTTTCTACTATTATTAGTTTATTTACAGGGATAATCAAAAGTTTTCCGATACATTACGGCCAATGGGAAAAAATCGTTTAAAATGAATTTCTAAGGTGTTACATCCTGTCAAACTTATTCAAATTTACTTGGATTCGCAAAGTACACTAAAATACGCATTCTGTAAAATATGCAGTCAAAATAATAGTTTTTATTCACTTACAGGTTCACTCAAAAGTATTCCATTACACAATAATAAAGGAGGGAATTGTTTGCGACATATTTTAATAATGTTAAACGGTTTCAAATATCATAAAGTTGATGTACGCCGATGACACTTAATATTTAACGCATAATATGAACTGCATAGCATTTACAGGGACACACAAAATATTTCAAATCTTTTATTCTTATCCAAAGTACTGTATATTATCGATAATAGCTGATGGATGGTTGAAATGCATTTTCAATTACGATATGCGCTTTTAAGTTTTTCTAACTATCTGCAGATTACATGGTGTATATAAATGTTATAGTTCATGTACAGGATTACAAAAAAGCCCTATTAAAGTTAATAAGTTATGCATTTATACGTTGAACAGCCTTCAGTTTATTAAGAAATTAGAATATAGATAAGATGAAATACAGGGTCACGCATGAAATTATCTACATGATCACCCGTAGATAATAATTTCTAGAAATGTGATTTAAGTAGTTTTAAGATTGTGTTTGTTTAAACAAAATTTTAACAAAATATTGGCGTGTAATAACGATACTAGGTAAATTACAGGGCTGACCTAAAGTATTGAAGCATTTTCCATGTATTAGAATAAAATTCTGAAAGAGAAATTTCAACCAGTTAGACATTTCTTCGATAATATAAATTTTTCCATTATATAGTATATATAAATATATATATCAATCGACGAATGAAATGCAGGGCTATTCAAAAGTATTAGAATACAAATTTGGCTATGGACAGTAGCATCTTATTTTCCTAAATAACAAAGTTTTGTTAAAGATTTCAAGAAGTATTGGAATGTGTTTCATAATCTACGCTTAACGCATGATTTTTCTTACTTGTTAAAAATCTTTTCGCTTCTTTATGAATAACAAAAATTGAAATATGTTGTTTACACTGTAATTTTTCTATTTGATTAGGACATTACACTGTAAAAAAAATTCGTTAAATTTACGGCAAAACTAGATGTAATTTTTTTTTATTACATATAATTTTACCGCCATTTTTACGGCATTAACCGCTGGTAGGATTGCTGCCTGCAGTTTTTGCTGTAAATTTCACGGATTTCTTTTTCATAGTATCAGAAGGAGGAATTTTAATTCTTTACTAATAATATTATTATTTATATATTAGTTGAAAATTTTCTTCAGTTATTTTTTTAATGAATGAAGAGAATAATAAAAAAATTAATAATGAATTTGTATGTATCATTCGGTCAATACACTGATTTCTGATGTATAAAATTTTCATAAATTGATTTGTAGCTGTAAGAGAGAATTAACTATTAAAGTAAACAAACTGAAAAAAAGCATGCTTCAAGCATAGATTATGAAGCACTTTACAACACATTCAGAATAATGTAATATAACTGCACCATTTACGAAATTAAATATTACGTATATCATATGCAATAGCAAACATGCTTTAGTGATCCAAAAGAAGTTTTATCAATAGCATGAAAACCCAAGTATATTTACTCGTTTCAGAACGTGATCAGACGACCAGACTTACAAACGGACAGAAAGATAGACAAACCTAATGGATAAGCACTTTTCAGCTTTGTTGGAAAGTGCTATAAATGGACAAAAACTAATTTTTTATAAGCTTTTGTTAATGAGATAAAAATAAATATTTTTAACAAAAATTTAATTTCTGGGATCGATATCTTAAATCAAAGAAACTTTTTATCTTAGTTATGCCGTAAACGCAATATATTTTTCATTTTCAGTGTGATTCTCTTACTTTTCACATATTTTAATTAAAGACCTTACACAGACATTAGGGTGGGCCGAAAATGCACTTTTGCACAAACTTTCGAAATCGATGAGGCTTGGGGGCGGAAAAGTTGTGTATTGGGTTGCTCAGTAACCAAGTAAAAATTTTTTGAAATCGAACAATATCTTCAGGTGGCGCCGGCGCCTTAAAAATTTGAAATTTTGACTAAAACAGACCTTTTTCTTCTAAAAACACGATTTTTGGCATTTTCGAAATAGATTACGCTCTAGTGCGGAAAAGTTGTGTATTGGGTTGCTCAGTAAACATGTAAAATTTTTTTGAAATCGAACAATATCTTCAAGTGGCGCCGGCGCCTTAAAAATTTGAAATTTTGACTAAAACAGACCTTTTTTTCTAAAAACACGATTTTTTGCATTTTCGAAATAGATAACGCTCTAGTGCAGAAATGTTTAGTATTGAGTTTCTAAGTAGCCGTGTAAGTTTTTTTTTTTTAAATCAAACAATATCTTCAGGTGGAGCCTGAGCCTTTAATATTCGGTTTGTTCAGCAGAAAAAAGGAAACGTCAATAAACACATAAATAATAATTGAATTCATCTTTTACTGCTGTCATGTGTGCCAAGTAAGCAAACAAACATGAAGCAATGCAGCTCTTTGCTTATCTCAGAGGAAATTCACTGAGATAACCCAGAACTCACCACGAGGAGGTGGCTGCATATCGAATTCCACCCGTGCCCTCCCAACCACCCAACCATATAATGGACACTGAGATTTTATTAAATATTTCACTTTTCTGTTGCCTGATCTACTTGGCCTTTTTTGTATTTCGTCTTGCTTTCAAATGAAGGAATTATTCTTTGTGATTCTAATTTCGCCCTTATAAGGCCATCCCTTTCGATTTGTCCCACCACAGAAGCTGAAGCATCTGTCACTATTTTTATTGCCCTCTCCACTGCTTGGCTGTGGCATGGAAACTCTTTTATTTCTAGTAAAGATATTTTCTCATTTAGAATATTTCGGAAATCTTCATTGCTGACTGCACGAAGCATTGGTGGCTCCGTCAGGGCCTGATTATCAACGGGGCACTCTCCCATCAGAAAAAGTAAATAGAAAATTTTTCCTTACTCATGATAGTAATTTTGACTGAAAAGGGCGTTTAAACAAGGCGAAAATTTCTATATAATTTTACTGGGGAGAGAGTGCTCCGTTAGTAATCAGGCTCTGGGCTCCGTAACAACTGATTGGTGCCAATCAATTAGGTCCGTATAATCTTTTGCTTCGAATTTTATTACAGGAACAGTGAACCGCCGGATACCTTCTTGTTTATTTTCCCTGGCTTTTAAAATTCTTCGTATTGCAAACAGTCGGATGTAATTTCGTTCATCCGTAAGCATCGAAAGAAGAATATTTTCAGGATGCGCAAAAAAAGCATTTCGGCTTATTACGCCATCCACGACAGTCTTCAAGTCATCTGGGAGATAACGTGACAAGCTAATCATCTTCCATAAGTGTCTAGCACCATCTTTGCAATGCGGTTTGGATTTTATATCAAACCACATCGGCACATACACTTTAATTATAAACTCTACTAAGGTTTTCAATTCTGCTGAAACATTTGTAACTGAAATGTACAGGCGCAAAACTCGACATGCTGCCGTTAGCCAACGGGACTGCGCTAGCTTTCCTGGTTTTTTCTCTGCTAGGGCAACAGAGCAGTAACCTGATGTTACAGCTTCATAAATTTGCAGCATGTATCGTTGATCTGTACTCAGATCTTTTCGAAGCTCTTCTGATATTGCTACTAACTCTACGACATCAACCTTTTTGAAATTGACTACCGGTTTCAGCTCACAGGTTTCGAGATCTTTTCCTATTGGACCAGAAAAGGTTTCAGGACCACTTGGTTGACCGTCTAGCTTTTTTAGAAAATGCCGCAACGGTAACTCATTTGCGTGTAACATGCATATGAGCCATTGAAGAGGTCTACCAACATCTTCTTCTATGAGACGTATAACTCCAGTCTTGCAACCTGTGTTAACGGGTGTCCTATCGCAGCCAACTGCCAAAAGATTTTCAGTGTTGATATCATTCTGTAAAAGATATTCAGCGATGCTGCTCTTAATAGATTTTACAGAACCACTAGCTGGAGAAACATGGCCGATATATTCAGATCCAGGTTCTTGTATTAAAACTACATGTTCTTCAATAACCGTTGTCCTGTGCTTTTTGTTTCCCTTGATTTAATCTGCTAAAGTTTTATCTTTTCGTCCGTCAAAAAAGAGGGCTTGAAGTTCTTCTGGTTTTCCTTTACATTGTAATTCCCTTCGTTTTCTCTTTCTCTTTCTTCTTATTTTATTTTTATCTGTAACTTTGGAACGATTATTATCAGAAATCATTCCGACATCTTCAAGAACTACAGAAATAATTTTCGCTGCAGGCCTGTCTCCAATCCCTGCACTATCGCAGGCGAGTGCTGTGGTTGGCAGTTTTATCCTCATCTGGCTGATTACCTTGGTCTCTCTTTTCGTTTTTCTGGAATGGTTCTCTCTGGATCTAGGAGGAGTGTATTCTTTATCATTACGCGTTTCATATTCAAATTCTTCGTTCTCACAATCCTCGAACTCAGGCGACTCGAACATAGACTTTGGTGTTTGGAACTGCTGTTCACTTGTAGCAGCTTTCAACACTGTCTTGGATTGCCTATTTTGCTTTCGGAGCAGCTTCTCAGTTACTTTTAAATCAATGCTTCCGATAATCATTTTTCTGACGGTTCGTTGATCAATCAAAAATGGTTGTTCTAAATGTGGCACTTTTCTATCCTTTTCACAGCAGCATGCTTTAAAGGAATGACATTTGCATGTGGCAATGTCAAAGAGAGTTTTCTCGGCGTCTTCCAAAAATTCCTTTACTTTGTTCCTATAGGATTCCGTAGACTTGTTTTTACTTTTCAGGATATTTTTATATTTAGCATGATATGATTTAAGGATGCGCACAATTCTGCAATGAGAAATAGTAGGAATCGAGGACTTCTTCCACAAATCAGCTACCCTCTCAGCAACAACATTGGTAATGTCAGTAAAAGCTGGATCTTTGCCGTGATTTGAAGATTTCACTTGTTCTCTTATAAGGAAGTAAAATTTCATAACTTGACTGTAAGTTAATAAGACGTTAGGTTTCAGCTCTTCTGGCAAACCAAAAACAAAACAATCTGTAACTTTTCTAGTTGAATGACAACCGGCCATTGTGACAAAAGTATAACTATAACTAACTAGTTAATGACATTTAAATATCTAAAGAGACTCTTCTTCGATGAACAAACGACATAAAGTAAGCTTATTGATTGCTTCTGTACTAGACTGAACTAAACGATAACTGTGTATTGCATATTATCACACTGACTGTCACGTGGACTGCAGGTGCGAGAGCATTTCATTTAGTAGAAGTAGCGTTGCAAAGGTTAGAAAAAACCCGATTTGAACCCGGGAATAAACCGGGTTTTTAGGAATAAACCTGGAAAAAACCCGGGATTTTTTGGAATAATTCGGTTTCTTGGGAATAAACCTGGGAATAAACCTGGTCTATTGGAAATAAACCCGGGAATAAACCGACTTTTTGCAACTCTAAGTAGAAGAAGGGGAGGTGGAATAGAAAACTGATAAGGAATGTAAGAGACAATCCTGTACCACTGAGGGTCACGTGGACTGTCACGTGGACTGCAGGTGCGAGAGCATTTCATTTAGTAGAAGAAGGGGGGTGAAATAGAAAACCGATAAGGAATTCTCTTTGCATGAAAATATATGTCTGTTTTGAATAAAATCTCCGATTTTAAGGCGCCGGCGACACCTGAAGATATTGTTTGATTTTTAAAAAAATTTACATGTTTACTGAGCAACCCAATACACAACTTTTCCGCACTAGAGCGTAATCTATTTCGAAAATGCAAAAAATCGTGTTTTTAGAAGAAAAAGGTCTGTTTTAGTCAAAATTTCAAATTTTTAAGGCGCCGGCGCCACCTGAAGATATTGTTCGATTAAAAAAAAATTTGACATGTTTACTGAGCAACCCAATACACAACTTTTCCGCACTAGAGCGTAATCTATTTCGAAAATGCCAAAAATCGTGTTTTTAGAAGAAAAAGGTCTGTTTTAGTCAAAATTTCAAATTTTTAAGGCGCCGGCGCCACCTGAAGATATTGTTCGATTTCAAAAAATTTTTACATGGTTACTGAGCAACCCAATACACAACTTTTCCGCCCCCAAGCCTCATCGATTTCGAAAGTTTGTGCAAAAGTGCATTTTCGGCCCACCCTAACAGACATACATATACACCATAGTTTATTTATAAAAACAAGCATTATTTTTGTTTTAAATAATTAATTAATGCAATTGATTATTCACAGATTTAATAATTCAACTTATATAATAGTAACGCAATGTTTAGCATTATTTTCCCAATATAAGTATCTTAATACTATATATGACTTAAACAAGTCACTCTGCAACTTGAATATTGGATTAAGATTAATATCTGTTGAATACGAAGTTATCAAGAATTTACAGTAGGTCTCTGAAATTCATTACGAATTCCATTAAAATTCAGTGCACGATAGCAAACGTTCTCTGAGAGTTATCGGATAAGCGTAAGCTATTCCACATATTCAATGCAGGCAATTAATTTAAAGGTAAGTGTGTTTAATGGATTATACCCTATAAATTTTGAAATTAAAAATGTCGATCATTACATAGTCTGTCTCAAAAGTTTAAGCACTCTGCAAATCAGTTTTAAAATAATTGAAAAAGAAAATATTTTATACTATTTTAGAAGAAAAACTCGATATTTAATCAAAATAAAATAAAATAAGTCATTTTGGGTGGTTAAAATAAAAAATTATATCTATATATATGTGTATTTAATTTCTATTAATTTTATTAATTTTATAATGTAAAAAAGTTGGAAAGGTATTTTCTCTCGTTTAAAAAATGCCGAAGCATAAAGAATGAACAAAATGTGAAAATTTGAAAGTTTTTTAATTGAAATCGCAAAATAAAACTGTTTTCTGAAATTGCAAAAGTTTTAAATCAATCAAAGTGAGGTATACATCAAGAACTCATGTAGAAATTATAATTTTCAGTGGAAACCAACATGTGAATCACCATGTATGACGACTCTTTAGACTGATCGGAGAATACGGAGATTGATATCTAAACAAAATATGTTTATACGGCAAATTAAAAATAATCTCAGTATACAGGTGTCAAAAGACACTGTATATAGACGTATTCAAGTGTGCGATTGCATCATACTAAAACAAATGACTCATAAACCATTTCTGGAATTACATACCAAACAGGCAAAAATGGACTGGAGTATAAAACTTATGTTCTACGGGGACAAAAGTGCTTTATTAAGCAATGCAAAAAGGAGGAACGAAAAGCCCTAATGTTTGGAATGTTCATTGGCATGATTTACGAAAGCATGGCTGTCAACTACTACGCCTATTTACAGTCAAATAAACATATTAAAAACAGATATTTTAGTAAATAATTAAGAATATGTATTGTAATGCATAAAATTGAATGTATTTAGTATACATTATACTAAAATATTTTTGTGGTTCCAAACATGTTTATAAGATTTAAATAGGCGTAGAAGTTGGCAGCTCTGCGAATGGAACTAAGGGAATATTGCAGCAGGCAGTAAGGCGGTAAATCTCTTATGTCATTTGGATTCAATGTCAAAATCCCTCTGGCTTTTCTAAAAGAAAGATAAGTTGAAACAAATATGTATTAAGAGACGCTAAATCAACATTTGCTTCCATCCGATGACGTTTTGCGGGGTCCTGAATGGACTTTGCCTCAAACCATGACAAAAAGTACATGCTTCAATCCAAGTATCACATTCTACAAAACTTTGGCTTTCTCAGAAAAATGTTAAAGTTCTTGACTAGACCGCTTAATTCCAGACTTAAACCTGATTCAGAATGTATAGGGCATTTTAAAACACCACATTTACGACAATGGAAAGTAGTATAATTCTACTAAAAAACTCCAAGAGGCCTTTGAGAAAGTATGGTACTCTTTGCAGCAGAAACCCTACAAAAATTAATAACTACCACGGGCGCACATTTCTTTGAAGTATTTCGAAATCACGGAAAATAATTTGTGACTAAATGTTCTGTAAAAATATAAATCTGGTTGTTTTTGACACTGTGCATAAACTTTTTTTCATATTTTTTCTTATTATTCTTTTTTTCACAATTATGTAATTTATTTTTTTTTCTACTTTTGATATCATTTACTTCAATAATGTTGCGAAATCTGCAAATGAAAAAACGCTATTCATTGGAACATTTTATAATTCCTTGGAAATCGGCATTTTATACTTTCGCTTAAACTTTTGAGACAGACCTTAGCACTTATTATGAATAGCTCATTATTTTGAAAAATAAGCTTTCACTGTTAAGCATCTCTAAAATTTAAAATTAAATGATTTTTAATTCATCAAAGTCCGAAATTTTTTTTCTGGATAATCTAGTTTATTGATATTAAATAGGCTTCGTCTGCATCCTATTTTTACATACTAAGAACATACAAAATTTCAAGTATCTATCTCAATTTGTTCGGGAAATACAGTTGTTACAGACACACAGACGGACGGACGACATAAAAAATTGCTAAAAATACGTTTTTCAGTATCTCCAGTATCTAAAACGTGTCAATCCATCAATTTCGTTTCGATTTTCAAAACGATTGCAAGACTTACACTATACTACGTATGATGGGTTAGTAATAAATAAATAAAATTAAACATTTGCAAAGGTATTCCATGTTAATTAATTAAATAAAGTCACATTTATTTAGTTAAAAATGTGACTAGGTTATCAATTTCAGTCAATAAGTTACCTTTTGTTTAAAGGAAATTAAAACCTGATTAAAAAATATATTTCTCAAAAACAAAGATCGATAGAATTATGCGGAATTAAACAGATTGTTTATTAGGTAATCTGTAAAAAATGTTATACAGAAGTTTCAAACTGTTGCAACAAAAGATTGCGTTCTGACTGTAAAGGATATGGATAATAGGATATAAAGGATATTCAAAGGACTTGATATTTTTGCCATATGTTAACGATTTTTGGACCTAAATTTTTAAAAATTTCAAAATTCGAAAAACTAATTTAAAAAATCGTTCAAAGTTTGCACTGCACGCGGAAAAAACTCGTTTTTGCAAGCAATCTAAATTTTAAAAAATGTCATGTCAATGATTCTTTGCAATGAGAAAACAACATTTCTAAAATATTCATCGTTTGCAACTTCTGTATAACATTTTTAAAACTTACTTAATAAACAATCTTGTTGCCGCATAATTCTATCGATGTTTGTTTTTGAAAAAATTACCTTTGTAATTATTGTATTATTTGCTGGATTCTCTGCATCAGCTAAATGAATAAATTTTTGTAATCTTGTAGTGTATAGATTCAAATTTTTTATTATACGCAGGGCTGATCCTCGAATTTTGATAATTTTCCGCATGTGGATGGGAATTGGTGAATTTGGGCTTGAAATGTGTCTTGTGTTTCCATGAGGTTCAATTAGACTTTCTCATTCAACTTTAATAAACGTAGACGTTTTGTTACATATGTTATTCTGAATTTGTTGGAAAATGTTTCTTAATCTATGCTTGAAACCATGAATTTTCTTTCTTGTTTTAAGTAAAACAGTTTTCATTTGAATTTATATAAAATAATAATAATAATGAAGCATTACAGTAAATTTTATCAAACAAAATCTTAGGTTACAATTTTTAATTGAATTATGATTATTAAATGGATTATGATTACGGTTCTTATGAGATTGGAACCGAAACATGTCAATGTTATTTGTTTTTATATTTTTTGTAATACTTCTGTCAAGTAATATAATTTGTTTATTAAAATGTTTATATAAAAGGCGAAGTTCTTAAAATCTTGTAATTAAAAAAAACTAATGGATTTAATAAACTTTTTACTATGAATATGTTTTGTCATAAGTAATTTAATCCCGGCAAGCTTTTATAAAATTAAAAAAAGTTATGTAATGTCATAAACGTTTTTCTTTCGTTTTATGAGAACGAATGTGGAGAATTGTATTTCATATCCAAATAGAAAAATCTGATACAATTTCTTTATCTTCGATGAAGCACATTCGTAGTTATTGGAGCATATAATTTCGAAACCACTTAACGTAATTTGATATTCAATGTTTAAGTGTCCTATGTCTTTTTATCTTTTGCTGAAAATAGCACCCAACAAATAAATGTTTGGTTTCATTTATTGATAAATGTTACTTCAGTGACAGTTACATGTATTTTACATGAAAGCAAGATACACAGCAGTCCTATAAAGAAATATAATGTATAATTTTATTTTAAAGAGACGTTTCCATAAAAAATAAATAAAAAACAATACAACTTACATTATCGTGAAACTAAGTTTGTGTTTTTATAATTGTATCCAAAAGATATCATTTTGTATTAAATGCGTATGTATTAACTATTTGAATTTTTGACACTAACTTAACTCAGATATATATTTTTTTATTATATATTATATATTATTTATGCTATATATATATTTATATATATTATGATATATATTATTTATGCATATCCTTTTATATGCTTTATTTTGATTTTTCCTTTTAGATGTACGCAGCAAATGTGAATGGCAAACCACTTTCGATTAAATACGGATTCAGAAGGACGATGATGAAATAGCACTATCATTAGTTCTCCAAATGTAACATTCATTTCAGTTTTATACTGTATCTGGTAAGTATAAGTTATAATATTTAGAAGTTTAGAATAAGTATAATATTTAGAAAATATTGCTTCAAACGGTGTTTTAACATACTTGTATTGTATACAAAATTATTATAAGCTAAAGAGTAAAAATCGCATTCCTTCTGCTACTAAACCTTATTGAGTTATTGCTTAACTTTGAGAAATTCAAAAACTTCGTGGATGTAAAACGTAGCAAATATTAAAAAATCATATTAAACCCTCAAATAGATATGTTAAAAAGTAAAAATATAACCAGTGATTTTGAGGTCTTAATGGTACGTGATATTTAGTGTTTGAAAACAAGGTCTTGTGTATCGTTTTGTTAAAAAAAAATATTTTCTTACATCCAAGATGCGGTCGATCGATCGCCAGATATGTGCAAAGATGAAGGGGATAGTTATTATATTAAAACAAGTAGCTATGAAAGATTAGTCGCCTTGATTTTCTTCGCTTGTCCACATGTTAACGAGACACTATAATACATAGGTTCCCAACGGGGGCGGTAGCGGATCTGGACAAAAATGGGGGGCGTTAGGACAGTCAAGGGGGGCGGTCATGGCTTACTTGCATATATAGGATTTATATAATGAAAATAATTGTTCTTCTATACAATGCCCGGTCCTTGACGAAAACTTTAACTGCACTTTTAAATGAAAATCTAGGCAGACGAACCTAGATCTGAGTGTTAAATTTATTTTACTAGTATAAAAAAATCGAAGTGGAAGATGAAAAAAGGGCTAAAATTGCGGAGAACAAAATTTTATTATATCAGGTAAAAAACATTGTAGCTGCATTTCTTTCATGAATATCAAAATATCACAGCAGAATACGAAAAATCACTATGACTCACACTAAAATTCATTATGAATTCAAAAATTGTAGAGTACAAAATTCACGATAATTTGTTGTCTGAAAGCTTTATTTAAAAAAATTCTGAAATATGACTACATATGTCTGAACAAAGATTTTTAAACGTACCCGTGATTTGAATCAATTCAAAAAATTTGTTTTTTCTTAGTGAAAGTGATAAAAATCATTATATCTATAAATTTGTTCAAATTAAAATTTATTTAAACTTAAATCGTGAAAAATTTATTTCAAAATATTTTAAAGAAAAAATGGCGGCAGTAGAATATTGAGTAATTGAAATATGGATCGACGCACTCTCCTGTAAATTACTCGTTACCTGTGTGCTTAATTTGTCAAAAAATGTTTTTTTCGAATGAAGTAATGAAGCCTTCTAGGCTACAAAAGCATTTGAATAAATGCGTGCTGATAGAAAAACAGAGCTGCCAAGTCTCTAGCTTTTAGTACACCACTATTATCTTAGTGAAAATATGGTTTCTTTTAACCGCCCAAATGTTAAAATTAAATAAAGAAACATTTTCTGAATTAAAATATTGGTATCGAAAAAAGCCGGAAACTTGGCAGCTCTGGAAAAGATATGTCCTATTTTTCAAAGACTAGAAAAAAAAATTTAGAACTGTCAACTATATCAAACCTTTTCTGTTGGCTTCTAAACAAAATGACGGAGTACGAGCTTCATATAATAATATATTGTTAGTCGCAAAAGTATGAAAACTGCACACAAACGGCGAGAAATTATAATCTTGCCGGCAGTCAGAGAGATAATGAAAAATGTTCTTCATCATAAGAAACCGCCAGATATCATCAGAAAAAATACTGAGTTATAATTCAGTACAAAGAAGGAACAGTTGGCTAAAGGCATTGAAATATCATCATACAATTACTTAAAAACCTGAAAATTTTCCATTCAACTCGATGGATCAGCATTACCAAATAACAAAAACTCATAAAAGAAAAAAAATGTCGAGAGTTATTATTTGCTAAAATTTTGGAAACTAATACGAAGAGAGAATCGATATTTAATAACTTGAAGTTAGTCCAAGAGAAATTTATTTTCACAATATCTTGCTAACTGATGTTGCAACAGCAACGACGGGACATCATACGGGTTTCATTAACACACTTGAAAGAAGCAGTACTAAATGTACTCTCTGTGCACTCTTTTACACATCATCAGCATTTGGTTTCAAAATTGTTGAATCAACACCAGTATACGTCGCTTCATTACAGTATTAGAGCGATCAGTCTGAATAGAAGCAATTTATTGAATGACAGGATTTTTAGCCAACTTTATAGTGAATATCATTTCAAAACAAAGTGAAACAATTGTTTCACTTTGTAGCGCAGTTGCCACTATCACTTTGCGTGAGACTTGCAAATGATTACAATTGTTTGCTGCTGCACACAGTTCATTGTCTTTTATAAGGTATTTGTCTGAATCGTTTTCAATATATTTGATTCAGTATTATACTTAATTGAAAACAAAGGTGTAAAAATACGCTAAAACCTGATTACATTAAAAAGATGACATCGATTATTTGACAGATCTGTTTAGAATCTTTAATTAAATCAATTTAAACTTTCTAAATATTTTAATAAGGCATCAGATGATTGCAAGATTATGAGTTGAATTTAATTAAATCAAAAAACCTCATAGCTGCTTCTGTGGATAAACTTTTTTTGTTCAAACGAAATCTAAGTAAATGAGAATACAGCCACTTTGCCACATTATTCGCAGTTTGTAAAAACAGGAATATTTACTTCGCAAACGCAGATACAGCAGTATCATTAGATTCAGAAGAGGAAATCGTGGAACTCACAGCAAACGAGAACTAAAAGAAAAATTCAGAAATGCATACTGAGAGTTCTAACTTAAAAAACCAATACAGTTCTCTAACATGGTGAACGAATTTTAATTGCTATTCCTGCATCAGATTTGCTGAGAGTGGGTTCCGTGCAGTAGCTAATTTACAGTATAAGAAAGGGAACAGACATCTTTGAGTCTGACTATTTGTGACTGATATTAAAGGAACTGGAATCCTAGATGAACAAATTGTTAAAACCCCATCAGCCTCAACCATTTGGTTTATTTATTTATTTATTTATTTTATTGGTTTTATGTTTATTTTTCAGTTTTTAATAAACAATTTTTCACTACATTTGATGGTCGTTTTAATTAACTTCTACTTTGTGATTCTTAATAGATAGTAGACAGATAAAATGTAGATAATATGCAACAAATATTTTAATATTTTGTATAATTAACTATTATGGAAGAGGGGGGCGTTGGCATTTTTTTCTCTTGTAAAGGGGGCGGTGGTCCAGAAAAGGTTGGGAATCTATGCTATAATAGATTTTTATTCATAATGTCACCGAGTACAACTGCTCCTTCTTGCAGCTTGGAGAAAATAAAAGACGTTTTATTTGATGTACATGTTACCGAAAAAGCCCAAATTTAGTACAAACTAATTTGGCCTAATCGAAACTAGTTTATCCTAACACCCATCGCACAAACTAGTTTATCTTAGGCCAAACGGGTTTAATCGAACGCTCGTAGGATATATTAGTCTTTCCTATGCCAAAATAATCTATCCTAATATCCATAGAATAAACTTGTTTTTCCCAGGCCAAACAAGAATGACCTAATCCTTAAACAAATAAATTAACTTAGCCTACTATTATTTGTCTGATCTAGTTTATACTAGGCCAATTCAATTAAATGGGCTTTAACTGATGCCAAGACATTTTGGGCACTCAACAAACGTAAATTAAATTTCTCAAAAACTATTCAAGTTTAAGCTCAAATTCAAAAATTTACAAACGAATTCGCTCAGTTCAAACACATCTATAAAAGTGAGGGAAGTTCACTAAAAACTTATTCTTTTATTTTTATGTTTTTATATATAATAGAACTTTATAGTCGAAATTTACAAAATTTTGTACATTAGTCTTTTGGTTAGACTGTATTGGTCTTTATGAGCTCGCCCATTTTCCTTTCCAACACTTTGTCTGGGCTTTGTTTGAAGATTATCTTTTTCTTGGGAGATTCGGAACAAGATTAACCTGAAATCAATTTTTCCGGCTTAAATCGAGACTGGACGACATTATGCTTGAGGTCTGCACAGATGGAAATTTGCAATCCAATATTTAACTCAACTCATATAAAAATTATTAGGATCGATAGGAATTCTAGCATGTTCAGTAAAAATATCAGTAACATTTGGTCCAGGTTTTTTTTTTTTAATGAATGTATTTTTAAATAGCTAGTACTTCACAATTAAGATTGATATATATATATATATATATATTACAAATTTTAAAATTTTTTCGCCAAAACTAACCTTTATATTATCTTAATTTTCTTATAATAATATTCCGTACTTACTTCAAACTATTAAATTAAAATCTTGTTTCTAGAACTAATCTGTTAATCTTTATGCAGACGATATAAATTCTTAATTTGCCTTAAAAAACATTATTCCAGAATGCGTAAATTTAAAAAGATGGCTCTAAATTTAAAATATTCTTAATTAAACTATATTTCTTAATATTCCAAAAATAATTCATTTCTTTTATGTTTTTATCAACCCTTTTTTAAGAAAGTCTTATTAAATTTATTCCAAAACCATACCTTTCAAAAAATATCATTATTTTATTTTATCTATTTATTTATTTTCCCTCCGTCAACCATTGATAGTGTGCATAGCAATAAATTCATTTCTTTTCATTTTCTCTTAAAATTAATCATCTATAAAAATCGTCTGCTTAAGAAATTCTGAGTCGATTATAAATTGGTTAAATAATATTTCTTTTTTAAAATAAAATTATCGTCTGTGGAAAATAGTCTCGTAGCTGGACAAGAATTCTGTTTACATAAAAGAATGATGGTTTGAGGTTAGAGAATGTTCTAGAATTTTCCTTTTAGATTTAAAAGAGGAAGCTCGAGAGGTGGTAAGGGAGATGAGAAGAAGGATTCTTGGGTGCATGCAAGGTGGGTGCATTTCTTGGTGTCTTCATGTGATTCTTGGGTCCATTCTCTTGCATGAGTACGACTTGATGTAGTAAAGCATGGAATATTTTTTAGATGTTTCTGTAAAATATCGTCTGCAATAGGAGCTTTTCCCTCTATTATAGCTACAGTTTAATAAAATGAACTTGCAGCAGCCAAGGAGTGATTATTTTGACCTTCTACATTTATTTATATTGTTTTTTTTTTCTCGCTGGCCATGACTTCTGTGTGGAGTAAGGGAAACCTGGCGATGATATTTCTCCCCCCCCCCCTAACTTCAAAATGTCATATATATATATTTACTAGGCAATAAGATTAAAATAGTGTTAATGTGTTAATCGTACGAAAATCATCTGCCTACGATGCAATTCTGTATTTAACAAAAACAACAACAGCATATTGCTGATTTAAAAAATATGTATATATATATATATATATATATATATATATATATATATATATATGTATATATATATATATATATATATATATATATATGTATATGTATATATATATATATATGTATATATATATATATATATATAATATATATATATATATATATATATATATATATATATATATATATATATATATATATATATATATATATACATATATATGTATATATATATATATATATATATATATGTATATATATATATGTATATATATATATATATATATATATATATATATATCAGGCGTTAATGTCAAATATATATATATATATATATATATATATACATATATATGTATATATATATATATATATATATATAAATGTATATATATATGTATATATATATATATATATATATATATATATATATATATATATATATATATATATATATATCAGGCGTTAATGTCAAATATATATATATATATATATATATATATATAATTATATAATATATATGTCAAATAATTCAGCGTTGTTTGTCAAAGGAATAATAAACATGTATGCTTTTCAATTTAATGATAATTTAGAGATTTTATCTGTAATATATATGACACATGGATTACCAACGGCTTAAAATGGATTGAAAAAATAATAATCATAAAATTGATTTATATCTATCTCTCTCTCTCTATATATATATATATTATTCTTTTGAGGAAAATAAAGTATTAAAGATGTAGAGTTTATAGTAGATGAAGTGTTCGAAGATATTTTGAGAAAAGATTGTTAAGCTAATTAGTTTGCAATAAATTTTTATAGCAAAAAATATTTAGTAGTTTAGATATTTACAAAGTGCGACGATTTATCCAGTTACGTGCACGTATACTAAATTGCTGAAAATTGTCTTGTGAATAATATCATTATTTCATTTCTTTAGGGAAATGAAGTAAAGATCCATCAATAATCATCATAATAAATCAGGAAGCCTGACAGTTATTATTTGACATTAACGCCTGATAAAATTTTCCAAAGTTCGTTAAAATATTCAATTTGCATTTACAATTATCCCTTGCAAAATATATAGTAAAAGATAATCCATAAAATTTCTCTTGAAATCTTGGTTATTGTTTTAATTCCATTTTCAGTTAAAAAAAAATAAAAAGAGTAAATGAATGCTTCATTGATTTAGTTGCATAGAATTATATATTTCAGTTTTTTCTTAAAAGTTAAACTTTTATAAGTGGTTATTTACAAAAAAAAAAAAAAAAAAAAAATTATAAACAATACAGAAAGCTATTCTCATGATGGTATACACTTATATTCTTAATAAATTCAGATCTACAAGTTGTAATATTCTTTTGTATACTGATGTGTACCGTGTATAGATTTTACGAGTGGCGTAAATTGTTTCGAATATTTCTATATGGATTAAATATATTTAAAATAATTCAGCAATGGTCTCCAATAAAAAAATAAAAATGTCTGCTTTTCATTTTAATGTTAATTTAGAGCTTTTTACAATACAATGGATAACACATGGATTAACAACAAATGAATATAAATAATAAATGAATGCATAAATAATCTTAAAATTGATTTTTTTTAAATTTTTCGATGAAAACAAAGTAGTAAAGACGAAGATGATGTATTTTAAATAATTTTCGATCTCAGGGGTATGCTTATGTAGAATGGGTAACACCATATTCAAGATTAAAACTATTTCCAATGAGAAACATTGACATGTATTACAGACAAATAGGCAAAAGGAGCAAAAATATATATATATATCGCATTTATTTTCCGCAATATTTCCACAACAATCTTTAGCTGACATCTATAAGTCATAAATATTTAGCAGTTTCTTAAAAGTCTCATTCGAACTTCCCATTAAACCGTCGAAATCGTCGCCTGTGCTTTTACCAAACATTCAACTCCGTCACTGAAAACATACTATTTACTTCTTTTTATGCTCCTCACAGAGCTTCTCTACTTTTCATTTCGTTTTTATTCTCGATAGCAGAGTTCCTTTAATAGAGAAGCATAGATAAAATACAGTTTCAATTCACGTGCGACAGAGAATATTTCCCACAATTCTAAAATAGTTTCTTAAGCTAATTAATTTTTATATTCGCAAATCCATAGCAGTTTAATATTTACAATTAAATCTTATTACTATTAAAACCATGATTATGTGATTTAGCTTTATACATTTACTTTATGTGTAATAAATTGAAGAAAATAGTTTTCTTACGAATAATATCATTATTTCACTGACATTCACTAAGAATAATCTCTTGTACTGCTGCAGTCTTCAAACTAATTAGATATTAGCTGTAAGCTGTTGCATGCCTTACAATTATTATTTGACAGGAACGCCTGCTTAAATTTTCCAATGTTCAAATTGCATTCACAATTATCCCATGCAAAATAAAAAGTAATCTATAAAATTTCTCTTGAAATCTTGGTTTAGTGTTTAATTTTAATTTTAATTTTCTCAAAAATAAGAATGGTAATTGAATGCTTCATTGATTTAGTTGCATAGAATTTTATCTTTATTTTTTTCTTAACCCTTTCGGGTCTGATGTTTTTAATCTGATCCATTTTTTTTTGGATTTAAACATGAAAAAGTATTGCGCTGAAAGGCAAAAGTTAAGTTTTATTAAAATATTATAATTATATAAGGAATTACATTATGTACTATTAATAGTACGGTGGTCTTTCGAGGAACAAGTTGTCATTTACGGATATTATATTATTAGTACAATATGATCAAAAAGATAAATGTAGTACAATTTCAATCACAATTTATAAAGATATATAAAAAAATGTAAAAAATACATTTTAAAACATGCAATTAACATTATATAATTCGCAATAGTTGGCACTAAATTTACACTTTTAAACAGGGAAAACCGTGCAAAGATTGAAAAAAAAAAAAAAATATATATATATATGTTATTTTTTTGTTATATTTTGCTGATTTCTCTCATTTGATATTAAAAGTTTTGAAGCAATTCCTGTCACCAAAGAAGTATAAGTAGGCGTTGCATTTTTCACAAAAAGATGTTAAAGATGTTCTAAAGTTACACCTTCCTAATTTGCACCCTTGTTGCACCTTGCTTCTCTCTGTCAAATGACCAGTATTATCATATCTTACATCCTCAATTAGGCAAAGTTATGGTATCAATTTTTCTTAGATGGAAGGGTCAGTGGTTGGTGAATTACGGAACGATCAAGTTTCAAGGAGTTTGTAGTTCGTTTTCTGAAAGCTACGCTTCAGCAACTTATAAAGTAAAGTCTAATAAATCTATTTTTTTAAATTACAAATTATTGGCTAATAATATTACATAACAATATTATATGACAAAAAGGATGGCAAATATTGCTGCAAAACAAAAAAAATATGTTCAACCTCAGTTACTACAAATTTCATTTCTAATAATTAATAAATACAATGTGCTTTGTAGTGCGATAATTCCTTTAAATACCACTGTACTACTAATAGTACACATATTCAAAGATTGATAAATCAGAACTTTTGACTGGTTTTGATTACAAAAATGACATCAAACATAAGCTTTAATATCTTATTTTCGAAAATAATTTCTATTAATAGTTATTATTATTTATAATATCAATAAGAAGAGCAAATTCAAAAGAACTACCTGCTTGACGTGCATTCGAAGTTTCATCCAACTTGAATGAGTGTTTCTGGACTTGTCCGGCTATCTTTTAGCGAAAAAATACAATGCACACTTTCAACAGAAGTCTTTAAAATAAAACATAAGGCTCTTTGAAAACAATTACTAAATGCTGGAAAAATATGTTAGTCGAAAGATTATTTACTATTAGTAGTACACCAGACCCGAATGGGTTAAAAGGGAAATCTTTATATGAGGATATTTACACAAATTTAGAAAACAACACAGAATGCTTCTCTCATGAGGGTATAAATTTATATTCTCACTAAATTCAGATGTACAAGTTGTAATATGGTTTTGTACACTGATTTGTTTCGCGTACAGTTTTTACCATTGATGTAAATTGTTTTAAATATTTCTATATGATTAAATATGTGAAAAATAATAATTCTGCGATGTTCATCAAATAAAAAATTAAAATATATGCTTTTCAATTTAATGTTGTTTTAGAGCTTTTCACAATAAACATATAACAATGGATTAAGAATAAAATAATAAACAATAAATGAATGAATAAATAAATAAAATCTTAAAATTAATTGTTTTTTTATCTTTCGATGAAAATAAAGTACTAAAGACGAAGATAAAGGTGTTTGAAATTATATTCAATCTCAGGGGTACATTTATAAAATAGTTTCTTAAAGTTGTTCTCAACTACTCCACTCAGCAAGCGCAAAATGTTTTGACACATTTACAAATTTATTTTTTTACAGGAATATATGAAATTTAAAAGGCCTGACTATGGAAGCGATTTTGAATCGAAATTAGTTTTGCATTTTATGATAATTAACTTACCTATTGAGTTCTAAGCTATTTCGATCACGTGATCACCTGTTTTTCTCCTGCCTTTCGACCGGTTTTTCTGCTTTTTTCGGAAAAAAGTGTTCAAAAACGACAACTTTGAAGGCTTGTTAAGGAAAATCTATTGCATTAAAAAAAAAAAAAAAAAAAAAAAAAAAAAAAAAAAAAAAAAAAAAAAAAAAAAAACGAAAACTGAGTGCAATTAAACAGTTTCTGAATAAAAACTCTTGCTAGTTTCATGCATTTCCGAACAAAATAAATTTAAATTTATGTCACAAAATTGCCGTTTTTCATTTAAGAACCCCGTTAATCTAATTAATTTTTTACATCCGTAAATACATAACAGTTTAATATTTACAGTTAAATCTTACTACATTTAAAACCATGATTATATAATTTAGCTTTATCCATCTATTTTACATGTAATAAATTGAGGAAAGTGGTTGCCTTGCGAATAATATTATTACTTCAGTTTATCAGGGAAAGGAAGTATTTGATAAATTTGACATTCACTAAAGATAATCTCATGTACTGCTGCAGTCTTCAAACTAATTAGATATTAGCTGAAAGCTGTTGCGTGCCTGACAATTATTATTTGACATGAACGCCTGCTAAAGTTTTCCAAAGTTCGTTAAAATGTTAAAATTGTATTAAACTTTATCCCGTGCGAAATATATGTTGAAAGATAATCCGTACATTTTCTATTGAAGTATACGTTTATCGCTTTAATTTCATTTTCAGAATTAATAAAAATATGAATAATAATTGCTTTATTAATTTAGTTGCTTACAATTTTATCTTTTTATTTGTTTTTACTTCCTTGGGAAAAGTTCATAAACGCTTACTGACAAAAATTTGGAATCAAATTACAGTATTACTTATTATGAGGATATAAATGTTTAAGAAAAATCCAGTGAAAACTTGATATAAAATAAGTAGAAAAATTAACAGTCATCGGTTGCCTGATGATTAATTACTGATAATCATAGGAAATTTAAAGAAATTTTTATGATAAATATACCTTTTTAGGAAAGTATTTTTTCTAATCTTCATTAATCTTCATTTGAACTATTTTAAATAATTTATATTTAAATAAATACATTTTTATAACTATATATTTGTCATAGACTTTTATATGTTTCTATCAAGAAATTAAATGATTGTATAATGGCAGTTTAGAGCAAAAATTTAAAAGATTAAAATTACTTCAGTCTCAATATTATGGTCTTGTTCAGAAAACTATCAATTTTACAAAAAAAAAAAAAAAAAAAAAAAAAAAAAAAAAAAAAAAAGATTTAAGCAAGAAAGAATATTATTCTCGCAAAAACAAAAAGCCATTCAATATTTGAGTACACAAGGAAATCATTCTTAATCAGGCACTTAATGTTTAAATAAACTTAAAACACAGCCAATGAAATTGTGTCAATTAAAAAATGTTAGCAACACATGACTTGTATATAAGATGTAAGATTAACGAGAAATAAATAATTATTAAATTCATTAAGTTCTGTACTCTTAATAATAAATTTAACTAACAATTTCGAAATGGATTAAAATCTCTTCTATTTAGTTTTGACGTGTCAGTCAAATGAGGACATAGTCTAAGTAAAGTAAATGCAAAAATTTATTTACTGTAGTTGGAAAATGGGGAGTGGGGCCAAAATTCAGTATTTCTGATAATTAAACAAACTACTATGAGAATAAACTTTAGTCCATACTCACATTTACGACTAAGTCCGGCTCAGAGGACTAACTCGGCTCTTCTCTTCAGGTCGCGGTCTACTCTTACTCTAACCTGTAAATAAACAGTTGGTGGCTGTACAAATATCTTTATTCTAAAACATTCACAGTGCTGAACTAAGTCTTACACAACTTGATTGCTGAGGCTCTCTACCATTACACGGCCACTCTGCTATTCTTTGATAGAGGCTCTCCCGGCTCACCACGCCACACACCAACTCGCAACTTACAGCTTTTATACTTTGCAAACTGAAGACGAAGTTAGAAATTTGCATAAAACTCAGAACCGCAGTTAACTGTAGATCGAGGGCGCCACACACACACTCCGGAAAATTAGAGTTGCATAAAGGATAGATATCGCTTTTGCACCACACATATTAAAACATTGACGTCACGATCTCACTCAAAACATCAGAGTGCCTTTACTACAAAGGGAAACTCCCTCAGATGGCGATCAAACATAATGCTGAACATTCACATTTTCGCACCAAATACTCGAAAGTACTTTATTTTTTTACAAGATTTAACTAGAAAAATCTCATAAAAATTTTAATTTTTTATATTATTACTTTAATGATTTTTTATTACATACTTTGGTTTACGAAGGATTTACTTTTCAGAATCTGTAAGTGGAAATGAGCATCCATTTCTTAGCATTCAATCCTTTTTTTTTAAATCAATCGCAATCACAAAATGAAAGATTTATAGACATTCAATGTTTTTAATTTGAGAAATAAATTTCCTATTAATTAATCTTAGAAAAATTGAGATAAAAAAATCGAACATTACTTTTAAAAACAATGGTATTCAGTATCTTAAAATTAAACTTCTCACTTTGCACTATAGAAGAATGAGAAAAATTCTTATGATACAATTTTTAACTAATGGCTCTAAATATTTATATTTCCTCTACTTTAAATGCTTTTGTGTGGAAATTCACATTAGTGAGATTATGTGTTCGCAGTATACTTGTTTATTTTTATGTATAATATAAATTTTAAAAAATCTAATCATTTTTTTTTAATACAGCATGCTTTGGAAACCTCAGTGTTAGAAAACCGAACTATCTGTATAAATTACACTCATCTACAAGTGGTTTTACGGCAAGATTGATTGGACACACATCACATTAAAAATATATACACCACTGCTTACATTTTAGTCAACAAAAAAAAAATACATATCTTAACCATCAAATTCCTTAAATAAAAAGGGATGTTTTAAATATGAAAATTGCAATTTCACGATTTAAAAAAAATAAATAAAACATTAAAAGTAAAATATGCACCACCAAACCACTTTGGAAAAACAGCAATTTGTATGGCTGTGCAGATGAACATAAATAAAGTTTTAACTTAGTAACTACTATTTTAAACAACTGACCATCAAATTTGATGTATATTATGTGTTTATCTAATGACTGTATTCTATCAAAGCGCAAAAAATCACTACATTCTCTGTTTCCGACCTGACACTTTTTCACCCACTTTCAGCTGCTCATAGTACATGATTCCTTTCTCGTCCTACCAAACGAAGGGTATTGTCTTCTTTTTGAAACGATTTGGCCATGCCGTTTGATGTTGATGCTTCGCTAGGTGAAAGACACGATTTTTTGAATTTGGGAGTCTCGAAATGCATCTCTTTCTCATTGTCAATAATAATTCGATGCATGAAACTTTCTTATATGAAAAAAAAAAATCAATACTGGCTCTTTCATTTTTCATCTGTCTTTCAGTCAACACATGCGGCACCTATTTTCCTTCCTTTCAAAATTTCCCCATGAAATATAAGGATTTGGAAATGCTTTGGCGAGTCATATTTAATGCTTCCTCAAGTTAATATTTTTTTTATTATCTTCTACCTGCAACAAAGCTTGTAGATTGGCATCCTCAATTGTTTTTTGGTTTTTCGGCGAAATTGCCATTTTTTTTAACATTTAAACAAATTTTCACAGGTAGTTTTTGATGGTGCATGTTCGTCATAAGCCCCCTTATCAAATGACGTCTTTCAGCTGCAATTTTTTTCAGATTAAATCAGAAAAACAAAACGTCTCGCAAACGCTGTTTATTTGGTGTAAAACTCAACATTTTCGTTGTTAGAAAAAATGTTTTTGCACTGTGATATGTACTGGAATTACGACAGTTTATTGTTAACAAATGTTCAAGTTATAAAAAATATATATAACGTGAGACATGTGTGTCATATATGTGTGCCGTTAGAGCCAGAGAGTGTGAAACCCAGAAACTTAGCTGCGCAACTAGTAAATCATCTTTTGTGAAATTACAGAGAATTCATTATCTTAAGTCTTATGTAAAACTACGGAGATTAGAAAAACCAAGATTGTGTTAAAAAACACAGAATTTATTCGGTAAATTCAGAAGAGACTCTGTAAATTAACATCGCTAAAAATATGTCAGATGCTGTAAATTTACTTTTCAGGATAACAAATTTAATTTAGTTTTTTAAAATGATTCAATCACGCAATCTTTAAAAAACTTGAATTTTCCGAGTAAATTTTAAATTCTGTGTCATTAACCTTTAATACAACTTGTTTCTAGCCATTCTGGAGTTTAAACCTGGGACATCTTAACATTAGAAGGACACATTACTGACAGAGCTAAAGGAACAATTACTAATAGTATAAAATATGCCTTTTATGATTCAGAGGTGAAAAATCCCCACTAATGTGATGACATGATTTTGCTCATTCTAAATAACATTAAGTTAAAAAAAAAAATCATTAAACTAAATTTTCTTCTTTAATATTTCTAATAAATTTTCAAAAGTATTTTAAAAGTATATCTTGAGAATTCAATAATTTATCAAACATAAAGATATGTTTAAATTAAGACATAAAAGACACATCTCTACAGGGTATCATATATAAGACAAGGGAAATATATGTAAGATCTTGATCAAAAAATTTAATAGAATGTATTTAACGGATATCTAGTTTAAGTTCAAAGAATGTTTAGCTGTGTATTGTATTTTTACAGAAAATTTTAACATTGTAGCACTTTAAGAAATTTTTATTGTGATTTAAAAAAGTTTTTTTGCTACATATATTTATATGTAATTCAGAACAAAACTAATAGATACAAAAAAACAAAAAAACAAAAAAACAAAAAAAAAAAAAAAAAAAAAAACAATACCAACAACAACAAATAAATATATAAACATAAATGAACTTAAGAGCAATGAAATTTTTCCAATTTATTTTACTTAACTTATTTTTTAAATTTACATTCGTAAAAATAATTACTTTGTCTTACGAATTAACAACTCTATTACTTATATAATTTCTCCAATACAATATTGCTAATACTGTAAACAAGGATTACATATGTCAATCTCTACCCCGAGTAGTGGATTAAGATCTGTTGAATGCAAAATTATCCGGAATTTCCAATAGTTCTCAAAATTTCATTTCCAATTCCATTGAAATACATTCCACGACACCATATATTCTCTCTCCAAGTAATATCAGATTAGCGTAAATTTAACTCTAAAATGTGTGTTATAAAGTCATTTTGCTCATTCAGTTCAAAGCGAAAATTTATTATAATAGTTAACAGATAATTTAATAGTTACCTTTATTTTTTCGTTATACACGGTGTATCTATAAATTAAACAATGTAATTGCTAATTATACCTATTACGGATGTATTATTGTTTTTCAATTAAGAGATTTAAGACTCAAATAACTTTAAATGTCGAAACATTATCATTTTTTATGTTTATTTCACTAAATAATTGAAAAATACGAAAAAAAAAATCCTAAGTATAATGAAAGTTCCTCAATTTATTTTATTTAAATTTTTAAATTAACCTTTTTGGAAGATAGTTGATTCACTTTAAGAATTAACAACTCTATTGTTCATATTATTCCTCGAAAACAAGATTGTTAATACTACATACAAGGATTACGTATATCAATCTCTACCCCCCCCCCCCAAGTGATGGATTAAGATAAATATCTGTTGAGTATGAAATTATCCAAAATTTCCAATAATTCTCAAAATTTCATTTCGAATTCCATTGAAATGCAATTCACGATACAATATATTCTCTCTCCAAGCTAAATAAAGCTATGAAAGCTATAAAAAGCTATAAAGCTCTATAAAGCTATGAAAATTGTTTTTTTCTTTCTTTTATTTTCGGAAAGTAATTTATGTGATAACATTGTACATCCTATAAATTTAATGCGCAATAATTTAATCGCAATATTCCCTCTTCAAACTGCAAACATGACTTTTTTTTTCATTATGTAACTTGTCTTGTCTCAACAATAGTTTCAATTAAGTTATAAATACGAAGAAGCGTATATAATATCGCTACAAAATTTAATGAATATTAATTTATTTTCATAGTAAAAAAATGGAAAAGCAATTACGAAGTATTCAAAATTATTTCAAAATTTTAATATGAAATTCATATATAGGAACCACTGTTTGTGATTTTATATTTGTAGAGGTTTATGTTGATTTTTATAAATGAAACATATGTCTTTAATGGTATGTAGAATTCGATATAAAACATATAATATATGATATATATTATAAATGATATAAAGTTCCTGGGATAATAGCCTCACGTAGTGTTCTTTCAATTTTATAGCTTAATGGCTTTGATGGAGCAACTTATTGGCTATGTACACAAAAGAGAATATTTTAGCAGATATGCACTCATAAAATATGATTCCTAGAAATCTCATCAATCCTACAATGTCCCTTAAAGTTTATAAAGCTCTGATATTTACCATTAATTGAGATATCAGGATGTAAAAATAATCATTTCACATTTTATTCTCCTTACATGAAAAAATTAGCGGCATAAAAGACATACAAATTTCTATTTAACATTTTTAGTTTTTAACAGAAAGAATAATGCCTCCCGTGCATAAAATAAATAACAAATCCTCTTTGATGTAGTTTTAGCACTAAGAAAGAATCAACGGGAATAATAATGCCGCTGAATGGCTTTATTACTCTTATACTTATTGCGCTGTACAATTTAAATTACTGATTTCCTGGCAAACACATCCAAATTTTTTCCCTACATAAAATATTGTAGAAATTTATCTATTAAACAAAATATCATATGTATTAAAACAGTGGGCTGATTCTTCAAGATCAACTCAAAAATGCAAACATTTGCACATGCGTGAGGTTGAATTTATTAGCCCTTCCAATTAGAGGAAAGTAGAAGCAAGTCTAGATAGCTCAGTGGTTTAAGGTACGACTTTAAAGCTCTGAGCTTTTGTAGAGGACTCGGGATCGATCCCAGCTCTCAGCAAAAAAATTTATTTGAATAATGATGTATTTTACTACGAGGGAAGTTATATGCTTTTTACTCTTTTGTTATCATTATTATTTTGATACTTCATTATTTAAATTAAATTGAACACTCAACAATGTTTTTTAAAGAAAAAAAAATTATTTTTTAAATATTTCAAGTAATTAAAACATAGTAAGATATAAACAGCTAATTTCCAGTTTAGGGCATTAGATATATATTTGTAAGAATAAAATTATTCAAAATTCTTACAAATCGCATTCTTAAAAAATAAAAAATAAAAAAATACGATACACAGAAATAAAAATTGTAACCGTTGAATTAATTTCAGTCATTCTTTTGATAAAAAGCACGCGCTGTTAAAATTCTTAAAATTCTTTCAGTTGATTACTTGAGTAGATTAGACTGACAGAACCATGAAACGCTTTGAATCTGTTGGAATCACATAGAATAACAAAGAAATAAATCAAATTTTCAAAACTTTATTTACGATTAACAAATTAAGGAAATCTAACTTTATTCTAATTAATCTTTTAACATGCTTATCGTAAAATCTTTACGTGTACCGTCTAGTTTATTAATAAATATATAGTTTTCACAGAACTTGCAACAAAAATTTTAGATCGGATTTGACTGTCACGTGCTTCTTCTGGCGAAAAGGTCTACAAATGAACAAAGTTAACTTTTAGCAGTTGTTTAAGATTTAGGAGACTCTGAGTCTTTATATGCGGAACTCTGAATTACCATCTCTCGTACAACTTCATAATTAAGTGTAATATCAGTACTTGTCGTTATTATTGGCGTTGTTATCCTAGGTTACATTATATAAGTAACTAAATAACAAAAAAAAATCAGGGGCGAGTTTTTTTATTAATATGAGTGAATAACACAAACTTGAAGCATGAAAGTAAATTTCAAGTTGAAAATACATCATAACCGAGAACCAACACGTTTGTAACTCTACATTTTGTCATTGAGAATAACAACAATCTATCTGTGTTTTTGAAAAAGTTGTCTTATCGATAGCGATAGGTTCTATTTGTAACTATGAAGGTATTTTTGTATCAAAACGATGTTATGCAGAATTTACATATGACCTTAAAATCAAAATATGACATTATTTTAATCCAGAAATGCCTTCAGAGATACAAATAGGACATTTCTTTATCGGTAAGTCAGTATTTTTTTAAACATACATAGAACTTTATTATTCTCAGGTGACGAGATAATATTGCGCTTTTAAAATGCCAGAACGCATATTAAAAGAAAGTATTTTTGTTTGTATTTTATGTGTATCTGTGCTGATTAAGATTATAATGAGTAAGCTTTACGTCCAACCTTTTGCACTCGCATATCCAGTCTGATTGGACATCATAATTATTTGCAAAATTTGTTTTTATCACCAGAAATAAAGGTAAATAAAATATGTCTTGCTTAATTAGGGCATTTTTGTCATTGTATAATTGTAAATAACTCTATTGAAAAAGTCTTGTGTACCGAATGAAATTTATGTAAGAGACGCCGGACCCGAAAATGTTAATATCAAAGCTACAGTAAAACCTAATTTAAAAAAGGCTTCCTTACGCTCAATCAAAACTGTGGGATTTTGATTTTCTTTCTCATCTTTAAATGTAGCGTGTCAAGAAAACTAACTTCCTTTTCAGTAAAAAGTGTAAAATAATTATTCAATAACTATATCGAGTTGTAAGTCACTCTCTTATCGGTCATTAACTAACTGATTAAATAAAAAAACGCTTTAAATAAAAAAAAAACACTCTCTTGATAGATAAGCATATGCAGCCAGAAAAAATACCCCGATTATGAAACTTAGTATTTAAATAGTATTTGTTTTTAAGATCAAATGATCATAACTTCAGTACAAAAACAACATTTTATTGACCAGTAGCAGCAAAAGGAATTTAAATTTCAGTAGGTCGTAAAACCAGATACGACAGATATAAAAGCCGATACTAGAATAAATCAAAATGCGTTTAGTCTGTAAATTTACCGATGTTATTCTGCAGCAGATTCTGTTATAATAGTATCAACTGAGGAACTAGTCTGGTGGTATTCCGAGACGGCTGAAGTCACCATCCTAATACGTCCCAAGCACTCTTGATTGAAGAAAGATCATTTGAAATGGAAATAACATCATGTCCTTTGAAACATTGTTGCGAAAATTTTTAGCATGTCTCCGAGTGCTTTCATGTTAATAAATGGCATCTAGTGATTTGATTGCACAGGCCATACCACAGGCTGCAAACGTCTACGTAACTGCGACACAATGAAGTACCTTCCAACTTGAAAAAGTGATCAGAAATCTCAGGAGATTTCTCCCTAGGATGTGACTCCTGGTATTATGGCAATGAAGTTATGAATAAAGAGGCTGCTACATATAATGTATTTTCTAGCAGATGCAAGTGAAGTAAGCCTACAGGTTGTCACAAGATGACGCCTGTTTCTTTTAATCTGATCAACAGTTTCTGACTACCGCTGGTGATAACTTCAACCAAATAACCTCAATAGAAATTTTCGCTGTTTTAACCCTTTGAGCTCTCGTGGATAAATTTCTTCAAAATTCCAAATGTCACATTTGCACCAGTCTTTTGCAAAGAAAAAAAATTGGTTAAGAATATGCGCGAGAAAATACATTAAACATTTTTCAAATAAATCTGGTAGAATTTTCTAGTGAAATTGTGACATTTCGGAATTAAAATTAAGTGGTAGAAATTTCAACCATTAGAGCTCAAAGGGTTTAAACGCATTATTAACGGATAATTTCAATCACAAAATGTGGTTTAAATTTTCTATTTCTTTTTACTGGCGTCTGTTTGGTTGTGTCATAATCTTTTCACAGACATTGGCAGGAGGTTGTCTTGGTTATCACAATTTGGTGGAACTGCTACCGCCAAAAAGAAATTCAATCATTTAAAATAAATAGCAGTTTTCGGGATTTTTTTATTGGTATTATATATTATTGAGGCGTTTAAATAAACAAATTTTCTGCATAAATTTATTGGTGGAAGATAAAGATGGTAGTTAGGAACGCTTTGGAGAAGCGGTTACAGTTGAAGTTTCATCATTTTAAGGGGTCAGGTACCCTTTAAAGTATTTAAAAATCGATTTTTCGAAAAATAGCTTATAATTAGAATGATTTTTCAGGAACATTTAAAAACAAACCGTATACAAAATTTTGCATTAGAAAAAGTTATGGCTAAAAAACTTCGAGCTTTTCCTATGTGATCAAGGGGTAATTTAATCTTAAAAGTCAATTTTCTCAAAACAGCGATTTTGATCATTGCGCGTAATATTTTTGAAAAGTTGTTGCCTAGAATTTCCCAAAATTATCGCTGCATATATTAAACGTATGCAGGCACAAAATGACCTATTATTATGTTTTTCAAGTTAAAAGGTTAGAATTCACGACTACTTTTGTAGATAAAAAATCTCGACGTTTCGAATTTCTTTTAAAAATATTTTTTTTCTCTGGATCTATAAGTTTTATTTTTTTAATTGTTGGGCTATTTGAAAACATATTACATTTCTACTCATAAAAAAATTTTGGGTTTGTTTCAGCTATTTAAATGTGAAAAATCGTGCTCGCAAGGCATGCAAGATTTATTCTTTCGTAAAAATTGTATTATATTTATAAGTAAATTAAAAACATAACACAAATGCGTATACTTTTTTAACAACTTTAATTGATAAAATAAATACTTTTTAATTATGTGTTTTCAATTTCATATTTAAAAGTCAATTAGATACCGAGTGACAACAATTCTTGCAGAGGTCACTTTTTCACGTATTTTGTTGTTCAAAGGGTACATTACCCCTTGAGGATATGTCAATACTTTTTTCTCATTGTTCCATGATTATGGCTATGTACCGCTTCGTTACAAAAGCAGGAATCAACCAACTAGCCCATCTGCTTGCACAAATATACGATAGTTACCAACACTGAGAGTAAAGAAGTTCGTTACTGAATACTACAGACATTGGCTTTCTTCTATCAGACATTAAACAGCTTGGTTTAGATCCACACAATTCCAGACAACATCGTCTATGTTAAAGGGTTAGAATCAACTGTCTAAATGGACATGGAGAGTTGTGCCCAGAATCGACCTTTCATGCTAGAGTATACTTACTTGTATGCATAGCAACAAGAAGCTATATCAAATACTATATTTGTTTGAAGAAAAAATCTAAATCACAGTTGTGAAAATTGATAGAATACGAATGTCACGTTTTTACCCCCAGAAAATTTTAACTTCCTTTCGAATTTCGGTTAATATCCGACTAGCATGAACTTGCATGTTACTATGTTTTTTACATATATAAATATATTTCTCTTTTTACTGCATGATTTTCTATTTGTATGTAATATTCTAAAAGATTTTCTAATACATTTAGAAAAAAGATTAATGAAAATTTTCTATTTATTTAATCAATACTGAAAAATTTGTAAGATAAATATTAAATATTTCACATTTATTTGAAATCATTGTCAATACTACGTTTCTATTTTCCTTTTTCTGAATAATCAAAATGATACAATCTTATCTTCAGAAAAAATACTTTGTGATCAGTGCCAAAATATTATGAACGATGAATATTAAACAGCTCAACCACGCTTTAAATTTGCATCGCGTATGCATATTTCTTTTTCTAAACATTAAAAAATATTTTCTCGTTTTATTCATAAAAGTAAACTAAGAAAATGTCTCGCTTTTCACTCGATAACGAAATATTATGTGCGATGAATAATAACAGTAAATATATATATTAATTTATTTTAAAAAATCGATAGCTTGAATTTTAAAAACATGGAGTACTAAAAAGGAATTTTAATTCATTTGCTCATTTTATTGTTTTTCAAAATAACTCGCTGCTTAAATAGAAGCGAAGCATTTTGTGCGATAAATATAATTATTACGTAAATAACTTCGATATTAATAAACGTGAATTTTCTTTTTAAAAAAAGCAATTTTAAAAATGTATTGTTCATAAATAATTTTGATGATATTGATATTCATTAAATGTTAAATTCATTCCAATAAAATATGATCTTATTTTAAAAACACATTCTTTGAAAAAATGATATAAAACACAGTAAAACAAGATGGAACCGAAGCAAATGAGGTGCGTTTGTACTACATTGAAAATTTAAAAAAATATGCAGATTTTGATGTAATAGTATACAGATTTTTCAGACATAGTATAGTAAATAAACTAAAAAAAAATTAAAAACACCATAAAATGAAAAATTAAGCAGGACGCGTTTCGAGCTACAACAATAACAGCTCGTCATCAGCTAAAGTAACACGTGTCCGTAAGGTACAAAGTGAAAGATAAAGTGAAAGAAAGAGGGAGGAGATTACAAAGAGTGAGACAGGGCGCGCTAGCTTAAAGAGCCAAGGTGGAAGTGAAAAGTCGCGATAAAGTGAAAGAAAGAGGGAGGAGATTACAAAGAGGAACAGAAAGTAGGAAGAAAGGAAAAGGACTTACCGTGAACACGTGGAAAGCAGGAAACGAACGGTGTAGTACCCAAATAAGTTAAAAATATTGAAAAACACCTTAATCACTGGCGATAAATTGATAAATAAACTAAAAAACTTTGTAAAAACACCATAAAATGAAAAATTAAGCAGGACGCGTTTCGAGCTACAACAATAACAGCTCGTCATCAGCTAAAGTATCATGCGTCCGTGAGGCACACAGTGAAGATAAAGTGAAAGAAAGAGGGAGGAGATTACAAAGTGTGCGACAGGTGGCGCTAGCTTAAAGTGCCAAGGTGGAAGTGAAGAGTCGACATAAAGTGAAAGAAAGAGGGAAGAGATTACAAAGAGAAACAAAAAGTAGGAAGAAAGGAAAAGGACTTACCGTGAACACGTGAAAAGCAGGAACGGATGGTGTAATCGAAACGCGTCTTGCTTAATTTTTCATTTTATGGTGTTTTTACAAAATTTTTGGTTTATTTATCAATTTATCGCCAGTGATTACGGTGTTTTTCGACATAGTACAGTATTTGAAATCTTTTATGTGTCCCTGTAAATCATATCTGCTTTCTATTAGACAGATATTAACTTACAGTAAACTTGAGCAGCATACAGCCAGTTCTCGTTAATTCGAATTTGTCGGAACCACAAGAAATGTTCAATTTATTCAGAAATTTAACTATTGAAAGTGTAGAGGAAAACAAGTTAAAATGGATGTTAATTATTATGTCATATTAGTCATGTAAAATATTTTATTACATCTAATTTTACTTCAATTTTTACGACGAAAACTGTTGGCAACATTGCTGCCAGGAGTTTTTACCAAATTTAACTGTGTACTGGACTTTTTTTTTCTTACAGTGTAATATTAATTGAAAAGAACTTTTCCTTGTTCTATGTCTGTCTATTTAAAACTATGTGCGCAAGATGTTCCCGATAAGAATCTCGATAAGCAATTTCTTTCCAATCAGGAAACTCTTAGCTTATATTACTCAAACATTTTTCTCACATTATAACGAATCCAAATGTTTCCGAAAATTTCTCACATTTTTTTTAAATCTTTGAAACAGATAAATATGTTTTTAAAACTTTACCAACCTGGATTCTTTAATTTGGATCCTGCCATAAAAAGACAAACAAATAAAACAAGAAAGTAATCTTTGAAAAAATAAAATTTGTTATTAATGTCTAATTTTGCTTTATTGTGTTTTATTACTTAAAAATTGAAGTTTCACATGAGAATACCTATTTTTAACACTTTCCAACAAAGTTGAAAAGTGTTTATAAATTCGGCTTGTCTGGACATCTGTCCGTATGGTCTTCTGGCAGGATAGCCGTCTTTCCGCCTAATCCCATAAATATTTTCGGATTGCTATGAATTTTTTATATGTTATTGATATTTACCCTAGCACGAACCCTATTGAAAATGAAGTTTCTACTATGATTAATTTATTTACAGGGATAGTCAAAAGTTTTCCGATACCTTACGGCAAATGGGAAAAACCGTTTAAAATTAATTATAGAGATGTTAAACCTTGTCAAACTTATTAGAATTTACATGGATTCACAAAGTGTACTAAAATATGCATTCTGTAAAATACGTAGTCAAAAAATTAGTTATTATTCATTTACTCTCAAAATTATTCCATTACACAATAATAAAAAAGGATTTTTTTACGACGTATTTTAATAATGTTAAACGTATTCAAGTATCATAAAAATGATATACGCCGCTGATATTTAATATTTAACGCATAACATGAAGTGCATAGCATTTACAGGGGCACACAAAATATTTCAAATCTTATATTCTTATCCGAAATACTGTATATTACCGATAATAGCTGATGGATGGTTGAAATGCATTTTCAATTACGATATGCGCTTTTAAATTTTATTAATTGTCTGCAAATTATATGGTGTATATAAATGTTATAGTTGATATAAGGGATACAGGATTACACAAAAGAGCTAATAAACGTTACTGGATATAAGATTGATTAACTTAAAGGTGATTTTTAAGTAAGTTATGCATTTTTACGTTGATCAGCTTTCAGTTTACTTAGAAATGTTTGTATAATATAGATAAAATGATAAACAGAATCACGCAAAAAATTATTTACACGATTCCTCATAGATGATAATTTCTAGAAATGTGATTTAAGTAGTTTTAAGATTGTGTTTGTTTGAACTAAAAGTTAACAAAATACTGGCGTGTAATAAAGGTACTAGGTAAATTACAGGAGTGACCAAAAGTATTGAAGTATTTTCCATCTATTAGAATAAAGTGCTGAAAAAGAAATTTCAATCAGTTAGGCATTTTTTCGCAAAACTAATTTTTCCGTTATATAGTATTTATACATATCAACCGTAGGATAAAATGCAAGGCTGTTCAGAAGTATTGAAATACAAATTTGGCTATGTACAGTAGCATCTTATTTTCGTAAATAACAAAGTTTTGTTAAAGATTTCAAGAAGTGTTGGAAAGTGTTTCATTATCTACGGTTAATGCATGATTTTTCTTACTTGTTAAGAAATCTTTTCGCTACTTTATGAATAACAAAAATCGAAATATGGTGTTTAAACTGTATTTTTTTCTATTTGTTTAGGACATTACACTGTTAAAAAAATAAAAATAAAAAAAAAACTGTTAAATTTACGGCAAAATTAGATGTAATTTTTTTATTACATATAATTTTATTGCCATTTTTAAGGCAAAAACCGCTGGTAAGACTGCTTCTTGCAGTTTTTGCTGTAAATTGAACGGATTTTTTTTACATAGTATCAGATTGAGGAATTTTATTTTTTTTACGAATAATATCATTATTTATATATAAAAGCAGCTGAAAATTGCTTCAGTTATTTATTAAAATAAATAAAGAGAATAATAAAAAATAACGATGAATTTGTATGTATCATTAGGTCAATACACTAATTTCTGATATATAACATTTTCATAAATTTATTTGTAGCTGTTAGATCATAAAAAAAATAATGCTTTAAGCATAGATTCTGAAGCACTTTACAACGCATTCAGAATAATGTAATAAAACTGCACCGTTTAAGAAAATAAAATATTACGTCTAATTTTACCATATGGAAAAGTATAACGCATTTCAAAATCGAATTTCATTTGTTCCCATCTGCAATATTAAAAACATCCGAATTTTTTAGCCATGTATATGATATAGAGTTTTGTATCTATTAAAAACATGCGTTCAAAAATTTAGTTCATTTAAGAGATACTTGTATTTCAACTGAAAATTCCCTTAAACAATTTCGTTTAATAAGAAAAGTGGTATGGGAATATTTGTGTGCTCCATGTATATGAGGTATAGGTATTTCAGTATAAAGAGTAACATTCAGCAAACTTACTACATTTAAAAGCACATACCAATTTTTAAAACGATCTCTCTAGCAATTATTATGCAAAGACTGGACTGTAACTGATTTCTTTTGTGTGTCCCTATAAATGAATAAAAATGCTATGAATGGTTTGTTTTAACGTAATTGCAGTAAAATTCATAAATGTATATATGTTTCATTACATTAGAAACAGCGTAATGTTATTAAAGTACACTCCAAACTATTTTTCCATATGCACCATAGTGTAATCGAACTCTTTTGATTGTCCCTGTAAATGAATCATTATAATCGTACACACTTGATATGCAATAGCAAACATGCTTTAATGACCCGAAATAAGTTTTATCAATAGCATGAACATCCAAGAATATTTACTGAGTTCAGAACAAGGTGAGGCGACTAGATGTACAGATGGACAGAAGGACAGACAAACCGAATGCAAAAACACTTTTCAGCTTTGATGGAAAGTGCTATGAATGGACAAATACTAATTTTTTTCTATACTTTTGTTAATGAGATATCAATAAATATTTTAAACAAAAATTTAATTTCTGGGATCAACATCTGAATTCAAAGCAACTTTTTACCTTTGTTATGCCGAAACGTAATATATTTTTCATTTTCAGTATGTATCTCTTACTTTCCACATATTTTATTTAAAGACCTTACACAGACACACATATGCACCATAGTTTAATTATAAAAACTACCATTATTCTTGTTTTAAATAGCTAATAAATACAATTGAATATTCACAGATTTAATAATTCAAATTATATGGTAGTAACGCGATGTTTAACATTATTTTACCGATATAATTATCCTAATACTATATATAACTTAAACATAACACTCTACAGCTTGAATATTGGATTAAGATTAATATCTGTTGAATACGAAGGTATCAAGAATTTACAATAGGTCTCTGAAATTCATTACGAATTCCATTAAAATTCACTGCACGATAGCAAACGTTCTCTGAGAGTTATCGGATTAGCGTAAGCTATTCCACGTATTCAATACTGGCAATTAATTTAAAGGTAAATGTGTTTACGAGTTATACACTGTATACTTTGAAATTAGAAAAGTCGATTTTTATAACTCTTATTATGAATTGATCATTGTTTTGAAAAAGAAGCTTTCATTTTCTAGTAGCTTTAACATTTAACACAAAATAATTTTTAATCTTTTCTTAAGTTAAAAAAAATGTTTGCAAACGTATAGCATGTTAAGGCCCTATACCAGCACTGAAAAAAACCCCGGATAATATTGTTAAGACTATGGGGAAGTTCCTTTCATTATCTCTTTCAAATTTTAATATTTTTGCATAGGATAGCTGAAGACTATCTACAACCGGGCTAGTTTTTACTTTTTAAATTTCGGTTTCAGATTTAAAAAAAATATTTTAACTTTTGAAACAGGTTAGAGCAGGTTCAGAAATTGAAACTACATAATATAAAAAATATGTAGCCAAAATCGTAAAAGTAAAAACTAGCCCGGTTGAAATAATCCTCAGTTATCCTTGCAAGTTGGAAATTGCACGTGAAGCGTAGCAAATGAGGTGCGTTCGTACGATAACAAAGTTTTAAAAATATCACTCTCATATATCAATCTAATAAAATTGTAAATAATTACAATTAAAATACGCACCAAACAATGTTCTCCCTGTACCATTATGCAATGGAATACTTTTGTGTGGCCTTGTAAATGAATAACAAATATTCTTTGCGCCACAGATTATGCAAAATGTATATTATAATATGTACTTTATAGATGCATATCAATTTTATTATGTTCGAATAAATGTAACACCATTAAAATGCATTTGAAACTTTTTTACCCATTGACCGTAATGTAACAGAATATTTTGATTGTCCCTGTAATTGATCTATTCATCCAATTTTCATAAAATTTGAAATGACTCGACAAAATTATGTAATAATTATATATTTTAAATTTCAAACGATTCGGTTGGGTAGTTTTTGCGTTGTTATATGCGGACGGACAGACAGACGGACGGACGGACGGACTGAACGACAACAATGGGTGCTACGGATTTACATAATTACGAACGCACCTAAAAATATATAAATAAAAGAAAAAAATTCTAAAAATATTATTTTACGTCTGTTATAATTCATTTACCGATTGAATAACCTTGTTATTAATTAATCTAATATAATTCTGTATCCAGAGTTTTCTGCAGCGACACATACTAATCTTCAATTTATTATGTTGAGCTGATCCAAAGTATCTCATAAGATTGTGTATTCGTGTAACCCCTTCGGGACGGGAGTGTTATACGAAATTTTTAATGTTTTGTCACCGGTTTAAAAAACCAGAAATTTATTCCTTATCGAATCAGGAAATTGCTATAAGACAAAGTTTTCAGTATAATTTTACTGGTGGGAATAAAAGAGAATCACACAAGATTGTATGTTCGTTAAGGTTAGATGGGTGAATTAGTTCTCCAATATTCGACCTGGATGGCTCAGTTAAAAGGCAGAACATTTGCGGCTTCTGCCAATACAACCCTGATTCGAATCCTGGCTCGGACTTTTTACACTACTTGGAAAATTTACATCCGTTACATTCTGATATAGTTTAAATAAATATTTGAATTCGGTTTGTCGGTTCGTCTTTTTGACCATGTGTATGTTTACGCCTTAATTCGAGTAATAACTTCAGATTTTTATGCAATTTAATAATTTAATTATATTTATTATGACATATTTAGTGTTGCATATTAAGTACATAGAATTAATATTTATTCTACCGGGTCACACAAAAGAATACCATTACAGAGATAAAATTGTTTGCAATGTATTTTAATGACATTGCGATTTTTCAGATGTATTGATATTGTTATTAATAACTGAAGTTTACTATAAGATGATACCTACAGAACACAATATTCATTGCAATCATCGTTCATTTACAGAGACACTCGAAAGAACTACAGAATAGAATATCCACAACAATCATTGCTCGTTTAAAGAGATACGCAAATAAATTCAGTCCTTTATTACTAATTTTCAATGTGTGTTTTCAATTTCGGTTTACTCTTTTAAATTTATCTAAATATTACATGTTACTCACTGTGCGTAAATTTTATAGCTCGTATACAGAGCTCCACAAAACAAATGAGGAACAAATGTCCTTACTAGTGGAAATCGTTGAAAGCGATTTTCTTGTTACGCATGTATTTACTAAATGAATTCATTTTTTGCATGCTTGTAGTTTATAGATGCAAATCTATTTATCATATGCAGAACTGATCCTAGTATTTCGATAATTTTCCGAATGTAGATGGGAACTGGTGAAATTGGATTTGAAATATGTTTTATGTTTTCAAATGGTTCAATTAGACAGCCTATATAAAGTAATTAAAACATAAGTTATGTTAAATTAATCTAAATATGCTAGAAAGTATTTCATAATTTATGTTTGAAAGCATGATTTTTTTTCTTTCTTATTTTACGTGCACGAGTTACCAATTGAAGGTAAATAAAAAAAATAATAATGGAACCAAAAAAAAAATCATCAAACAAGAATATCTTAGGTTACTATTTTTTAATAGAATATGTTTTGTTATTAGTAATTTAATTCGGGTAAAATTTTCTTCAAGGAGAGAAAAGTTGCGTAATGACACAAACACTTTTCTTTCGTTTTATGAGATGTAGAACATTGTATTTCATATCAAATAACAAAATCTGAAACAATTACTTTATCTTCGCAGAAGCACATTCGTAGTTATTGGAGCATATAATTTCGGAATCACTTAACATAATTTGATATTCAATGCTTAAGAGTCCTATGTCTTTTTATCTTTTAGTGGAAATAACACCCAACAAATAAATGTTTGGTTTTATTTATCAATAAATGTTACTTCAGTGACAGTTACATGTATTTTACTTGAAAGTAAGATACACAGCAGTCCTATAAAGAAATATAATGTGTAATTTTATTTTAAAGAAACGGTTCCATAAAAAATAAATAAAAAAAATTATTTTGCATTATCGTGAAATAAAGGTTGTGTTTTTATAACTGTATCTAAAAGATAGCATTTTGTATTAAATGAATATTTATTTATTATTTGCATTTTTTGAAATTAACTTATCTGAGATACATATTTATGTACATCAGTTTGTATGCTTCAGTTTTTTTTTTCTCCATTTGGATGTATGCAGAATATTTGAATGGCAAACGATTAAGTATGGATTCCCTAAAATTGATGATGGAATAGCACTATCATTAGTTCTCAAAATATAACATTCTTTCAGTTTTATACAGTATCTGGTACGTATAAGTTGTATTTAGAAAATATTGCTTCAAACAAAGTTTTGTTATATTTGATTTTATACAAAATTATGATAAACTAAAGAGTAAAAATACCATTCATCTGCTACTAAAACTCGTTGAGTTATGATAAACTGTTTCATTTTAGGAAATTTTAGAAGTTCACGGCTGTAAACCTGAGAAATATAAAAAATCATAATAGGTTCTTATAAGCCCTCAAACACATATATTAAACAATCGAATTACAGGCAGTGCTTTCGGGTCTCAATTGTGCTTAATATTAATATTTAATATTTGAAAATAATGTTTTGTGCATCATTTTTTAAAATATATTTTCTTATATCCAAGACGAGGTCGATTAATCGATAGGTATGTGCAAAGCAGAGGAAGGAATGTTATTTTGTTTTAACAAGTAGCTTTGAAAGATTTGTCGCCTTGTTTTTTTTCGATTGCCCACTTGTTAACGATACACTATAAAGATTTTTATTCATAACGTGACCAAGTACAGCTGCTTCTTTTCGCAACTCTAAGAAAACAAAAGACGTTTTATTTTATGTATATGTTAACGGCCAAATACTATTTTAGCTCAAACTAGATTGCCCCAGCCCAAACTAGTTTATCATAACACTCATCGGATAAACTAGTTTATCCTAGACCAAACTGGGTTATCCTAACGCTCGTAGGATAAATCAGTCTTTCGTATGCCAAACTAGTCTATCCTAACATCCATAGGATAATTTTTTCCTAGTCCAAACTAGTTTGGTCTATTGCTTAAACAAATAAATTAGCTTTGGCCTCTATTTATTGGTCTGATCTAATTTATCCTAGGAAGATTCAATTAAATGTGCTTTAATTGATGCCAACAAGTGTTGGACACGCTGACAAAAAACAAAACACACACACACAAAAAGAACTCAAACTCAAAATTAATTTCTCAAAAAATATTCAAGTTTATGCTCATTTAAAAAAAATTCAAACGAATTCGCTCAGCTAAAACACATCTCTAAAAGTGAGCGAAGCTCACTAAAAAAAGTGTTCTTTTATTTTTATGTTTTTCAACATAATAGTTCTTTATACTCCAAATTCACAAACTTTTTGAATTAGTTTTTTGGTCCCATTGTTGGGACGCTACGATTTTTGATAAATCTGTGTAATTTTCTTCAGCTTTTTGGAGTTTATATAATTTTTGTTTTTAAAGATAGAAAAATGCAAAAAGTAAGTTTCCTTCTGTTTTGTCTGTCAATGATCCAAATAAAATAGTCATAACCTTAGCTAGCAGACGTCTTTCAAATACGTATTTTTTATATGAAATTACATGTTAAAGCCTGTTTTTATGTATTTTTTAAAATTGTGAAATTATATGTTCAAGCCTTTTTTATACATTTTTGAAACGTACAAAATATAGTGCATTACGCAAGAATGGATAAAACTTCTTATTAGCTATTTAGAGGTCAGTTATTTCTGAAGATCCATTTTAATATGGTTATGAAGTAAAATATTTTCGAGCCTCAAATGGAATTGTTGTTTGCTTTGTGCTAATAACACGTATGTTACTAGTAACCGTAAAAAATAAATATATATATTCAATAGTTCAAAAAATATTAATTATTGTACATAATTTACAATTTAAACTCTTATTTTAAATTTATCTAGACTAAACATATTTTGTTATATTATTAAAAATTTTATGCATATTTAGCGAATTTAAATTTTATTAAAAAATAGATATAAAGCTTTTTGCGAGATTTGTTTATATATTTTTATAATTCATTCATAAGAAAAATGAGAAAAGGTTAATTCAGACACAATTGGTTAAATTTTGTTAGTAAACCATTTAAAAAATATTTTTACAAAAATTAATTAATTATATTTAGTAAAATATTTAATAGTCAGGCAGAAACTAAAGAAGGGATATTTTAAATCAGAAAATCTGTAAGAATTATGTACAAAAATGTCCATTATGTTATTTTTTAAAATCCCTTTTAGTTTTAGTTTTACATTTCAATTTTAAGTACAATTTTACATTTCTTAAAATGAAAACAAAGTAGCAATGAAACTTTACAACATATATGTTATTCTTAGATAAAAAGAACATTTTGTTTTCTTTGATTTAAAATGACTTACGAAAAAAATGTAAGAAAACAAATAAAAATAAATAAATATAAATATATTGCAGAGGGAAGAAGGAAAATAGTTTTAAATTTGATCTGAAAGCATAGTTTATAATCATTTCGAAATGATACAAACTAACAGTATTGTTTTCAAAATAAGAAACACTATCTGATACTTCAATCTAAATACATTTAAAATTAGGAAAGAATCACAAGAAAGAGAAAATATGTTGTGTAAAGTTTGGCATGCGTTAAATTCTAATCTTGTAATTTCTTCCAAGGAAATTCTTAAAAATATGGAAACTCATAATGTTTCATGAATCTTATTTTAAAATAAAGATAAATGTGGCACAAAATTCTAAAAGAATGATTTATGTATCTAAAATTAGTTTTTAATCACTTTATTGTAGTTATAAATATTAATTTAAAAGAGGAGACTCGTTTTATAATAAAAATATTACAATATTATATTTTTAGTGGCGTTAGTATTTATTTAAATACGTAACACCTATACTCGTCGCTCAGTTCATCCCTCTGTCTGTCTGCATAAAACAACACAAAAGTTAGCCAAACGAATTATTTGATTTTTAAAACGTTTAATTGTTGCAAACGTATATTGAGTTCTTTCAGTTTTTTTTTTTTTTTTTTTTTAAATAGGATGTATAGTTCATTTACAGAGAAAATAAAAAAAATATTCCGGTAATAATATACATAATGGCCGATGGGAAACTATGGTTTCAAATGCATTTTTACCCTACCACACTGTTTCGAACATAATAAACTTGATGTGCGTCTATAAATTATATTCTAAAATATATTTTCTGTGCAATATGTGGTGTGAAGAATATTTTTTTTTAATTTACAGGGCCACACAGAATTATTTCATAACATATTATTATTGGGGAAACTTAGTTTGAGGTGTTTTAGTCATATTAAATTATTTCACATTTTATAAAATTTATATAGTTTGGTGAGGTTTACTACAAGTTACTTCCTGAAAAAAAACAGATAGTATTTACAGGGACATATAATAACTATCGGATATAAATGACTTACGAAAAAAAAAAAATAAACAAATAAAAATAAATAAATGTAAATAAATTATGGATGGAAGAAAGAAAATAGTTTTAAATTTTATCTCAAAGGATAGTTTATGTTCATTTCGAAATTATACAAAATAAGAAACACATTCTGCTGCTCCAATTTAAATACATTTAAAATCCTGAAAAAATTATAGGAATGAGAAAATGTGTTGTATAACTCTTGACATGCTTTGAATTATAATCTTAATTTTTTTTTCAAGCAAGAAACGACTAAAATATTTCCAAGTAAGTACTAAAAAATTAAAAATAATAGTGCTTAATAAATCTATGAAAAAAATAAATAAAGAAAAGTGTTGTATTTCATTCTAGAAGAAAGATTTTTGCGTCTAAAATCACTTTTTAACTACCTTATTGTGAATATGAATGATAAATAAAAAGGTGAGACACATTTTATAATAAAACAATAAAATATTAGTGTTTTAGGTGCGTTGGCAATTACATAAATACGTAGTAACAACAGTCGTTGTTCAGGTGTCATTAGTGTAAAATCCCCGTTATACTGGCTTTATTCGATCTACTATTGGTTTGGTCACCCTACTTTTGTTTCATATGTTTATTTAAAAAGAGCATTTATAATAACTGTAGCAATGGGAAATATATTGCCGAAAATATTCAAATAAATAAAATATTTCCATTTTCGTATTTAATGAAGACCATTTTATGTGTATTGTGTCACATCCTTGTCACTAAGTGTTTTGCTTGAATTTCTTGTAACGCAATGTTTCATTTTTCAGTCTCTTGTGGAAGTTCAATACCAGCGAGATTTTATATAAATTAACAACATACTTAATAAAAATATTTACAGATTCTGAAAATTGAGTAGTAAACATTATTATTAGAGATAGGCATTATTAAACATAACAACATAAATATTCGTAATATTAATCAAAAATTTATTATTCATTATCGAATTAAGAAAATGTCACTGTTAATTTTGGAACGGCTCGTATGATAAGCATTTTAAAAAAGAAGAAACCACCGGTAAGGCTGAAAATTAGTATTTTAGAAATACAAATTTATAAATTAATAAAAGTTTAAGATTTATAAATCTGTTTGAATTCTAAGACAAAGAATTTCTATTATTGCAGAAAACAAAATCCCTAACACCATTAACCCGCGAGTAGTCGCGACTTTTTTCACAACGTCATTAGTCGCGCTTGGTCTTTTCGCCGCTGGCTCTCCACATACCAAATAAATAAAATAAGAAATATTTTTCACCTAATTTACGAAAATAACATTTCAATTAAGATATAAATTTGCAGTCTTCTTAAATTATGCATTTTATTCATGAGATCTGGAGTAATTGGAAAGAGTAAAAATGAACTGACATTAGTGATTGTTACGTAGACTTTTACGCAAATTTCAACTTTGTTTCTAAAAATGTACCTGAAAGAAAAACAGAAGTGTCCTGTAACTTCACTAAGGTGGTCGAGAAACCTTCAAAGTCAGCTACATGGTAGATCTTCGTTCTTTTTGTAATATGATACAAGTTAGGAGAATATAAGTTATACGGGCGGCGAAAAGACCGACACGCGACTACTGACGGGTTAAAACGCTTCTGAGACAGATAGGGGGAAAAATGCCGACGCACATAGAAAAACTGCAACACTTTCGTTTTGATGCATCACTGTCCAATTACGATACTAAGACATTAAAAATCCTTTTGGTTTAATCAAGGGAGCCAATCATAGGAATCATTATATTTTTGTTATCTCAAAAGTTCACGTGACACAATCTCTCAAAAGCTATTGGTTGTTCACAAACAGTATGGTTATTGTACAGATATTTAAAAACATCTGGCTTTGATTTTGCCAGAAATTATTTTATCTTTTGAATTTTTTATAACGCTCACATTAACAAAGATTAAAGCAGTAAAATCAGTCTTTAGAATAACAAAAAATGCATTTATTAAAACAACTAGTTGGAATAATGAAACCTACTTTTATTCAAATTGTTAGAATCATGAAAATGAAATTGGGAAAAATGCGTATTTTATTTAGAGTACGTGAACTTAATGAGTGACACTTGTAGATTATTAAAAAGTAAGAAGGCAAAGTCAGCCATCTTTGGTCATAATTTTAACCAGAACGAATATCTAATTGTTGATTAAAAGCTGCTTTATCGCACGGAATATAATCTTTAATAGGTGTAGTTAGATAGATAAAACGGTGGCAATTTTTGAGATTGAATGTTTAAAAGGGATATTACTACGCATTAATGGTGTTTGGGAGAGGGTGTGGGGTCTGGAGCTATATATTTTTTTTTATCAAGAGTTTATTATTATTATTATTATTATTATTATTATTATTATTATTATTATTATTATTATTATTATTATTATTATTATTATTATTATTATTATTATTATTATTTTGTCATTATTGCTTTGTTAGAATATAAGAACTGGAAAATTTCATTTCTGTAATTGTATTATACTGAAAAAGGAAGAAAAATAGCTTAATTTTAGAGCAATTAAAATTAATTTTAAATGCATAGTTGCACATATGAAATTTGTTGAATAAATGACGTTATATTAAAAATGAATAGATAATGTTTCGAGAAGTTAGTGAGTGTCACTTGTAGATTATTAAAAAACAAGGAGGTAATATCGGCCATTTTTGGTCCTAATTTTAATGGGAGGGAATCTCTGTTTGAAAAGTGGAATTAAAGAGATTTACGGATTTAATTGTTGATAAAAAACTGTTTTATCGCACGGTATAAACAGTGAGTTTCCCGATCCAGAGCCGAGTGGCTCCATGCGGTCCACGCAGGGAGGTCACGAGACCCCCAATGAGGAGGAACCAAGTGACGTCCGGCCTCACGACAGCGCCCGCTGCCGGCCAGGAAGACAAGCGAGGACACCCGGCCCACGGACATGGACTTAGCGTCGCGGCCTCGGCCGCTCACCATCAGCAGCCACCGCACGACGCCGCCCACGCCCAACCCGCCGATTGGAGCAACCAAGCAGGCATCGTAGCACAAGCCGCCTGAACAACCGCCGATCCAGAGACCCAGCCTTCCGGGAGGACTTACAGGAAAGCGACTCGAATTCTCGTTACGTACAAGGGAAACCCGGAAAACCTTGTATAGTCGCTTCGTCCGAATCGCGCCTACTAGAGGCCTCGGACTCCTCTAAATCGAGTGTTGCGTTCGAATGATCTGGAAAATCATCAAGCGTTCGAAGACTTCGGTCGAGACGGTCGGAAGCTCAATTGGCCCGACGACCAACCCGATCCAATGTCCTTGTCAAAAGGTCGCCAACAATGTCGACAATACCTTTCCTGCTGTAATTGTCAAGGACGAGATCGGTCAGCGTTCGAGTGTGGAAGTTAGACGGGAAACACTTTTCCCTGATGGACTTCCACAGGGGGCACTCATAGACGCAGTGTCTAATCGTACTCACCCCGTTCCCGCAAAAGCACGCAGGGTTGCCTTTAAAGAAGCGGGCTTGATGGTCGCCAAAGGCACCATGTCCCGTTAGGACTTGGTTTAGGAAGAAATCACCCTGTATTCTCCGAGTGGAGACCTTCGGGAAGATCGCATACGTCGACCGGCCGTCCTCAGATCGGTCCCACCATTGCTGCCAATCCAAAAGAACCTCACCAAGGAGCTTCCTCTTGACTTGACGTCCTGAGAGAGGAACAAGTATGTCGACCGACGGTCGACACGCAGCTTCCTTCGCAAGGGAATCGGCCAGCTCGTTAAAGGCGTACCCGACATGAGCCTTAATCCAGTGCATATGGACCCTGACTCCTGTATTTTCAACCAAGTTCCTGATCTCAGCTACAGCTTTGTGCCGAGGCACTAAAGCGTAAAGAGCTTGAAGCGCCGATCTCGAATCAGAGTAGATATCGAGTTCACTGAGACCCCTCCGAAGGGCGTCCGCAATCGCTTCCTTGATCGCATGGACCTCAGCCGCAAAAACAGTCGACCCATCAGAGAGACGGAACCTTCCCTCCGCAACAACGCCATCGCTAGTGGCGAGGTGGTAGGCACAACCCACCCTCTCACCCACCAGCTTGGAACCGTCCGTATAGTAAGTATACGGAGACTTCGGGCTGAGTTCCGGCGTCCAAGGTATTCGTGCCGGATAGCGCCGTTGGGGTCGGTACTTCCAGACCTCTACCATTTCTGGTGAGAGGTTTGGTCTATCAACGCTTTCGCCCCATCTCGTGAGGGCCTCGAAGTCGCGTTCGATACGAGCACGGAGGTCCAGGGGAATCACCCCGGACAAGACATTCAACGCAGCGGTTGACACCGTACTGTAACATTTGGTGACGCACAGCAAGAGACCACGCTGAATGCTCAGCAGTCTCTGGCGAAGAGCCACTTTGCCGGAGTACCAAATAGGGGCCGCATACAAGACTATGCGCTCGGCCACCACCGAGTACACTGCCTTTCGAACATCGGGCTTGAGCCCCCACGTAGCTGTCGCCAATCTGGTGAGCTTATACTGGACTCTGGTCGCCTTCTCTCGGACGAGGTCCAAGTGAGGCATCCAGCTGTAGTCCCTATCTATGACCACGCCTAGGTACTTGATTTGGTTAGAAAACTTCACCCTATGCTCACCCATCCGGATGCGCAATGAGGGTTCGTAGTCCATCTTTCCCTTAAGTGGTATGATAGTGTACAAGCACTTGTCGTAGCTGAACTCCAGGCTGCATCCTACAGCCCACGCGAGAATCTCTGCGAGAACTCGCCGGACTATGTCAGCGAACCTGTAGACAGCCACGGAACGTGCAAGGATGAGTGCAAGGATGGAAGACAAGTACTGTCCAAGCCTCCTCAATCCCAAGCCGTTTCAACAAGCTATTGATTAACACCAGCCACAGGACCGGCCCGAGACACGAACCCTGTGGGACTCCAACATTGAAGTAATGCTCTTCTGCGTTCGAAATGACCGATCTATTCCAAAGAAAAGAATCGATCAAGCCCAGGAGCTCCGGAGGGACTCCGTACTCCACCAGAAGGCGAAGCAAGTCATCCCGCCGAGCGCTGTTGAAGGCATTCTTGATGTCGAGGCTGACGAGACAGGTGTAGTGGCCTGTTCTCTTACTCTGCGAAATGTACTTGACCACCTTATGGAGCGCATCAATGGTCGACCGATTTCGTCTGAAACCATATTGTCTACCATCAAGTACGCCGTTAGACTCGAGGAAGGCCATCAGTCGAGTTGCGCACAGCTTGTCCAAGATCTTCCCGACGACGGGAAGTAGACAGATAGGACGGTAGGAAGCCGGATCGCTCTTACTTCTACCTTCCTTAGGAAAGTAGATGGCGACTGCCCGCTTCCAACTTCTCGGAAACACGGACTCTCTAAGGCAGTGATTAAACAAGCCGAGCAACCACTGAGGGTGCCAGCGAAAGACCTCACGGATGATTCCCAGACTGAATCCATCGTGGCCTGGCGCCTTATCGAGCGCCATCGAGTCGATAGCCAACTCTAGCTCCCCGATGTCAAACAAGTCCGGGTCATCAGGCCTCTCAATCGCTGTCTGCACTACCTCATCGACCTGTCTGAAGTGGTGTCTCGCAAGGGCTGCCTGAATGTCATCCCATGTGGATGCCACCACCCCGTCGGGAAGCTCCAGAATAGCTGGAGCTTCAGGACGCCACCTGCCTCGCACCACTGCACAGACCTGACCGATTTTGTCGGTAGAAAGCTTGTCCGAAAGGAACTTTCGGAACGAACGACGCTTAGCTTGCAGAATCGCTCGCTTGTACTCCGCCCGCGTACGCTTAAAGAGAGCCCCACGTCTCTCTCTCTGAGTCGGGTCAAGCGTCCGCTAGTACAACCTCCTCAGTGCACGCACTCTAGACCTCTGAGCCTCCAACTCTGGGGTCCACCAACACGTCTCCTTGCCTGCGGCAGGACGACGCTTTCGGTGTTTCAAGCACAGATCAACCAGGACTGAATCAAGATGTTCAACTCCCGAGTTGAACATCTTGATTCACAATTCATCTATCGCACGGTATATAATATTTGATTGGTGTAGTTAGATGGGTAAAACTGTGGCAAGCTTTGAGTCTGAATATTTCAAAGGTATGTTACTATGTAATCATAATATTCAGGAGAGAGGGGGGGGGGTATTCTGGAGCTATGATTTTTAAGCTATTGCATAGCTTTTATCGCGGGCTTTGAGCGCGGTGACCGAATCCAAAAATTCCGTAACGCGAAAAATCCTAACACATCGGTAACGAAAAAACCTAACACTCGGCTAACGTCGTTTCCTTTCGGAAAACTTCGGAACGGTATCCTTCGGTAGACTTCGGCAGACATTGACGCGGTATTTTTCAGATATTAGAATATCAAGTCTCAAACTTATGTTTCTTATGATCTAATTTTCATAGCGCGGCCAAATTTTGTTTGGTAATTTATTATGAGACAGTGCTTATTTTGGTGGTCTTATTTTTTTTGGTGACAAGAGACCCCCCCACCGTGAGGGTCGAAAAATTTAAAATGCTTATAACTCGTGATCTAACTTTCGTAGCGCGGCCAAACTTTGTTTGGTAATTTATTTTGAGACATTGTTAATTTCTGGTGACAGGATACACCCCACGGTGAGGGTCGAAAAATTTAAAATGCTTATAACTCGCGATCTAATCTTCGTAGCGCGGCCAAACTTGTTTGGTAATTTATTAGGAGACAGTGTTAATGTTTGGTGACAGGAGACCCCAGACGGTGAGGATCGAAAAATTTAAAATGCTCATAACTCGCGATCTAATTTTCGCAGCGCGGCCAAATTTTGTTTGGTTATTTATTATGGGACAGAGTTGATTGTTGGTGACAGAAGACACCCCACGGTGAGGGTTGAAAAATTAAAAATGCTTATAACTCGCGATCTAATTTTGGTAGCTTGGCAAAATATTGTTTGGTAATTTATTATAAGACAGTGTTAATTTTTGGAGACAGGAGACCCCCCCACGGTGAGGGTCGAAAAATTTAAAATGCTTATAACTCGCGATCTAATTTTCGTAGCGCGGCCAAATTTTGTTTGGTAATTTATTATGGGACAGTGTTGATTTTTGGTGACAGGAGATCCTCCAAGGTGAGGGTCGAAAAATATAAAATGCTTATAACTCGCGATCTAATTTTTGTAGCGCGGCCAAATTTTGTTTGGTAATTTATTATGAGGCAGTGTTAATTTTTGGGGAAATTAGATCCCCCCCACGATGAGGGTCGAAAAATTTTAAATGCTTATAACTCACGATCTAATTTTCGTAGCGCGGCCAAATTTTGTTTGCTAATTTAATATGAGACTGTTAATTTTTGGTGACAGGAGAGCCCCCACGGTGAGGGTCGAAAAATTTAAAATGCTTGTAACTCACGATCTAATTTTCGTAGCGCGGCCAAATTTTGTTTGGTGATTTATTATGAGACAGTGTTAATTTTTGGTGACAGGAGACCCCCCATGGTGAGGGTCGAAAAATTTAAAATGCTTATAACTCGCGATCTAATTTTCGTAGCGCGGCCAAATTTTGTTTATTCATTTATTATGAGTCAGTTTTAAGTTTTGGTGACAGGAGACCCTCACGGTGAGGGTCGAAAAAATTAAAATGCTTATAACTCGCGATCTAATTTTCGTAGCGCGGGCAAATTTTGTTTGGTAATTTTTTATGAGACATTGTTAATTGTTGGTGACAGAAGACCCCCCCCCCCATGGTGAGGGTCGAAAAATTTTAAATGCTTATAACTCGCGATCTAATTTTCGTAGCGCGGCCAAATTTTGTTTGGTAATTTATTATGAGACATTGTTAATTGTTGGTGACAGAAGACACCCTACGGTGAGGTTCGAAAAATTAAAAATGCTTATAACTCGCGATCTAATTTTGGTAGCTTGGCAAAATATTGTTTGGTAATTTATTATAAGGCAGTGTTGATTTTTGGTGACAGGAGACCCCCCACCGTGAGGGTCGAAAAATTTAAAATGCTTATAACTCGCGATCTAATTTTCGTAGCGCGGCCAAATTTTGTTTATTCATTTATTATGAGTCAGTGTTAAGTTTTGGTGACAGGACACCCTCACGGTGAGGGTCGAAAAATTTAAAATGCTTATAACTCGCGATCTAATTTTCGTAGCGCGGCCAAATTTTGTTTGGTAATTTATTTTGAGACTGTTAATTTTTGGTGACAGGAGACCCCCCACGTCGAGGGTCGAAAAATTTAAAATGCTTATAACTCACGATCTAATTTTCGTAGCGCGGCCAAATTTTGTTTATTCATTTATTATGAGTCAGTGTTAAGTTTTGGTGACAGGAGACCCTCACGGTGAGGGTCGAAAAATTTAAAATGCTTATAACTCGCGATCTAATTTTCGTAGCGCGGCCAAATTTTGTTTGGTAATTTATTTTGAGACTGTTAATTTTTGGTGACAGGAGACTCCCCCACGGTGAGGGTCGAAAAATTTAAAATGCTTATAACTCACGATCTAATTTTCGTAGCGCGGCCAAATTTTGTTTATTCATTTATTATGAGTCAGTGTTAAGTTTTGGTGACAGGAGACCCTCACGGTGAGGGTCGAAAAATTTAAAATGCTTATAACTCGCGATCTAATTTTCGTAGCGCGGCCAAATTTTGTTTGGTAATTTATTTTGAGACTGTTAATTTTTGGTGACAGGAGACCCCCCACGGTGAGGGTCGAAAAATTTAAAATGCTTATAACTCACGATCTAATTTTCGTAGCGCGGCCAAATTTTGTTTGGTAATTTAATATGAGACTGTTAATTTTTGGTGACAGGAGACCCCCACGGCGAGGGTCGAAAAATTAAAAATGCTTATAACTCGCGATCTAATTTTGGTAGCTTGGCAAAATATTGTTTGGTAATTTATTATAAGACAGTGTTAATTTTTGGTGACAGGAGACCCCCACCACGGTGAGAGTCGAAAAATTTAAAATGCTTATAACTCGCGATCTAATTTTCGTAGCGCGGCCAAATTTTGTTTGGTAATTTATTATGAGATTTTGTTAATTTTTGGTGACAGGAGACCACCACGGTGAGGGTCGAAAAATTTAAAATGTTTATAACTCGCGATCTAATTTTCGTAGCGCGGCCAAATTTTGTTTGGTAATTTTTTATGAGACAGTGTTAATTTTTGGTGACAGGAGACCCCCCCACCGTGAGGGTCGAAAAATTTAAAATGCTTATACCTCGCAATCTAATTTTCGTAGCGCGACCAAATTTTGTTTGGTAATTTATTAAGCTATTGCATAGCTTTTATCGCGGGCTTTGAGCGCGGCGACCGAATTTAAGAATTCCGCAACGAGAAAAATTCCTAACAATCCGGCTAACGAAGTTTCAGTTTGGCAGACTTCGGGAAGGTATCCTTCGATAGACTTCAGCAGACATTGACGCGGTATTTTTGCATAAGTTGATAAAAAATGCTATGCAATAGCTTTACCGCGGCAGTCCCCGAGTGGCACACATATTTTTTTTTTAATCAAGAGTTTATTATTATTATTTTGTCATTATTGCGTTGTTAGAAAAAAGGAAATGGAAAACATTATTTCTGTAATTGTAATTTACTGAAAAAAGAAGAAAAATAGTTTGGTGAGGACACTTAATTTGAATACATCTGTAATTAATTTTAAATGCGTACTTGCATTTACGAAATTGACAATTGATTGTCAAAAGTGACATTTGGTTAAAAATGTAGAAATAATGCTTCGAGTTTTTGTGGGATAATCGTTGAATGAATATGCTATGATTGATATGGATTCAGGGATATCAAACTTCCAATTTCAAGTAAAGGTAATTCTTTCAAGTCAAGTCTTGGATTTTCATAAAATTTTATATTTAGTTAGCACTTGATATAACATGGAGCCGATTACGTTTTGCTTCATATCGTTCAAAAAATGGTTCTGGCGTAGTGCATTTTTCGAGATTATCGTAATAGATGTTTCTCAAGAACTAATGTACGAAATTTTCTAAAACTTCAGATTCAGTTAGTCTCTGATACAGGTTAAAGTTGTTTAGTTTTTGGTGTAAATAACCCTATAAAATGGTACTGCTATGCTGAATTTTTCTCGATTTCATGATAAATGTATAATTATTATTTCTAACTTAATGCATGGATTTTCATCAGACTTCAGATTCATTAAAAACCTGATAAAGAATTGATCCTGATTATATTTTGGTGTACGTAGCCCAACACGTGGTACAGTTATGCAGATTGTGTTTTTAAGATTTTTTAATAGCTCTAACTCAAAAACTAGGACTTCCCTCTGAAGGATTAGTATGAGCAATTGTACTGAGGACATAGATTTAATAATAGCTGAAAAAAAAAGATGCCACTTTTAATTGACCATATACTGCCACTAGTTCAAATGAAGAAAATGACCAAAAATAACTATAGAATTACAAAATATTCTATATAAATTCGTATACACGGTTAAAAAATGGGGAAAGTAAACTATGCAAAGCAGCCATGCATGCATATAAAATTAGAAGTTCGCCATACATTAAAAAACACAGGTAATAAAACACTAAAATATCTTATGTCTGTCTCTTTGAAATTACGTACATAGCAGAACGTAAACCGACACTTCACACCAATTTTCGTACCTAAAATGGCACAAATCATGATGGTTGAATAGAAAGAGGGAATTTTTTATATGGTGTTTGGAACCCTTAAGTAATACAGAATAATTATTACATATAACAGTAACAGCCCGTCGGCCTAATCGTTCGAAATTTTTCGTAGTTTTCTTCGAATCTTGGATTTCCTTGCGTAAATGTGGGTTAAGTTCCTTTAGAAAGACCTTCACGGAGGGCAAACCCCCTCCCTTGATACGTCCCTCATGTTGATAATTGGCCATCATAGATACAACCAATCAACCAACCAGTTTCAAAGTAATTCGGCATATTTTGGCGAGTATTTATTGACAAAGAATTATATCCGTTGCTTATGAAATTTTTATACGATGTATAATCTTTATACGACGGTACGAGTTGCAAATGTTTGGAGATTTACCGCTTGTCGCGGAATTAAAAAAATACTGGAAAACCACTGTATTATTTTAAAACATTACAAAAATATTAAAATTCTGTATTGTCATCGAAAACACGCCATTGTACAAATTTGTATAATTTTTTTGTATCAGGATTTGGGGTGAAAATCATTTGTAAATTTCCATCATTACACTGAAACACTGCTTGAGTTAAATAAAATAGAAACTATTAATAAAACTTGATTCTGTTACAAAACCATTTTATTTTCTTACTACTATAAGTAAAATTAATTTACAGTTAAATCTACATTTAACAGTCTTTAAAAATCATATGAAATCTTTATGAGCACAAAAAATACAATATGCACTATTTTTCATTTAATTAAAGACGGCAAATATTTTTGTTGATTTCTTAAAATGAAATTTAAGTAACTAAGATTTTAGGCAATTTAAAAAGCCTAAAAGAACTAATATCTTTATTTAAAATATAAGGTGTGTTTATCAACAAATTATTGCTTACTAATCCCAAACTAATATATATATATATATATATATATATATATATATATTTCTTTTACATCTACGAACAAATTTGTTTGTAAAGTTTTTTTTTACTAACTCACAAATAGTCTGATTTCTAGGAATAACACTCATTTCTTCTCTCTCTCTCATTGAGTGATTTCCCCAAAAAATGTACAAACTGATTGAGGGATGTGGGATAAGCTTACTGAGAGCTGGAACGGTGATTGCATACAGTTACTAACGTTATAATATTCTCATTGTCACCTAAACAAGAATATATGCATGGTAAAACAGGCAAGAAGTAATTCCATCCTTTATAGATATCCGAAACTAAAGAAGTATAACATAAAATCGGTTTGTTAAATGAAAGTTTTAAGTGATACTCTTCAGTTGAAAATTGTGATAAAATATTTGTTATTTAGGAAATACAGATAAATATTTATCTGTAATTTCAGAACCAAAAAATTATTCATATTTCTGAAGTTCTCAAAGTAAAAACTTCATTTTATTTTTTAAAATTCAAATAATAATAATAATACTATGTTTGATAATCTATAAAAGATATTAGAAAAATAATTTGGTAATATTGTCGAACTTACATTTAAAAAAATAATTAATGATAAATAAAACGAAATAGGCTAAACCTTCAGATATGACATTTAAATTGATGCTTCTATTTAGCTAAAATTTTCTTATCCTCAACACATATATAAATTACACTGGGTAGGTAATTGATAATGACGTGGATTAAACTTTAAAGTTGCGTGAATTTACATTTTTTAACTGATTTTAAAAGAATGTATATTTTTAACAGAATTTTTTTTTTCAAATAAACCACGTATTTGTATGTGTTTGGGGAGGAAGCGGAAGGTGGGGGGGGGAGCTCAATAATAATATATTTTAAATCCAAATATACCATTTTAAAGTGAATTGAGCTATCTTTGAGTTGGTGTTATGTGCTGTGGTAAAAATGTCTAGTTTCGTCACGACACTTTTGTTTATTTTATTATTATTATTTTTTTTTTTTTAAATAGAGTTTTGTAAGTATATTAGCTAATTATACATGTATATAAATATTCAACATTTGATATTAAGATGCATCAGGACTCGATTTAGATAATTTTCATAACAAAGTTTTAAACGGGTACTTATGAGCAAACTTAGGTTAAGAATCTTTTTTTTTTTTTTTTTTTTTTTTTTTTTTTTTTTTTTTTTTTCATAAATACTTTTACCTCTAAATATCAGAAAAAATATATGATCAAGAATTGTCTTCCATTTAGAGATTTTAGTGTATTAATTTAGAAACTTACTATTTAGTTAATTTAAACAAGTTAAACTAATTTCTTAATTAATAAAAAAGTAATAATAATAAAAAAGCAAAACAGATTATTTATTAATAGATTATAAAATATTGATAAATGAACAAAATTTGGTTTAAAAGATAAATAATAGCAATTATTATATAAAACAGGAAATAACTAAAAAAATAAAGTAGAAGTTTTAATTTAACTAAAAAACATTAAAACTTATATCAGTAATTAAAAATAATTACAATTTAATAGCAATTATCTAAGTAGTAAAATATAAGAAATCGAATAATTAATAAAATAAAATTAACTCATTAAAATCAATACCGATGAAATTGAATTCAATACTTTAATAAACAGCAATTGATTATTGTACTCCAGAATCACTCATAATATGGCGCCAGCACTGAGAGTTCCCAGCACTTCTCCAGTAATGACTAACCGGGTACTTCCCCAGGAATGATTTTGCAAGCACTTCCTCAGGAGTAGCGTCCCTGGGAAGTTGCTCCGTGGGACGTTGCTGGGAGCTCATTCCTGAAGACATTGTAAAAGACTCTTCAACAGGACGTCCTGATTTTGTCAATTTAGTATTAGGAGGAATACGGGATGACTTGGAGCTCCTGGGAAAGTATTGATGAGCTTTTATGCTATATGGGATAGACTTGAGCATTTACTGATGTTTAATGACGTATCTGTTGGATATACCAGGTATAGAAAATATTTTCCTCAAACTATTCAAATGCATAAAACATTACCATTTCACATTAGGCAAACACTATTTTATGCCTATTGCTTCACATCTTTCTGACTAAAACGTTTTGCTTGTAGAGCAATGTTTCATTATGGAGGTGCTCGTAAGGAGGAAACTCGATACTAGTGAGGTTTTATAAAATCTAACAAAATGCATAATAAAATTATTCGTGGATTTTGAATATGTAGATGAAAAGACTCGGAATTAATATGACGTGATAATCACTCAAAGATGGCTATAAATTGGATTTCTTGTGTACATATTTTGATGGATTTATTTTTAGCTTATAACCGATTAACTGTAAATAAAGATTTTCTAAATTTTTCACTGAAAAATATTTGCTACTACAAATATTTAAAGTTAATCTTTGCTATATATATATTGGTGGAAGTCATTGTTATTATTTTTTTTTTCATATAAAATAGTGGTAGAATGATAATTAATTTAAGCATACGCATTTTTTTGCCGTTCTGTAAGCTCAACACTCGCAGATAATGATACAGACGCTTTAGGAAACCTCAATGATGATCTGAATAATTTCAGATGTTTAATTACGAACTTGTTGGAAATGCTAGCTACCAAACAGAAAATCTTCATCGATAGGCATTTTAGTTACGCCCAACTTTACCCTAGTGTAGTCAGGAAATGTCTTCCTTTCGTATAAGCCATTGGAATTAGTTAAAATTTACTACAAAACTTTTTTAAAAAGTTTAAATTAAAAAAAGAAAATAATAATAAAGGAAAAAAAATGTAAGAAAAGGTGGTATTTAAAAAAAAGCCAAAAATTTTATAAAATATTATTATAGAATTAAGTACAGTGTAATTTTCACTAGAGGAAGATCAGTAAGAATTTAAAAATGATAATATCAATATATTAATACTTGGAAATTTTTCCTGGAAAAAAATCCGCTTTGCATACATTATATGAAAATTGAATTTGAAATTTTTAATTGCTAAAGAGGAAAAAATTCTGACCCAATGGAAAACTTTCCATGCTGGTATTCCAGCAAATGTGGAGTTCTAGTCTCGGAATGGAAGCTTTTTCACTAGGTTGTCATTTAAACTTCTTAAGTAAATAAAAAAATTGGAATTAGATTTCCAGTTAAAATATAGTATCACTGTAGTTATGAAAACTGCTATATGAAAGAAGAAGCAAAAACAATGAATTAAAAATTTAATATAATAAATTTAGTATTATTTCTAAGAGAATCATAAAATCTTCAATCAAATCAAATGAGGTGGTAAAATCAAAGTACAAAAAAAGGGAAACATTGCCTGGCGATTTTTTTTTATTTCTTTTAATTATATAGAAATAAAAAAAGTGTAAAAAATTATGATCAGAAGTTCATTGATGATTCATTAAATAGAAACACCACTTTAAAAATTCTTTGAAATTCTATATATACACTGTAAAAACTGGGTTCTCAAAAATGAGTAAAAAATACTCAATTTTGAGTATGTCACATACTCAAAATAGCTCCGATGCAAATGTACTCAAAATTGAGAAACACATGTACTCATTTTTGATCACATGGTTGTCTTCAAATATGAACCGGTATGTATTCATTTCTGATCCCATACATGTATTCAAATTTGAACTTATATGCTAATTTTGATCACATGGAAGTGATCAAATATGAATCGGTATGTACTCATTTCTGATCCCATATATGTATTCAAATTTGAGCTTATGTGCTAATTTTGATCACATGGATGTGATCAAATATGAACTGGTATGTACTCATTTCTGATCCCATACATGTATTCAAATTTGAGCTTATGTGCTAATTTTGATCACATGGATGTGATCAAATATGAACTGGTATGTACTCATTTCTGATCCCATACATGTATTCAAATTTGAGCTTATGTGCTAATTTTGATCACATGGATGTGATCAAATATAAACTGGTATGTACTCATTTCTGATCCCATACATGTATTCAAATTTGAACTTATGTGCTAATTTTGATCACATAGAAGTTTTCAAATATGAACCGGTGTGTACTCATTTCTGATCACATACATGTTTTCAAATTTGAACTTATATGCTACTTTTGATCACATAGAAGTGCTCAAATATGTATTCATTTTTGATCCCATAAATGCATTCAAATTTAATCTTATTATGTGTTAATTTCGATCCCTCAAAAGCAGGATTGATATGGTTTAAACCAACTGGTTTTTTTCTCAAAAGAACAAATAGGTTTTTTTAGAAGAAAACTAGCGACATTTTCTCTCTTTTATATATATATATATATATATAATTTATATTTTTCAGATTACTGGATAGAAATAATTTCTACCTTTGTCACATCATTTCAGCAATAAGCATTATAGATATGGTGTTTTTAAGCCATTTATATTATGTATAGGATTAATATCGGTATGTATTGGTGAACATATCTATTGCTCTAAAGAAAAAGCCTTAAACATGTGAATTGATCAACGATAAAATAGTTTTAAGATCAAAATGTGAAGTTGAGTAAAAGTATTCAAAAATTGGATGCTAGTTATTCCATTTTAATAATAACAATCTTTTTTTTTTTTTTTTTTTTTTTTTTTTTTTTTTTTACTTTTTGAATTTAATGACCAAAAATGTTGATTTCATATTATCACTCAAAAAACAAAATCCCAAGAATTATTCAAAATATATTTTTTGAATAACTATGGAATTATATTTATCAAGCTGCATCCAAATGTTTATAATTATTAATCAAGAGATTGTTTAAAAAGATTTCTAGATTATCAATGATTCACTGTGTAGAGCAGTTTATTCATTGAACACAAGATTGTTTGCTAATACTGTTTAAATTAAAATATGAATTTTTTCAATATTGTATATAAATTCACTGGATTATTTAATTTAAATTATTGTAAAATGAAGTTACACAACTTGCATTAAAATAGGCAATTTTACATACTCGTTTTTGATGAGACGTTAATGTATCCGATACAGAATATGTTCATTACTGACTATGCATATATTTCAGATTGAAGATTTATTATTCATTTTTAAAGTTGATTTTGTGCCAAATGAGAATATGAAATAAAGCATTTAGTTAAAATATTTTTTTCCAAGTATAAGTTTGAGTAGACTGAAATTTCCCTTTCATTTCAATGAAGAGAAGATGCATATTGTATGAAAAATATTTTTCCTTTACTGACATAAATGTGCAATTTAAGCTAAGTACCTGTCCAATTTGAAAAATAATATTCCGATTTTTCCAGCAATTCCTGTATCACAATTCTCAATATACTTTAAAATGAAAGTTACAAATTTTGTTAATAATGATGTGAATAATATAGCAAAAGGACATAGTTCCAGTATAAGAGGATCTCCTTCAGTCATGAATCTCATGAACTAAAGAAACAATTCCTGTTATTTTAATTTTATGAAGCATAACTTTTTTCGAAAATGTTCAACAATTCTTCATAATCAAGTTTTTAGTTTCGTAGTAGACGAACTACACTTGTAAGACAGTGTTTTGTCTTTTTTTAATACAGTAAATGCAATTTTAAATCCTTAGAAAATTTATACATTGAGACTTCACTCACACGAAACCTATTGCCTAATATTAATCTTATTGCATATATATATATATATATTTTTTTTTTTTTTTCTAGGGGTCTGTCTTTTGTCTATTTTTATATTTCAGTATTTTTTAAAAAATATATATTTGAATTAAATTGGATGGGTTAGAAATGGTTTATATAAGGAATATTTGGAATTAAACTTTGTTACAAGTTAAAATTTTAATTTTCTAGTTTTTGTATCAGATTTTTCACAAGTTCTTGACCTTTTGATATAATCTCAAATTCAATGAGCAATGCATGGCTATAAATGTCTGAACTGTTTACATTCCATCATGAAGACCAAAAATGGTATTTTACTCATAAGCCTCTATCATAAAAATAACTTCGCAGCATTAGACCCCCGCCCCCCCCCCCAAAAAAAAATAACACTTGTTAAGACTTGTAAGCTTATGTTAAACCAATGGCAAAAGTTTCTTTGTAATATGACTTTATATATTTTTTTCCCAATGGATAGCTGAGGTCAATCTATATATTTACCTTCTTTTCAACTTTTTTTTTTTTTTTTTTTTTTTTTTTTTTTTTTTTTTGTTTAATCAAAGTAATTTACTTTTTTGATATTGGTTCTAAGTTATCAAAAATAAAACAAAAATCTAAAAACTAAAGAAGGAGGTGAATTGTGGGATCAACCTCAGCTATTCAGAAAAGGGTGGTGTGTGTGTGTGGGGGGGGGGGAGGACTACTTAAAAAATTAAAAAAGAATCGAGATTTGTAATCATTTATAGTAAAAAAAAAATATAATAATAATAATGCATTATACTATATAATGGGTATAATAATGCAATGAAAATACCTTATAATGAAATCTCACATAAAATTTAAATTTTTCAGAATTAAGATCGCTTTTCATACAGAGTTATACATTAGAACATGAAATATTGTAATTACATGTATATTTATTAAAAATTTTAATATTTTCAAAGTTTTTCTTGTTAAATGTCACTTTCACCCAAAAACATGTGCTTGGCAATGTAATGATTGGCATTTTTCAAATAACTACCATAAGTCAAGGCATCCATATAAAAAACTCTGCAAAATGATAAAAAACAACAACCATATTAGAGATCAACCTTAGTATGGAAATCGTGCTGTGAAAAGATACGCACTATTTTGGTTAAAAAAAAAACAGTATCTTTATAGGCTTGAGTGGATATTTTCAAGAGTGGAATAACCCCTTTCTAAATCATGCATTACAAAAAGTCATATCACATTACAATAAAACCCATAATAGATAACTTGCTTCAAAGAGGTTCCCAGCAAAACATGACTAGGAAAATCCCTGATCAAAATCTCGACAAAATCTCTGATTTAATGAACGGACATAATTAAATTAAATTTGCTACTTATTTTTACAATCTTTTATCATAAAAGTGATTTTTTTATGCAATTCTTCTTGAAATTTCTCATACTTCCCTCCCAATACTTTGATAAATTTTGCATAAAAAAAAATTCCAAGATTTTTTGACTTTTTAGAAAAAATTCCCTGATTTTCTACGATGTTGGGAACCGTGATTAAGTAAAATATAAGTTACAACAAATCATATCAAGAAATGTTTAAATATGTTTATTAGTTTATGTATATTTCAAAGTTTTACACATTCATATCTGAATTATAAAAAGATACATCAGGAAAAAATAGATGAATATACATCACAATATTTGACAAAACAATATTTAAAATAACATTACCATTTCATAATGACATTTTATACAATTAACAAAGAATATTACACATATTATTTGTAGCCACATTGATTTAAAAAAACATTGTAAGCATTAAAATTTTTGACTAAACAATGTTTAACGTAACATTACTATTCCATAATGACATTTTGTACAATTAAAAAATAACATCACACATATTATAAATAGCCACATTGATAAAAAATAAACATTGCAAACATTACAATTCTTGACAAAACAATGAAATGAAAGATTGTTCAAAATTTGATAGTAAATAACACAGTGAAACTAGTAAAAAACCAAAAAACCCAGTAGCAGGAAGTTTTATGTCTGTGACAGTAGTAAAAAACAATATTTTATTATTTAAATACGGTTTCTCAAATTCAAATCAATTGTTGAAAACTTTTTAAAACCTTTGGTTAAAGGGTTTTTTTTTTCCCTGGTGAGCTTATTTTAATTAAACATTTTAACAGAAATAATCAATGAAAAGTATTATGTTTTTATTTACTGAAATTTTCTGAAAGAGTTCAAGAAAAATTTTATGATGGTCTGCCATGTTCTCAGCCAGTTGATAAGTTTCTGGCAAAGAAATCACTGGAGCCACTAAAGTATCAATTATTGTCAACACTACAAGGAACAACTGCCAAAATTCATTGTCATGTGGAATTTTGTCACTAATTAATAAGGGTAAGTTTCTAATTAATGACCACATTTGAGACGAGCTTTGGCCATAAGAACCCTCAAAATTGAATAATTTATCTCGTTTTATTGGAGTAGGTTTACTGCGGATATCGCATTTACCATAATTGAAATTCATTATACGATCATTTAAAATTGTAAGAGTTAGAAATTTGTCTTTAAAAATATACTGCTTCAAAATTAAAAATGTTCCCATGGCACACCAACCTTCAAATAAATCATGCATAATATCCACAACTAAATTAGTTGTAACATGTCAATAACCTAATTCATTAAGAGAGCAATGAGATTTAACACCACACATTGAGGTTGTCATATTTCCAACAATGACATCATTAACATGTGCATCATGGCTATCTTTGTTACACAATAGACTAATGTCTTCTTTTATCATGTTGTGCACAATATCTTTATGGACAAGACAAAACCTACAACAATTAGCTGAAAAACTTTCTACTAAGCCAAACAACTTGTTTAACCCTAAATTGTCTCCCACTATTTGCCACAGTGCAATTTTATGCATCTTTCCTTTAAACTGAACACTCCTTTCCAAAAGCACCTTCAATTCTTGAATAAGTGGATCTAAAATTGGTTGATAACCATACTTTTCGACATGAGAGCATAATGAATATTTGTAATAAAAATAGAATCTAAAGAGGATTGCAGTGACACAGGTATCTATATAATAAAGGCCAAACGTATCTGTGCGTAACGCATACGTCATGTTTTGAATGGCAACACTTTCTGATGAAATTTCTCTTTTGCAATTTTCGCTATTGTAAATTTTTAAACTTCTAAACATTGCACGTTTTCAATCTTTATACCATCCTTTAGAGAAAAAAATGCACTTTTAAATGCCGTTTGTTAGAAAACTGTATCTCAATTTGTTTTTGAGATATTAATTTTTTTGTAGTTTTTGGTTCAATTTCTCTAATGGTGGCAACTTGAGTATCGCATTTATGAGGGAAAAAGAGAAAAAATAGCCATAGAGTAAAAAAGAAAAAAAAATAGAGATGCAGTTTAGTGACTGGAGGTGACGCCAAAAATGTAACTCTAAAATTCGCTGCATTGCATCAAACACAACGGCGTGCTTTCACAAAAAAGAAAAACTTTTAGCGAAGCAATTTTTATTCATAATACAATGAAATGCTATTTTATAATGCTAAAATATATTCAGATCTTTTTCATTTAGAGAAAAAATGATGTTAAAAAATTCGGTCTCTGTTCCATGTGGTTGTTTTGTTTGGGTCGAATGAGATATTTATAAAGGAAGAATAACGCCAATCAAACCGTTTTAATCGCATACGGCACCTTCATCTATCTCTTTTCTCCATGGAAAATAACAGATCACTGTATATTTTAGTTGTCATTTTTTCATAGCAATTAAAAAAAAAATAGTAATTAAAAACCTGTTATGTCAATATATCGTCGGCTATAAAACCCGATGAATGTTGTTGGTTTTATTTCGTTTTTATTTATGAATTTAGTGACTTTTAGTTCCTTGTAAACTTACTTTACAAAAGATACACCAATTAACCTTTACAAAAATGTATTTTAAAGAATATCTGGGTATATTTTCTTAGTTCAATTTTATTCTTTGGCGAAATCTTTGGCTAATAACTGCTATCTTGCATCTAATACGCAGGGCCGTAGTGAACAATAGGGAGGGCTCAAGAGAATGTAGGGGGGCTCATAGTTTTTTTTTCTCTCTCTCTGACGCAAAAAGATAAATTAGTGCATATTCATATTGTAGGTACTCTGTTTCTTATTAAACTGTTACAATAACTTCATTTTATGCTTAGAAAAGTATATGATGATGGAGTTTTGAGTGTATAACTGGTGCAAAATAGTCCATCATGTTAGCTTCATATGTACAAATAGGATGAGGGAGTGTTGAAACACTTATTTTAGATACAATTTAGTAACTCTGCAAAACTGTGAAAAGGTTTCAAAACTAAATTAGATTTTTAAATAATATTTCATTTGAATTTTCGGAACAGAAATTCATTGAGTGACCTTGGAATCTTTTCCAGGGGGGGGCTAAAATATTTTAGGGGGGGGGGCTGAGCCGCCCATAGCACCCCCTTAGCTACGGCCCCGCTAATACAGAAGTACCGATAATTTTTAAAGCTGTACATGATTACATAAATAATATGTTTCATATAAAATTGCTATTTGGAATTAGTTGGCTGTTTAAAAAGCCTATTACGCAGAAAAAAATTATTAGACTTTCCAATTTTAAATTTTAAAAAAGTTTTTCATCTTTACTTTGTGACCCGGGAACCCCGGGTTCGGTGTACTAGTATCTTTAATGGTAAAATAAACAAATCCCAGTTTTTGGATACCAGTATGGGATCCTAGTGGATTTACTATCTCAACATCATCTATATATAACTCTCAATAGCTATAGTGTCCATAGAGGATAAAACTGGATTTGAATAATAATAAAATCCATTATGAATACTATTTAAAGTAGTGCCTCTTATGCTTTTGTTGCATTTGTAGTTTTCAAACATGTTTATAAATCCATCAACAGAAATAATTTGTTTTATCATCAATGCAATTGAAATGTACCGGAAAGTTTCTTTTCTGAGAATTTGGCATGGAACACCATTTTTATCTAATTTTTGTTCGTACCGTGAGCCAAGAACAATTTTAGTGGGGTTAACAAAGCAGCCATTTTCTTTTAAAGTTGTTAATATTTTATATTTAGAATCAAATTTTGAATATAACTCGCCACAATAATCAAATTTTTCTATAAAAGTTTTCGTTTGTTCATCAGTATGATCGACAGACTGGTTTATAAATTTCATTGTCTCACCTTTTAAATAATTTACTGTATCCCACATCAAATTTGAAATTCTCTTTATTGATGAAATAATACTTTTCAAAGGAACCCCACTATTGCTACAAGCTTCACTGCAATACTGCACATCATAAAAAGTTCCCTAGCATTTTGTTTTTTATTTTGAAAAATTTTTGAAGGGGAGTTTACGTCAGAATTAATAACAAAGCCATCATCTGACTGACTGAAAATTCTTCTACCTGTTGGCTCTGTGAGGGTGCTGATGTTTCATCTTTTGCATGGAATCGCTCTAAGTGTCTCTGATAATTATATAGCTTCCTAAATGATTGCTTACAAAATCTATCATAACACTTGTAATGTTCTACGACCCAATGACGATTCCTAATATGCCAACAGAGATAAGAAGAACTGAAAGATCTTTTGCAAAATGTACAAAACATTTTATAAGCACTAATTTAGCTAAAATTATATACATAAAAGAAATAAATAATTGCAATACTGTGAAAAATTGTTTAGCCTATAATTTTAAACAATAACTTAACAATCAGGGTTTGTGATTTTTTTTTTATTTTTTTTTAATAAAAATCAAAACAATCTGATTTTTTTTTTTTTTTTTTAAATCTTTTTTTTTTTTTTTTTTTTTTTTTTTTTTTTTTTTTTTTTTTAATGACACACATTATTTCTATTTTATGACTTTTTGTTTAATTTAAATAATGTAAATTTCACATACATAGTATTATCTATTAATAATATTACACAATTTACATAAATGATTAATACTATTTCAAAATAAAATTTTAGGCTATGAAAAAAATCTTGAAACTACATATCAGTTGTCAAAAATTAATCCAACCTTCAGTATTTTAATTAAAATAAAAAATCTGCAACACATAAAAAATTTATTAAGTGCTGACTGAGAAGAATGAGTTTAGCTGCTGCCATCAAAATACTTAAGGCCAGAAGACACAAATTGAGGTGTCATCACTAATCAATTGACTTCTCAATTGTGTTGAAATTTACACAGGAAAATATTGAATAGCTATTTTATTTTATTTGTGGAATATCTATCATCTTATAAAACAATAACTATTTAAACTTACTAATGAGAACTTGGAATTCCTAAATAAAAATTCAGTCAGAAGGAATACTACAGTGTTACTGTACCTGGCTGCTTTTTTATTAGGGGATTCCAAATACTCATTAGTAAGTTTAAGAAGTAATTAATCATAAGTTAATCAGTAAGTTCAGTGTTTCATAAGATAATAGATATCCCGGAAATAAAATAAAAGTAAATTGCTATTCAAAATTTTCCAGTGAGAATTCTACCACTAGTGAGAAGTCAGTCAATTAGTGAATATGTCACAATTTGTTTCCTCTGGCCTTGAGCATTTCGATGGCAGCGGTTTAACAGTTTTATCTCTTGATTTCTAATTTCCGAAAGTACCAAACCAAAGGTGGAAAACATTTATTCTACGGAAGTAGATAAATCTATTGCAGTAAAAAGCTATTTGATCATTAATTCTGTAAGTTTTTTAGTATCAGCCTTTTCAATAACTGTAACAAAAATACCTTCCACCATTCTAAAGGTCTAAGATCAATTATATTAAATTAAAATAAATAAATGACTGATTCAGATTTTGCTCAAATCTTAATATAACAGGCCTTACCAAAGTACAGCACATAAAGTCATACAATTTTATTTTACCTCGACTTGTAGAAGTTTTTTCAAAATACTAATGAGTAAATATTCAAATATTTAATATATTTCAGCTAAGATTTCTTTACTGTTGCAAGATTATTTTATAATTTGATTCAAATGAAATTTGAAAGCATTTTGTTTTTCTAAACTTTACATTTATTTTACTTTTTTACAAAGCTTAAGCTTTATTGTTCTGAAAGTTGTTTGATTATATATCAGAGTTTCCCCCAGGTTTAAAAAAGGGCAGGGCGCTACTGTTCTTAAAAGGGCACTTTTTACATTTTCAAGGGCACTTTTTCATTTTTAAGGGCACTAAATTTTGTTTAAAAAAAGAGGAAAAAATGTCGTTTTGTTAAAAGATCGCAAAAAACAGCAAATTTTGTTAAAAGATCGCAAAAATAGCACATTTTGTTAAAAGATCGCTAAAAATAGCACATTTTGTTAAAAGATCGCAAATAATGGCATATTTTGCTTAAAAAAAAAAAAAAAAAAAAAAAAAAGAAAAAAAAACGTCAAATTTCATGAAAATATTGCAAAAAACGACAAATCTCATGAAAATATCGCGAAAAGATGGAACTTTTCACAGAATTTTCCGTTTTATTGTGATTTTTGGACAAAATTTGCCGGGGTTTTTTTTTCCGCAAATCTTTTGACAAAATCTGCCGTTTTATCGTTTTAATTAAACGAAAGTTGACGTTTTTTGCAACTCATTTTTCAAATTTTTCCGTTTTATCCCAATTTTGGAAGGAATTTGTCACTTTTCCACGATTTTTTGAGAAAATCTACTGCTTTGTGACGAAATTATCCTCTTTTCGGAAATCTTGCCGGAAATTAGTCGTTATTTCGCAATTTTTCACAAACATGTCTTTTTTTCTGACGAAATTACCCGTCCCACGGGACGCGTATGAGGCAATTTTTTGCATAATTTACGCGCTGTAGCGTGTTCGGAATCATCGCTGGAGGGCTGCGTTTTTTCAAATGTGGAGCAAAAAGGGAAGTATTTCTTTTGAATGAATGACAAGAGGGGCACTAGTTTTTGGATGAGGGACAAGAGGGGCGCTATTTTTTAAACTAAAGGGCAGGAGGGGCGGAGCGCCCTCCTGAAACCCTCTGGGGGAACTCTGATATATATTATATAAAACTAAATTATATTAAAGCCCATTATCATATTTGTTTACATCTTAAATTTATTAAAAAATAACGTAAAATAAAAACTGATTTAAATGAATGATTTTTTTTAATTCAATTGATTTAAATCATGATTAAAATTAAGCTGATTTAAATCAACGAACCCTGTGAACAAAATTTTAAAACAGGACTCATACAATAAAAAAACAAGGCAAAATATAAAAAGAAAACTATTTAAAATTTACATAGATATTATTTTTCAAGTCTTTTACACATGAAGGAACATCACTGTTCAAGTCAAATTTATAAAATGTATTTTAAAAATACCACACATTAGAACAGTAAAGTGAGAATTCTAAATTCAAAATGAAATGCAACTTGAAGCAAAGATGCATCTTTTGAAGCACCTCTATGCTATGACCTTCAAAAATGAGAAAAATTTGTTGAGGCTTGCACCTCTCTCCGATGGCAAGAATGAATCAATGGTTGCTTCCTTTGGCCGTCCAACAGACTATCTTCTTTCATAAATTTTTCTAGCCCTTCTCCAACCTGTAAGTAATGAATCAGTTACTTAAATGAAAAGAATAAATTATTTTTGTCCCCCCCTTCCCCTGCTTAAAATTTGCTGGTTCATAAGCAATTATTAACAATAAATGCATAGAGCAAACAAACTGATATTTAACATTAACTCTTAGGAAGTGGTAATTTCCTTATCAGATACAGTAACTTTTTTAATGTCTTATCAATTTTATGATTTTTTTTCTATAAAAAAAAAAACCATCAATTTTGTTGATGTGTGAAAAAATTACAAACTTTGTTCGACTGCAGAAATATCCCATATTTTGCCTGTTTATTGTGCGACTGTAATTGATCGGGTGCAGAACAATAGAAAATATTGTCATTCGAACAAGGAAAAATCACAAGTTGCGTTGATCAAGTTGCGAAAAATGGCGAATTTTATTGATCAGACATGAAAAATATAACACCAATTTTGATGATCACGAAAAAAATTGCTAATTTTTTCAATGGTGAAAATAAAAATTGATTGGCTATGGAACAATTGTGAGTTTCACCAGTTTCTCGTTTGAAAAATAGAAATCTCAAAATTTGCTACGGGAAAACAATACAGATTTCGTCAATTAAGACATAGCACAAGACAATAAAAACCTATCATGAAAAAGGTAATTTTATTGATATTACCTGTTGATCATTATTTTTACGGGGAGGATTTTAATGCCGAACAGTGTTATCCTGTAAAAATATTTAAAAAAGGGTTGGATTTTTTTTTTTTTTTTTTTTTTTTTGGCCTATAGTTACCATAGAATCATTAGCCAATAAATTTTGAGGGATTCTATCTAGCATATATTTTGAACTTTAGCTCAACTTGAAAATATCTTTATTTTTAGAAAATAAATAATGCAATACCAAATACCGAGACAACTGGATGAAGTGATCAAGAGACTGAGCACTTGTCGGTCCAATTTGACTTTTTGGAGCCAATTTTCTTAAAATCGGCTTGAGGCAATATCAAAGGCAACACTACAAGACCACAACAAATTTCTGAAAAGAAAAAAATGCAAATATTAATAATAATGTAAATAATAATGCAAGTAATATACATTGAGAAAACAAATTTGATCTCCCACAAAAAATTAAAATTAGCATTAAAGCATTATTAAAGGATAAATGATTGTAACAGTTCTACATTTAGTTTTTTTTTCTTTGAAAATATTAATATGATTCTTAGAGCTTCCTCTTTTTTCCAGAGTTTTTTATACTTGTAAAAAAAGCTTGATTTCTTTTCTTAAAAAAAAAAAAAAAAAAAAAAAAACAATGGAGTAAATTCCGGTGAAATTTGCAATATTGTTTGCAATATTGTATTTCCCCACAATCATAATAGGTAATGTTTTTCTATCTCAGTTTTTTGCCGAAATCTGCACTTTTTTAACTGTGAATATTTGACAAAATTCACATTTTCTTTCTACGGAATCACTAACGAAAAATGTTGCATGGACTAAATTTTGCAACTTGAAAAAAATGAGTTTTGCAAAAACTTAGTTTAAGACAGTGGCGGATCCAAGGGGGGGGGGGTCATGGGGGTCATGACCCCCCCTGGAGCTCTTCAAAGAGTGATGCACAGTGTAAGTAAAAAGTGCTAAAACAAGAACGCAAGATAACGTCTAATCGAAAGAATTTGCGCTTTTTTCGAAACTAATCAAGAAAATTCAGGAATTTTCCGCGCCTGATCGACATAATTCACAATTTTTCCGCACCCGATCGGTGAAATTCGCGATTTTTGCGAAGCCGATCCACGAAATTCACAATTTTTCGATGCTTAATCGACGAAATTCACGATTTTTTGGGTGTGATCGACGAAATTTGAGATTTTTTCCACGAATGGTCTGCGAAATTTGCGATTTTTTTTTTTGAAAAATTCACGATTTTCCCGGCCTAATCCACAAAATTAGCACATTTTTCCGTTCTTGTTCGATGAAATGCAAACTTTTCCGCATATGAACTTCGTCAGTCAAATACGCTTTTCATAATTGACTGACGAAATCTGCTTTTTTTCCCGCCGAAAATTGATGAAATCCGTGATTTTTTTCTCGCGATAAACTGACGAAACTCGCGATTGTTCCGCAGCCACTCACATTTTTTTTAATTTTTACGCGACAAAATTAGCGGTTTTTCCGCACCCCATCAACAAAATTCGCGAGTTTTTTGTACTCGATCGCTCGAATTCGTGTTTTTTACGAAGGCGATCGACCGTATTCACGATAATTTCTTTACCTATCGATGGAATTGTCAATTTCTGTTCGCCGTATCAACGTAATTCGCGATTTTTTTCATTCCCGATCGACTATATTTGCGCTTTTTATGAAACTGATCGACCATATTTGGGACTTTTTCGTTCCCTATCGAAAAAATTCGCAATTTTTCCGTGCCCTACCAAAAGCGATTTTTTCGTTCCCGATATTCGCGCTTTTTACGAAAGCGATCGACCATATTCGGGATTTTTCTGAGCCCAATTGACGAGATTCGCGCTTTTTTCCGTTCTTGTCCATGAAATACGCATTTTTCCGCACCGAACAATAAAATTCTCGATTCTTAACTGACTGATGAAATCTGCATTTTTTCCCCGCCGTAAATTGATGAAATCTGATTTTTTTTTTCTCGCGATAAACTGATGAAACTCGCTATTGTTCTGCAGCCGCTCAAAAAAAATTTCGATTTTTCCGCGCATCATCGACAAAGTCTTCGATTTTTCCATGCCCTATCAACGAAATTAGCGACTTTTTCGTTCCGAATCGACAAAATTCGCGAGTTTTTCGTGCCCAATCTCCCGAATCGCTCTTTTTACGAAGAGAATTGACTTACATTCGCGATAATTTCTTTCCCGATTCACGAAATTGTCAATTTTTGCGTTCCATATCAACTCGAAATTAACATTTTTTTTTTTATCCCCAATCAATAAAATTCGCGATTTTCCCCTTCCCGATCGAATAAATTCGCGCTTTTTACGAAGTGATCGAGAAAATTGGGGGTTTTCCGTGCCCTATTAACGAAATTTTGATTTTTTTTGTACCAGATATACAAAATTTGCGATTTTTTGTGCTCGATCGACAAAATTTGCGATTTTTCAGAGACATACAGACAGTAGTCGAAGGTCGAATTTTCGAAGGCCGATAGACAAAACTGGCGATTTTCCATTGTCCAGTTGACGATATTTTCGATTTTTCAGCGCTCGATCAATTCGTGTTGTTTTCGCGCGGTAAACAGACAAAACAGGCGACTTTTCCGCAACCTATGAACAAAATTTGCAATTTTTTGAAGTATTATTAAAAAATTAGATTTTTTTCCTTGCCCGATGAACGAAATCTGAGATTTTTCGCGTCCGATCGACAAAGTTCGTGATTTTTCCGTGCCTAATCGACAAAACTCACAATTTTTTTCATGCCCGATCGGCGAAATTTGCTACTTTTTATCGGAATTTCGTTTTCACAAGATTTACTGTATTTTAAAATTGCTTCATTAAATCATTTGACAAAAGTTGTGACCCCCCCCTGGAGGTTGGGCTGGATCCGCCCTTGGTTTAAGAAAGATTTTTGTAGCATTTTATTTTATTGGTTTTACATTTAAATTTTACATTTAAATCTTCAAACTGGACACGAATGGAAAGCAAAATAAATAAAATTACTAGCCTATCAGATTTTTAGGCATTTTCCTAATATTTATACGATATTTAATATGCAGTAGCCAATTTATCTGTTATTATATACAACCAGAAATAATTTAACAAAAATATTTTTTTATAAATCAATACTATATTCTTACTTTCAGTAGGATTATAAAATTTGATGCATTTCCAAATTCAAGGCACAAGCTATCCCTCTTTTTCTCGTCATACAGTAACTTGTATTCTGCATCAATCTTAAAGAAATTTAAAACATATAAAAGTACAGTTCAGCAAAAGGCAACATATATAAACATTCTTCCAGTAACTTTATTGTACACCACACTAAATTATTACTATCAATGTGAACATTATATTCAATTCTTTATTTTTTTAAATTCTTATAGACTAAGTACAAAAGTAATATTTATCCGGGATCTGTCCGACCTGACCGGTTAAAATATATAAAATTTTCCTAAACATAGCCCTACTTAATTTGACAAAATTTAACAGAAAATAATAAACTTTAGTAGAAAATACAACGGTATTTAGGTAATTTCAGAATAATATGTACTGTATCTACTAGTGCATAAATAATTGTGCAGCTAGCATGCTTCCCTCCCCCCCCCCTGTTTCGATGGGACCAAAATTTATCTTCTATAATTTTACATGCAAATATTTTTTAATACATAAAGTATTTTGTTTGAAATTTACAAAATTATTCTTAATTGGTCGCAAAAAAGAATAAGTAGAAAGAAAATATCTTGAAAATTAACTATTGGTTGTGGATAAAAACATGAAAATGATTGATTAACCCCAGAAAAGTTTTTCCAATGAGTCACAAGTAAAAGTAGCAGGATGTGCCAATCAACAAGGGAAAAAAAATCATATTTCCCCATGATTTTTCTACAAAATTCAAGTATTTTCCACAGTCTTTCGATAAAATTTCAGTATTTTTTTGCAACCTGTTCACGAAAATTGCGTTATCTCCCGCAATCCTCTGAAGAAAATAGTATTTTTTCTGCGACCGTTTGATGAATTTAGTTTTTATTTTGAGATCCTATGGGGAAATGTGCGCATTTCCCTACAAGCATTCGAAGAAATTTGCTTAATTTAGCGCGGTTTGTACTCATGTTTTTGTTTATTTCATCTGTTACCCCCCCCCCCCCAGATAAAAATGTCAACAAATTTTAATGCATATTTGCATAGATCCCAGGAGCCAGGAATAAAATTCACCGCCGAAAAAGCAGAATTCTGAATTTCCTTCGAAAAGTAGCATGTCTTAAGCACACAGAAGTCACTTTTTTTTTTTTTTACTCAGAACTTTGATGAAATTTGCATTTTCTTGCCACCTTTTGAGGAATTTTGCAATTTTTCAGCAGACATTTAACAAAATTTGTGTTTTATCCTCAGTGCTTTGTAGAAATTTGCATTTTCTAGTCACCTTTTGATGAGTTTTGCAATTTTTCAGCAGACATTTAACAAAATTTGCATTTTATCCCGAGTGTTTTGTAGAAATTTGGTTTTTTTTCACAATTTTTTTACAAACTTGCAAACCATGGTACGGGTCCCCAGGTGCCTGTGGGATAGTTAGGCCGTGGCTCTGGTCATTAGTGTTGGTTCTAGATAAAAAGGGTCACCGGGCAGGAATTTTTCAAAAAGGATACAGTGTACCCTTGTCCCCCAAAAATATCCTGAACTGGTTTGTTTAATCCCTTATAATTTGCAATATTTTCCAGGGATAAATTGAATTGTCACAAGGGCGAATAGGAAATGTAGCCTGACAAGGGAAAGGGGGGGGGGGGAGATTCATCCCAAAAATATTAATATTTTGTGTTTTTAATAGTAAAAAAAAAAAAAAAAAAAAAATGCAATTTTTGCTTCGGAACTCTATATCCCCCCCCCCCCCCACGGGAGAAGAGTGCCTGAATTCAACACAGTTTAAAACAAGTTTCAACTTTGTATTTCGCACATGTTATGAATGCATGTAATCATGCACATTTAGCAAATAATTCTGTATTCAAAAATGAAATATTAATTATAATTAATGGCGCTATTAGAAAAGAGTACTCAGGGTTCATACAGACTTGGGAAGAAAAAATCCAAGGAATCCAAAAAAGAGATTTACCCCCAGATTTAAAAAGGGGCAGGGCGCTACTGTTCTGAAAAAAGCATTTTTTACATTCTTCAGGGTTCTTTTTGGTTTTTAAGGCCACTTTTATATAGTTGAATCTAGAATCTAGCAGTTCAAAAAATTGTAGAAAAACAGAGATTTCGTTAAAGAATCTAAAAAAAAAATCTAAAAATTTCGCTAAAAAATTGATTAAAGGAAAAAAAAAGGTAAATTTTATTAAAAAATCGCAAAAAAACGGCCTATTTTGTTAAAAGATCGCAAAAAACAGCAGATTCTGTTAAATTATCGTGAAAAAACGGCAGATTTTGCTAAAAAAAATCTCGAAAAAACGGCAAATTTTCTTAAGAAATCGCAAAAAATGGAAAATTTTGTCAAAAGATAGCGAAAAACCGCTAATTTTGTCACATTTAAACACGAAAAAATGCAAATTTCGAAAAAGCGCAAAAAAAGCACATAGTTCATAACGGGAGTGGAATCGCCCCCTCTTTTCTCCCATTTCCATTGTAACCTTTTAAAAAATTTGCTGTGTTTTTTTTTTTTTTTGTTTTTTTTTTTTGCTTAGGATCATCTCTGTCATTCTGTCAAATTTCTTTCCAAAATTTAGAAAAATTAAGGTAGTCATTTCCGAAAATAAAGAAAGATCGGTCGTTACTCTAAAAATCAGGGCCGTAACTACCGCCGGGGCACTGCCCCAGGGCCTCCAAGCCTGAGGGGCCCTAAACTGATGGTTAAAAAAACTATTGATTTTAGTTTCTAGTCTAACTTCCTATAAAATGTCCAGCACCTAGTTAAATGTTAATAATTAAAAAATAATAATAAATAAATAAAATAACATGTTAGAATAAATGTTTTTGCATGTCTGTCGATATACTTCATACGTTTTGCATGCAAAAGCAACTCTATATAGTATAAAGAAGAAAATATGGACTTCTGATCGGTTGAATAATATAAAAAGAATCTAAAAAAAATCTAGAAAATCTTTCTTCTTTTCTATTAATAAATACATAAAATCGGAAAAAAATAATCAAAATCCATCGTTCAAATGGTTTTTAAACAGAAACATATGATTAAATTACATAAACTCAAAAATGAACCAAAACAAAACGCTCTTTAAAGTATTCCACCAATAAGAAGTCCGTATTTTCACCTCTATGCTAGCTTCAGTGGGATCGGCAAAAATTCCGTCGTCGCCAGGTGCCTGCCGAGTAGGGTTGTCCAATTCTGCTTTTTTTTTTTTTTTTTTTGTCATTTTTGGACTTATCATACTGTGTATGTTTAAACAACAGCGTGCAAAAGAAAAAAACTGCGTCCGGGGCAAAGTGTTAATTTGCTCCGGGTGCAAGGGGCCTCACTAGTTTGCCCCAGGGCCCCCAAGATTATAGTTACGGCTCTGCTAAAAATCTTACATAAAATGTATCACAATTTTTGACAAATAATCGAAAAAATATCATTTTCTTAAATTAGTGAAAAGAATCGTCAATTTTGTTTTTGGATTGTGAGAAAAATGCGAGTTTTGCCAGAGGATGTTGAAAAGATGCAAATTTCGTTCAGGAATCACAAAATAAAACAAACAAAAAAGAATTTTGACAAAAAATTTTGAAAAAAAAGGGACATTTCATCAAGAAATAGGAACAAATTTCGTCAAAAGGTCGCGGGAAAAAACTGCGTTTTTTCCTGTGGCACTTCGATAAAATTCGCGCTTTTTGTCTGTTGCATTTTGACGAAATTTGCACTTTTTCAGCGGCCATTTGGGAAAAAAAAATCGCATTTTTTTCTGTTTTCAGATGACAATATTCACTTTTTGTCGAAGATCATTTAACGAAATTAGAGTTTTTTCCACGGTCCTTTGACAAAATCCTTGTCAAAGGATTTTGTCAAAGGGCTATGCGCTATAGCGCGTCCGCATCATCGCTGCGTTTTTTCTAATGCGGGGCAAGAAGGGCGCTATTTTTTTAATCAGCGACAACAGGGGTGCTAGTTTTTGTTGTGAAAAAGTTAATCTTTCATCTGTATTACTTAGGTCTCGCGTCCCTGAGATGTATTCTTTGTTTTCCTGCTTAGTACATCGATCGTAATATCGGAGATGCGCGATGTCTAAAGTAAACAATCTCTCATGTTTCTAGTTCCTTCTATCTTCTGACGTAACTTCCGGTTGCAGGAAGTTATTCATTACGTATGTATTACATCATCGCCACGTGCCGCTCCTGATTGGATGCTGGGACTGCACATGCTTTGCGCATGCTTTGAGCTGCTTGAAAGCAACTATAAATACTTCTGAAGAGCTGAGTCTCTCTCTTCTGTTTGCTTTACAATGTGTTGATGTGTGCTGCACTAGTCACGCTAGTTTGTGCCTTTGCAAGTAGCAAGGCTTAATTCATTTATTATGTTTTTAATTTAATAAAGAGTTTAGTTTTTAACTTAGCCATTTTTATTCAGAAGTCACTATGTCTGTCTTTCTTTACACTTTAAGGCCTGGTGGTTTTTTTCAAACTACCCTATATTTCTCAAGATCCGGTTATGGGCCGAATGCGTTTTAAATTTAAGGAATATAAATATCTAATTAAGTAAAGTGAGATAAGTTTTGACTCTGATTTATTGGCCAAGAATACTTGAGAAGGGGGGCCTACTACGCCTTCAATGTTGACTCAAGACAGCTGTTGTTTTGATAATGGCGGTCGGCAGATGTTTTGATTATGCACTTCATGAAAAAGCTCCATTTTGTTTCTCTTTCCTAGTGAAGATTAAATGAAAGTGTTTATCAGATAGATGCAAGGCAATTTATCTCTTTTTAAGTGGTGTGCTTGCAGCTGATAACGATGTGCCGTGAAGTTGTTTACATTTGAACTGCTGATAACAAGCTTGCTGCCGGTGATGTTTGTGCTTACTTGTGGTTCTTGTGGTTTACATTACAGCTGTTAAAGAAAGTGGATGGTGTTTTTCTCCATTTTGGATAGTTGTTTTAGTGTGAATTATTGAGTGCTCACGGTGTGCCAATGGAACTTACTCATCATGATGGAAATTTTTTTTTCAGATAGACACTGAATAATTTGGACTCAAGTTTATTTTTATTTGAACTTTAATGGCTTACTGCAATATATTACTTTATTGAATTAGTTTATAGGACTTTTTTGGGACTTTAAAAATTTAAATATTTTACTTGTTTTTGAAAAAAAAATTTTTTTTTGGTAAAAGTTAAATGTTAGAATTTTTTTGATAAAATTTAATTACAGGTATTTAAATGAAATAATTTGAATTTAAAAGTTTATATTTTTGATATATTGTGTGTTATTGAAAGGTTAGTTACTAAATATTAATTTAAATTAGTTAATGAAATTATTGGTAGTTTATGAATGTTGTATTTTAAAGTATATACTATTGTTGAATGATTCTTTTTAATATTCTATTGCAAATTTAAGTTTCTAACATTCTTTTATTATATATACAATATTGTTAAATATTTTTAAAGTGTTTTTGAAATATATTTGAATTTTTTTTCCCTAAGTACAAAATGGAATTTTCAGTTCAAAAGCTGAATAGCAATAACTATTCCACTTGGGCAGAGGAAATGCAGGTCTATATGATGGATCGTGGTGTTTGGGAATTTGTAGAGAAACCAGATCTTAAACCACCTGCTGATTTGGCTGGGAAGGAACTTAGAAATTTTGAATTGCGTAGAGATAGAGCATATACCTCAATTTATTTGAACATTGAGAAGCCATATCGTTCTATTATAAGCGATACTAAAGATGCTTATGTAGCATGGAAAAAGTTAAAAGAGCGATACCAGCCAACATCGCGTAGTAGGATTGTCAGCTTATTGGATAAATTTTTTTCATTGAGGTTTAGTAATGGGGATGACATTAGTATCTATGCAGCTAACCTTAAAAAGGTAGTTAATGAATTAGCAGATGCTAACCATAAAATGGATGAAATGTATCAGTCTTTCCAACTTATTAGATTTTTACCCCCTAAGTTTTCAGGAATTGTACAGTCAATTTATAGGTGGGATGATACAGCATTTACTTTTGATAATGTTTTAAAAGAATTGTTAGTTGAAGAGGATAGACTGAGACAGTGTCATAGTGACCTTGAACGTGTGGATGCATCTGCATATAAAGTTAAAGTTAATAAACAGGGGCATAGAAATAATAGTGTCAAATCCAATAAACAAAAAGAAATTAGATGTTTTAATTGTTCTGGCTTAAACCATTTTGCCTCTAATTGTCCAGAAAAGAAACCAAATTCTACTAAATTTCAGGGTAAAAAGTCGAAGCCAAAGGGGAATTTCAACAGGGACAATTCAAGTTACATTGTAGAGGCTAACTACAGTCAAGGTAGTAAGAGTCCTGATGATTTGTCATGGGTTGTAGATTCCGCTGATTCTTCACATTTTTGCCGTAATAAGGACTTATTTGTTGAACTTAGACCAGCAGGCGATACAACAGTATCAGTTGCTATTGGTGAAGATTCTTGTCCAGTTGAGGGCATAGGCAAAGTAGAATTTTTGGTAAAAGTAAAAGGTACCCAAAAGAAAATAACTTTAAATAATGTTCTTTATTCTCCTAAGTTGAGAAGGAATTTGTTTGCTGGTTGTGCTGTGGATAAAAAGGGGGGCAAATTTGTTGGCAAAAATGGTAAAATTTTCGTGTATAACTGTAAAGGGGAATTGGATTTCTTTGCAAAAAGAGAAAATGGCTTGTATTTTCTCCGACCAAAATACCCTAATAATGTCAGAGAGCATGTAAATTTAACTCAGTCTACGGTTTCTGACCTTGAGGTTTGGCATAAGAGATATGGTCATATCAACACAAATTATATAGTTGAGACCAGTAAAAATGATAGAGTTCGAGGGTTACCTAGATTGAAAAATCAGGAACTTAATTGTGAACCTTGCCGTTTAGCAAAGAATCGACGGATAAGTTTTAAACCATTACCCGGGAATAGAACACGTAAGGCTCTTGAACTTATTTTCACTGACGTTTGTGGACCAATGCCAGTCCCTTCAATCGGTGGTTCTCGTTTTTTTGTCTCTTTTATAGATGACTTTTCTAAAAAGGCTGTTCTTTTTCCAATTAAAAGAAAAGATGAGGTTTATGAAACTTTTGTTAGGTTTAAAAATAGAGCAGAGAGGTTCACGGGAAACAAAATTAAAAGTATAAGGTCAGATAATGGGGGCGAATATTGTAATGACAGATTTAAACAGCTTTTTGACAAGGAGGGGATACATCATGAGAAAACGAATCGGTATACACCGGAACAAAACGGAACTGCAGAGAGATTCAATAGCACTGTAAATAATGGGATTCGAGCAATGTTGAAGGATGGTAATTTAGACCAAAAATTTTGGGCTGAGGCAGCAGTCTGTTTCACTTATGTTTGGAATAGAGTTGTCCACCAGGGTCAATCTAAGACGCCTTTTGAATTATATGGTGGAAAACGTCCTTCAGTAAGTCACTTAAAACCGTTCGGATGCACTGCATTTATAGGGATCCCCAAACAACTCCGTAAGAAATTTGACATGCGTGCTACCAAAGGTATCATGGTTGGTTATGCAGGGCAAACTAAGGGATATCGAATTTATAATCCTGAAAAGGGTGTTGTTGAGGAGACTATAAATGTTAGTTTTAATGAAAATGAGATGTTTAGTGGTCGCGTCCTGGGCACCATGGGTCGTAATCCTGATAACGGGAAAGTTTTGCCTAAGAGTAGAATCCAGTATTTTGATACAGATGAATCTGATTCTGACTCAGAACCTCATCAAAATAAACTATTAAAATCTGATAAATCTCTAGGCACTCCCGAAAAGGTATTAGCTCATTCTGAAACAGAAGAGTCAGATAATGAATCTCCTGTGCAGGATAATTTAGATTTTGAAAAAACTCCTTGTGAGGCTATTAAATGGGTCAGAAAAGCTGTTATGCGAAAAGATAACTCTCAAAATGATATATATTACGGTATTGAGGGAACAAATACTAGGCTTCGATCTCATAGAGACGTGGAGAATTATTGTAGAGCTAGAAACATTGATTATAGAAAAGAATTTTTTAGTTTTAAAAAGAAAGATGATTATTCTGGTGTAGAACCCCGTCCCAAAGTTGAGCACCATGAGGCTAACATAACTGAGGTAAAAGTACCGTCATCTTATTTTGAGGCTGTACATTCTCCTTTTAAAAAGGAATGGTCTAAGGCGATGGATGATGAAATTTCAACCATGAGAGAAAGGCGCGTGTGGGAGCTTGTCCCCAAGCCTAAAGATCAGAAAATTTTAGGCAATCGCTGGGTATACTCCATTAAACATAATGAGAAAGGTGAAATTGCTCGTTATAGAGCAAGACTTGTCGCACAAGGTTTTAGGCAAGAAAAAGGTATCTCTTACGAGGAGGTTTATAGCCCAGTGGTTGATTTTTCCCTTATAAGACTATTTTTTAGTATACTAGTCTGTTTCTTTGGTTGGGTTCATCGTCAAATTGACATAAACTGTGCATATTTATATGCAAATTTATCAGAAAAGGTTTTTATGAGTCAGCCTCAAGGGTATGTTGATAGTGAAAAGTCCAACTATGTTTGTCACCTTAAGAAGGCAATCTATGGTCTCAAACAAAGTGGACGTGAGTGGTACTTTGAGCTTCAGCATGTGCTTGAAGAATTAAGTTTTAAGAAATTGAAATGGGCAAATTGTGTTTTCATATTTAAAAGAAAAGTTCTATTGTTGTTGTATGTGGATATTATACTTTTTGGGCAAACAGAAACTTTAGTTTCTGAAGTCACAAATTTTTTAAAATCTAAGTTTGATCTTAAATTATTGGGACGTACAAAGAAACTCCTAGGTGTGGAATTTGATGAGGGGGATGGTAAACTTTTCATTCACCAAAAGAGTTATATTGAAAAGGTTTACAATATGTTTAAGGAATATAACCCCCCAATTACTTCTCTCCCCATTTCTAAAGGAGTTGTGTATTCAAAGTCAGACTGTCCAAAAGATGAAATAGAACTTAATGAAATGCAAAATATCCCATATCGCAATCTTGTAGGATGTCTTGCCTTTATAGCCAACAGAACTAGGCCTGACATTTGTTTTGCCATAAATCTTTTCTCCCAGTTTCAGGAAAATCCTGGACCAATTCATTGGAACGGGTTAATTAAGCTACTTGGTTATTTGTATGCTACTCGAGAGAGGAAGCTTGACTTATCTAAGATTGATAACCTTAAAGTAAGCTGTTTTAGTGATGCAGATTATGCCACTAATCGTGACGATAGAAAAAGTATGGGAGGTTTTTTATTACTTTTTGGTCAGGCACCTGTTTCTTGGAAGACTTTCAAGCAAAAGTCTGTCGCCCTTTCTACTATGGAGGCAGAATTTATTGCTCTTACTGAAGCTGCAAAGGAAATAACTTGGGTTAGACACATACTTAGTGAATGTTTTGAGATGGGTTTGTTTAAGGATGAGATAATACATTATGACCTTTATTGTGATAATAAATCTGCCATAGAATTTTGCAAATCTCCCATTGAAAATGCTAGATCAAAGCATATTGATGTCAGATTGCATTTTCTGAGAGATTTGGTATTTGAGAAGTTATTTAGTTTATGTTACGTTAAAAGTAACGATAATTTGGCAGATGTTTTTACTAAAGCTTTGGTTAAAGTGTCTCTTCAGAATTTTGTCTCAAAACTCTTTGTATAATTGTACTAAATATTTTTCTAACTTTTTTTTAAATTTTTAAACTGTGTACTTTAAAAAGTCATAGTAATTTTTCAGATCTTTGATATATCTTCTAGCATTTCATGTGATATTTTAAATGTTATGAATTTAACTTTTATCCAAGTTCTAAGAATAGTTTCAACTTTCTAAGAATTTTTGAAATGCCCTCTTGCAATGGTGCACTAAAGTTGGATTTCTTGTTAAATTATTGGACTTCAGGTATGATTGAAACTTACTTTAATGTAGTTTGTCATCATTGGGATGTTTGTTTTGTTGTCTGGGATATATATGCATTTAAAATGTTGTAATTGTTTTTGAATTATTGCATTTATTATTTATATATGTATTTTTCTTCCATTGGAATGAGTAGTGTAAGCAGTCTTGGTTTCTAATTGGAAGTGGCTTTGAAGATGTTTGAGTTTTTGCTATATAGTCTCTTGAAGTTTACTTTTTATAGAACATGTTTTAAGGGGATCTCAGTGATCGCGAGAGGGGGGCCTAATGTTGTGAAAAAGTTAATCTTTCATCTGTATTACTTAGGTCTCGCGTCCCTGAGATGTATTCTTTGTTTTCCTGCTTAGTACATCGATCGTAATATCGGAGATGCGCGATGTCTAAAGTAAACAATCTCTCATGTTTCTAGTTCCTTCTATCTTCTGACGTAACTTCCGGTTGCAGGAAGTTATTCATTACGTATGTATTACATCATCGCCACGTGCCGCTCCTGATTGGATGCTGGGACTGCACATGCTTTGCGCATGCTTTGAGCTGCTTGAAAGCAACTATAAATACTTCTGAAGAGCTGAGTCTCTCTCTTCTGTTTGCTTTACAATGTGTTGATGTGTGCTGCACTAGTCACGCTAGTTTGTGCCTTTGCAAGTAGCAAGGCTTAATTCATTTATTATGTTTTTAATTTAATAAAGAGTTTAGTTTTTAACTTAGCCATTTTTATTCAGAAGTCACTATGTCTGTCTTTCTTTACACTTTAAGGCCTGGTGGTTTTTTTCAAACTACCCTATATTTCTCAAGAGTTTTTGGATGAGGGGCAAGAGCAGGCGCGGATCCATGGGGGGGGTGGGGATCGCCCCCCTCAAACCAGTGTTGAATTCAGACTTTTTTCCGGAAGGGATTTCTGCGACTCTGTCGAAGACATTCCATTTTTCTGGAAAAAACACGAATTTCGTTAAAATGTCACTAAAAAGAGCTAATTTTGTCAAAGTGTCGCAGAAAAAGAGAGCAAATTTCATTAAAAGGTCGTGGAAAGAGCGCTAATTTTGTCAAAGGGTTGCAAAAAGGTAAGGCAAAATATCGCGGGAAAAGTACTCATTTCGACACAGGATCGCTGAGAAAGCGCGAACTTCGACATAAGATTGCTGAAAAATTGCTAATTTTGTCAAAGTATCACGAATTTCATCAAATTATTACGGGAAAAGCACGAATTTCATCATAGGGTCGCGGAAAAATGCGAATTTCGACAGAGATTCGCATAAAAAACGCAAACTCAGACATAGGATCGCTGAATAAGCACTAATTTGGTCAAAGTAGCGTGAAAAAGCGCGAATTTCGTCAAATTATCACTGGAGAAGCATGAATTTCATCACAGGGTCGGAGGAAAAATGTGAATTTTGACAGTGGATGGCGTAAAAAATGTGAACTTCGACATAGGATCGCTGAAAAGGCACTATTTTTGTCAAAGTGTTGAGCAAAGAGTTTGAATTTCGTCAAAAGTTTGAGGAAAGAACGCTACTTTTTTCAAAGGGTTGCAAAAAAACTGCTAATTTTGTCAAAGTACCGCGAAAAAGTGTGAATTTCGTCAAAGGATCGCGGAAAAAACGCGAATTTTGAAGAGGATTGACGTAGGGTCTCGCTGAAAAAACGAGATTTTTGTCAGTGTCATGCAAAAATCTCGAATTTCGTCTAAAGTTAGCTATTTTTTTCAAAGGGTTGCAAAAAAAGTGCTAATTTTGTCAAAGTATTGCGGAAAAGGGCGAATTTCATCAAGAGGTCACGGAAAAAGCGCTAATTTTGTCAAAGAGTTGGAAGAAAGGTAGGCAAAGAATCATGGAAAAAGTTTGAATTTCGACATAGCATCGCTAAAAAAGCGCGAACTTTGACATAAGATTGCTGAAAAAGCGGTAATTTTGTCAAAATACTGCAAAAAAGTGCGAATTTCGTCAAAGGGTCGCGGAAAAAACGTTAGTTTTGACAGAGGATCGTGTAAAAAACGCGAACTGTGGCATTGGATCGCTAAAAAGCGCGTATTTCGACATAGGATCGCTGGAAAAGCGCGAATTTTGTCAAAGTGTCGTGGAAAAATGGCCTACTTTTCTCAAAGGGCTGCAGAAAATTGCTAATTTTGTCAAAGTATCGCAGAAAAGAACCAATTTCGTCAAAGGATCATGGAAAAAACCCGAATTTTGACAGAGTATTGCGGGAAAAAAGTTGAAATTCGTCAAAAATGCCAAAAAATGCGAATTCCGTCAAAGAGTCGCGAAAAGAGCACAAATTTAGTCAGAAGATCACGGAAAGCATTTCATTTGATTATTCATTTAATAATAACTGTACAAGGAATGATTTCATGAACAGAAATTATGATTACGTTGATTCTATGTTTCTTAGTATCGCCCCTCCCAAAACGATCCTCTGGATCCGCCACTGGGAAAGAGGGGTGATATTTTTTAAACTAAAGGGCAGGAAGGGCGGCACGCACCCCTGAAACCCTCTGGGGGAAACTCTGCAAAAAATTTTAAGGACTTGCCACTTTTGTTGTTATTTATGTGGCATGCGCTTGCACACCCCAATTTTTAATGCCCCATTTGGAGAAAAGAACATTTCAAACAAATTTTTCTCTATTAGAACCTAATTATTGGTGCTGAAAATGCAAAGAATTCACAACCTTGGCGATTTTGTATGCTTAAATAAACAAGTAAACAATCAACTTTCCTATGCAATGACCAATGGTCACACACACAGAGATCAGTGAAATTCGAAACACTTATTACATATATCGCATACAACTATAAAAGAATTTTTAAATGTAAAAAAAAAAAAAAATGCTAATGCGACGTACGCGAAAAAATATAACTTTTGAATTTATTCTTTTAGAGCAGCGATAAGTTAAAGTGTCCTAAAGCTGACATCTAACAAATATTTAAAGCATTACTTATTTTCTAAAACAATTTAGAATGAGTTTTTCTTTCTTCTTAAATCAAAGATATCTTGGATTTGGAAAATTGATAATGCTTTAAATATTTGTTTTACTTAAAGATGTCAGTTTTAGAGCACTTTACCTTAATCACTTTCTTTGAAGGTGAATGTTGTCCATGACATACATAGAAAACTGAAAAAAGCACCATTATTAACATCCTTGTAAGATACTAGTCACCATTATATGCTATTGAATTTGTTAATTAAATTATGTACACATACATTTAAATAAAATATAGATCAAACTATTTACAACAATAAAATCTACTTTGGGTTCCATAAAAAACTGGAATACAAATGATTAATCACAACAGTATTAAAAACAAAAAATATTGATAAAAAAATTTATCGAAAAACTTTATGTAGTAAAAAGTGTATGGAAAGAAATTTGGGCTAAATAATAAACAAAATAATAATATTAAAATCAATTTCTTATGAATTTATTTGCAATTTTTGTTATCTAATTTGTCTAATTTCTGCAATTCTTTTTTGTTTGTTTGCAGACATAATGTTTTCATTTCTAAGTAGTGCCTAATGAATCTGTACGAATCCTGGCACTGCACAACTATTTAGTCAAGTTTTGGCACCATCCCCGGCGAATTGCAGTTTGAAATAAAATTAAAATGACATCAAAGATGGCAGAGTATGTGCGAAAGCAGAATGAAGTAAAAATATGTGACATTGAATAAACACTTTCAAATAATAATAATTAATAGTAATTCTAAAATAAATCTTGTGAATTGATTATTATGCCAAATGATGTTGGTACACGTGATAACATGACATGCATTTCCGGCTCAAAAATTAATAAGAGAATTTTTTTAGCAATTATTAAATTACTTTAAAATATTCTGCGCAGTTTAATTTTTACATTAATATTAACAACATCAAAAAAACAGTTGATTACATCAACAATAAAATAATATTGAATAATGAACAGAGAGTACTTACTTTCGAAGTTTTCAGAGAATGAATAGATCTGTTCTTCTAATTTCTTCTTAAATTAATCCATAATTCGTTAAAAATCACTTAATAAACAAAATAACTTAAATAACTTAATTAATAATACACAAAAATAATTTAATTTTCCAAAAACAATAACAAATAGAGTTGGCCGAGGAGTCGAGGAGTCGACTCTAAATCTCGACTCCTTACAAGTGAATCGAACTATCGACTCCTATCTGGCTAACGGAGTCGACTCAAAAGAGTCGAACTTTCATTTCAACTCAGTTTGGGATTCGGAGTCGAAGAGTCGAAAAGTCAACTCACTCATTCAAAGAGTGGTTGGACCAGTTTAACAGAGTGTCGGACTTGGAGAGTCGAGAGTTGAAGATTGGATGGTCGACTCTTCGATTCTTCGACTCCTTGAAAACCACTCTTTCGACTCGGTATCAGATTTCGACTCTTCGAATCCGCGCTGGGCTTTTTATCAAAAAACAAATGTCTTGGTTTGTCTTTATATTGGGGTTGGGGATTTTGGGAAAAGTGGAGGCAATGTAGATGTGCATTTCACGTGTAATTAGGAAGATACCGAATGAATGAAAAGAGTGGGAGGGGCAGAGAAAAAGGGGCATTCTGCTGGTTATTTCTGGAAAGATTAATTGAATTTATGGAAAAAGGGGCGTTCAGCAGGATATTTCTGGGAAGATTAATTGAATTTATGATAAGCTTGTGCCGATTTCCGTATTGAGGAAAGATAGAACGATCAAACAAAGCAGATATTATGTTTGTATCTTTTGCTAAAAGAAAGTAGAACTGGTTAGGGAAATATTTCCAACTGCCTTTATCTGATACAATATAGAAAAAAAAAGTTGAAGATAGAGAAATAAAATTTTACTTTATAGCAAATTGTTTAAAAAACAGTGTTAAATTAAGACACATTTTTTTCGAGAAGAGATTTCTGTGGGTGTAGGTGGATGTTATAAAGAATTTTGGGTGGGGTAAAGACTGCACTCTTTTATCATTTAAAACACAAAATGTCTGATATTTCCGGGGGGGGATCTCATTGTTCCGCGGGAAGCCTGACCCCCGGGCCACTTTCCGAATTCACCACTACTAAAAAGTTTTATGAGTTTATTTTATGATTGATGTATTTTAGATAAAGTGTTGTCCTTCATTTGATTACGAATATATTCTTTTAATATGTATTTTTTTTAATAAATTATAAATGTTTGCAGATAATGTAAAACTGGATATAATTTTCATATAATTTTTTAAAGTTTAGGTGGTCGATTTTTTTAAATATTCCTTTTTTCAAACCAGATTCGGGTAATATTTCCTGTTTATTTTATTTTATTTATTTGATCTATTTTTTTATTATTATTTATTTATTTATTTATTTATTTATTTTGGTAGCGTAAATAAGTTTTGAGTGTCAATCGGGAGGAGAGGGGATCACAATGTCATAGCTGCCAAATTTTACGCTTATTTTTTACAGTTATTTTTTATGAAGGGAATTTGCTTGTTTTCCCAAATTTCCGATGATTTTAAAATACATTTTTTTTATTTATTATTATTTTTTTTAAATAGTAGTAGGATAAAAACATAAAACCTGGCAGTTACTCAGTATATTATCATGATTTTATAAATAGCATTTCAAAAGGAAGTCAATTATAAAAACTGTAAATATCAGGGGAAAAATTAAAAAATTAGTCTCCCCGCCGCTTTATTATGATCGCATAAGGGGTAAATTATGTCCCAGACACTGACATTTTGATAGATTTGTAAAATGACATTTATTAAAATTACAGAAAACTTGCAAATATTCATAATTTTTTTAGAGGAGCTCACAGGTCCAACCAGGCCCGGTACAAGCGAAAGCTACCCCAGGCTAATGTAAAATAAAACGTTCTATCCGGTCCCGACCCGTACAAATAAATAAATTAATAAACTTACCCGGCCCGGTTCAATTTCTGCAAAAAAAATCCGATTTTTCTTACCATACAATAATTTTCTTAAGAATATTTTATGCACATTCATGAGCAATATTTTAGTTAAGTACGTATTCGCAAGACAAAAAATACACAATAGCAACAACAATGTTATCGTTTACTTAGATTTTTAGACTCTTCAACATTCGTTAAAAAAATAATGTAATTTGGAATAAAAGAAAAAAAAGAGGGTTAAAAATGTCGTAGCTTTTAAAGCTGTATAATATAAAGTAGATTTCTGAAAATATTTCTCTGAATTTATTAAATCTGTTCTTAAATTCAAAAAAGCTACTTTCTTACACATTTCTAAATTCATTTTTAGTTGGAAAAAAAAAAAACTTGTAAAATTGAAAAGTTTTCTTATTCAGAAATTATGAAATTGGCGCTTTCCAATTTTTGGCAAAATACATTAGAAAATTACTCTTAAAATTGAAGTTTATATTGCAAGGGAACCTGTCGTTTCATGACAAGAATACATTTTTTCTTCATATGTAATGTATTTATTAAAAAATGGAAATGCTGTTTGATTTTTCATCTCCTCTATAGCTGCCTGTCAATTTTTAAAGTTCTAAATAAAAATATATCAGAAATTATGTCAATGCTGAGTTTTTTTTCTAGAATTGAATCTTAAATTTTCTAATATCTCTTCACCTCTTCAAACACACTACAACAGCTCCGTTTTTTTCTTTTTCGTATTTAGTTTGATGAGCAGTTCATCATTTATTAAACAAATGGGAAACGTTATTTGATTCGAAATCCCCTCAATAGTTAGGCTATCAATTTTATAATTGTACATTTAAAACATGCTGACATTGAGCCCTGCAATATAAAGCTTATGTGAAACGAAAAATGCAATTTTCTACAAAACAATGAGACTCAGGATAATCGCTATTATTTTCCAGCAAACTACTGTTGTCCCCTTTTTTTCATAATTTTAGTTTTAATAAATTTAGAAATAGACTAGACCGGGGAGGGGGGAGATATATTTTTTGCATTATATTTTCTACAGAATCTAAACGTAAAGTAATTAATTTCTTTTTAATTCGATGATACGATACCTTTCCAACATAACCAACACGACATATATGTAAACGCACACATATTAAAAAAAAAAAATTTAAAAATCAATTAACTTAATTTATACTAAAATTTCTCTTTTTTGTGGGGGGGGGGATATTTGTGAATAACTAATAATTTATAAATGTAAGAACATAATGAACTTAAAGTATTCGTTTTAAATTTTTAAGTAAAGAACCCTCCCCCCTCTCAAAAAAAAAAAAAAAAAAGAAAGGAAAGAAAACAGTCTAGTAATTTTAAACGCTGTGATTACCGGATCCTGGCTCGAAGCTCCAGCCTATTTTTAGCGGCACTCGGGTCGGGCCTTACTTTATTGTACAAGCCTTGGATTGGGCCTTGTCATTGCATTCTCCCAATCCGAGCTCGAGACTTACTTTTGACTAAAAGACTGGTTCGGGTCTAACCTTTTTTTCCTCGTAGCGATCGGAAGGGAACTCGTCTATAGCGAATTTTTATTTAATGTTATTCCGTCTTGGAGGATTTTACTTTGTAGCATTTTTCAGATTTTTAAGTCTCTATTGCGTAGAATAGCACATAATATGTGGATTAACAATATTAATATCAACTGAAACATTTACATACAAATTAACATTAATTAAAAAATGAATATCATAGCATAGGGTTCTTTAAAAATAAAGATTATAAACATAAAAAAAAATCTAAAATATTAATTTTTGATTAGAACTTCTCAAACGATCCATATTTTCTAAAAATTTAATTATGACGGATCAGGCTAAGAAGAAGATTTTAACTTTTTTCTTGTCGGGTTAATAACTGTTCTGTACGAAGCAAGTTGGCCGAACATTTATGTTTTTTACCAACCAGGTCATTATTTTTTATACGTTCTGGGCCGGTAAAAGACTAAAAATTTCGGCTCTTACCACAAAAATGTATCTTTTATCCAAAAACTAAAACAAAATAATTCGAGCATACATTTAAAAATTCTCTTTTGTGCGATATACGTGATAGAAGACATAAATTTGCGTCTTTTTTACACCCAACCAACCAATCGTAAGTCAGTCGGGAGTCGACTCACTATCTCGACTCATTAACTAAGTGAATCGAGTCAGAGTCGACTCCTCAAGATGAATCGAAATGCCCAACCCTAATAACAAACTTGAACAACATACCGCTAACGCGGCTGAATACGAATACGATCGTAGACGAAGCACTCACAACACAATGTAGCCTTACGCGTTATAGCGAAAGCTCGATAATATAGTTCCTTCCAAAGAAGAAAAATGTAATATTATTCTTTTATTTCCAGGATATGTTGCATTGTTTTTCTCTTAATGAATAACTTTTATGCTGTTATGAATGAAATAAATCTTAACAAAGTACAAACTTATCATTTCGTTTGGTTTTGATAACATCCGATGTTTCAAAACTGAGGAAGCATAAGGTTCATTTTTGATCCATATATACTCAAATCGATATGAGTACATCAATATACTCATTTTTGAGTACTTCATTTTTTACAGTGTATACATTTTTATTTCCTCAAGTTTAAATGTTTTACAAAAATGTTTCAGATATAGCTGAATTGACTCCAGTTTAATGTTCTTGTTTAATAAACGATATTTCAGAAACAGAAACTTTCCAAAAACGAACATTTTAAAATCTTAAATGTTTCGTTTAAAAGCAAAGTTCAAAAGCTTTTCTAATTTAGAGATGAAATGAGACAGAAACATTTTGCGCTATGAAAATCATATTATTGTAACGTATGCTACATGAAATGTGCTTCAGAATTTTATCTAAATGCTTGAAAAGCATATGAAATATTTGGTAATTTGTTTTTATTCATTTTATATTCATGTTTACCTCTAAAGATAGTTACAGTTATATTTTAGTTAGATAATAGGCATTTACTATGCGATTTAATAATTGAAAAAATAGCCATAAAATTATTCGAAAAAAAAATGTGGACCTTTCTTTTTTTGAAAACCTATAATTTTTTATTTATTTCTTTATTTTAGCAAAAATGGTGTTTCTGATAAAAAGAAGTTTATTGAAAAAATCTGAAATTTTTCGAGCTTTTTTCTTTTTTTATTGAAAGATATTTCAGAAACTGTAACTTTATACAAGAGAATATTGGATGCTCTTAAATATTGCATGTTAAACCTTGTATGAAATGCTTTCAAATTAGATATCAATAAAGAAGTATAAATTTTACTTACGTGAAACGTTTTTCGTACGCGAAATGTTTTACGTAGTTGCTAGTACGTGAAAATCTTTCTAATATTCTTGTAGTTTATTGTACGTAAATATTATTAAAAAAAATCATTTAAATAGTAAAAAAAAATGCTGTTTATAACAAGTTTTGACTTCCGTACCTGAAAAGAAAAATATTAGTATATGTATGCATCCCATGTTTCTCTGTCGCGGTTCTTTTACTCGAAAACTATAAACGTGGAAAGGGATGGAAATCCGGAACAAATCGGGGCAGGAAATAAATACAATAAAACAAATAAAGATCCAGTAATAAAAAATTAAAGTGTATCTATATATACAGTGGCGGTCATATGTTTCCGGCCAGCAAAAATTTTTCAGTTAATTTGTAAATATACCCATATGAAGAGGAATCTCAAAGCGATACTTATACATTTTATTGACATACTAGCTGACCCGCCCGGCGTTGCCCGGGTCCGTAATAATAATGTTGAACGCACTTGGAAATTTTGTGATTTTATCTTTAACTCGAAATTCGTGTAAATACACTGTTAAAAATTTGGCCCTTTTGCTGCATCGTCACTCCACCGCTTTTATAGATAATGATTACTTCAGCTTATTATGGAGCATTCTCATAGGTCAAAAGAGAGATATTCTATAAAAGCGGGGGGAGTGATGATGCAGCAAAAGGGTCAAATTTTTTACAGTGTACATTATATTAACACTAGAATTACCGAGGCGGGTCATCTGTGACCTAAGTCGTGGTTTTTCGCTCGTATCACTGTTGCTTTTCAAAGTAAAACTTTGAAACTAATTGACTTTTCCTGAATATTTAGTATAATGCTTCAACACGAGTTTAGTTGAAATCGAACGAAAACTTTTTTGTATACACATCTTTATACCTAGAATTACCATGCTGGGTCATCGCTGACCCGAGCAAAATAATTGCATTTTTCATTAATTTAAACAGGAATTTTAATTTTTCAATAGCATAAGAATAGTGCAAGGATAAGTTCCGAAGTTCTTTTTTAGAAAAGCGAGAAAGGAATGTGCATATGTACAGGTGCGAAGGGGGAGGGGGTGGCATGATCACATATTTATTATGCATTTGAAAATCAAATGTGCGTGTTTTTTTTATCATATCTCAAGCTATTTTTAGAATGTTGCAGAAAGTTGTTATTTAGCTTACCCCTTAGAAAGTAACTAAAAAGAATATTTTGCCTGTCCTAAACGACGCAGAAGAAAAAAATGATTGTTTGTGGTATTCTAGTGTCTCACATTTATAGTGATGGTGCGATGACATAGGTTTTTCGAATGATAAAATTTTAAAATTGCAAAGCGAATTGTCTTTTAATCATTTTAGAGACAAAATTTAGTGACGAATTCAAGATTGTCATCATCTGATAATGCTGGCAATCTTGACGTAAATGACAAAACAATTTTTCTTAAAAATGACTATAAAATTTCATCGTTCTTATTCAGTACAAGTTGTTGTAAGCTGAATTAAAATAGCCAAGTATATAATAGCCAAGTGTTGTGGAGAAAGTCATAAAACACAAATAAATCATAAAGTATTTTGAAAAAAAAATTAAAAAAAAGAAAGAATTAAAAAAGTGAGAAAGATACAAAATGAATCACTCTTCGAAGCGATTTGGATCATCGAACTATATGGAAGTTAGAGCCACAGTGTTCAATATTTTCTGACCTATGAAATGTCTAGTGATTCAAGATTTATTGGTCAGAAATTTTTGGACAGTTTTTAAAGATACAACAGATTCTAATATAAGCAGAAGAGTTTTCTTGCTAAGACAATAGATAAATACAATGAAAAAGAACGTGAAGATATCTGTCCATGGAATATCACTGATATTTCTAACGAACAAAAAATGTTGCCAGATAAAGCAATGCTAAGACAATAAAACTAATACTTTTTGCGGAAACTGTTTGTAACTTGTGTTTACATTATATACAGTAAAAAGAAAAAGAAAAATGACCATGGCATTTTGTGTGAATTGAGTGTACGGTAAACTGTATAAAATGTAAAAGTGTAAGTAAAATGAAAAATCAAGGATATGTATACGTCAATAAATTTATTGTGTTGAAATATCTAATTAATCTGTAGGTTATTACTCAATTTAAATCGATTTATCATACGTATATATATTATTTAAAGAAGTTATCAAAACCTTAAAGCTAAAATTAGAAATAAAAAATTCCTTGTGGTATCTATTCTCAAAATTTCATATTGCGTAATAGTCTAGAAGCTAAATTATATTGATTATTAATTAAAAATTATTGTATTCATTGTGAATACTTATTGCGTACATTTATCTTCCATATAAAACAAGAATAGCGTCTTTGAAAGCCATGGGTCAGAGATGACCCAGACCGGTAGTTCTAGGTATACAAGAAACGCGGTAATTCTAGTGTTAAATACGTACCCCCTGATTGTGTCAAAAATTGGTTTAAAAAACTAATATTTAGCTCCAAAAATACCCAAAATGACTGCAATGGGAAACGCAGGTGGGAATATATGTGTAACGATTGCGTGATTTTCGTGTTAAAGTGTATATATTTATCCTTAAAATTACTGTTAAGTGACTTAACTAAATACTTTTTTCACATAGATATCCCAAGTGAAATATTTTGAATTTCAAACTAATTATATCACTCTTAAATCCGACTATACCGTGAATGAAATCGATTCTCGATGATTAGCTAAAAGGTTAGTATATAGTATTATAATTTCAGAGCCATTTTATAAAAATAGGTGTATATTTTTTATCAAACATGCGTAATGTTCATTCTGGGAACAAAATCCTAACCGTAACCTAATTGTATTGTAATCATAACTTGTCTGTAACCTAGATGTATCTTAACAGAAACCTAACTGTAACTTAAATAAACCATAAATGTAACCTGGCCGCCAACTTATCATAACCTACCCATAATCTAACCACAACCTAACCGCAACTTCACCTTAACCTAACTGTAACTTAACCATGACCTAACTGTAACCTAACTGGAAATTAAGTATAACCGGAACGTAATTGCAACCTAACTGTTACCTAACCGTAACCAAGTTATAATTTAACTCTCACAATAAACGAAATATCTTAACCATCTCGCGCTAAGTACTTAGTTTCACATTCCGCCGCTACGGAGCGCATTATGTTTTGTAGAACATCCGAATTTTAGGTTTGGATTCGATTCATGTTCATGGAAATTATTTTGTCTTTTTCGGATATGGTTATGGTTGTTTGAAATATTTTTGTTCAGTTTAGTTTCGGTTCAATTCAGATTTCGTGGGTTTTTTTCCCTTTCAAGTGGGATTTTTAAGTTCGGATCGGGTTGTACTTCCATGGAAATTATTTTACCTAATTCCAATGAGGTTATACTAAACTGAAATATTTTTGTTAGGTTCAGATTAGGTTTGGTTCAAATTTCGGGATTTTTTTTTTTTTAGAAATCTTTTGGTTCGGATTGGGTTTATGTCCATGGAAATTATATTCTCTTGTTCGTATCTGGATATAGTTATTTGGAATATTTTCGTCGGATTCAGATTTGGTACGATTCAGATTTCAGGTATTTTTTCAAATTGATTTTACAGGTTCTGGTCGGATTCATATCCAGGGAAATTATTTTGTTTTGCTCGGATCCGGTTTTGGGTCATTGGAATATTTTTTTCGGGTTCAGATGTCGTTCAATTCAGGTTTCGTTTTTTAATGAAATTTTTAGGTTTAGGTTGGGTTGCGCATCAATTATTCTGCATTGTTCGAATAAGGATATGCTTCCCTGGAATATTTTTGTCAGATTCAAATTTAGTTCAGTATTTTAGGTTCGGATTAGGTTCATGTTCATGGAAATTTTTTGTCTTGTTTAGAGCCGGGTATGGTTCTGTGGAATATTTTTGTCAGGTTCATATTTGGTTCGATTCAAATTTCAAGTATTTTTTTCAAACGGAATTTTAGGTTCGGATCGGGTTCATGTCCACGGAAATCATTTTCTCTTATTCGAATCCGGTTATGGTTCTTTCGAATATTTTGATCGGATTCAGATGTAGTTTGCATAAAATTTCAGGACTTTTTTCAAATGGAATTTTTTAGTTTCAAGTCAGGTTTATGATCACGGAAGTTATTTTGTCTTGCTCTTATCGGGTTATAGTTCTTTGGAATATTTTCAGCGATTTCAGTTTTCGTTCTGGTCATTTTTCGGGTTTTTTCAAAGAAAATTTTTAGGTTTGGGTCGGGTTGAATTAGGGGCGGATCCAGAGAATCGTTTTGGGAAGGGCATTTCCGAGATTTTAGTTTGACGAAATTCATGCTTTTTTTCGCTATCTTTTGACGAAATTCGCTCTTTTTTCGGGATACTTTGACAAAAATTCAGCGATCCTATGTCGAAATACGTGCTTTTCAGCGATCCTACGTCATAGTTTGCGTTTTTTTCGCGATCCTCTGTCAAAATTCGCGTTTTTTCTCGACCCTTTGACGAAATTCCCACTTTTTCCGGATCATTTGACGAAATTCGCGCTTTTTCGCGATACTTTAACAAAATTAGCGCTTTTTCAGCAATCCTATGTCGAAGTTCACGGTTTTTCAGCGATCCTATGTCCAAATTTGCACTTTTTCCAAGTTCCTTTGCCTTCCCTTTAAGCAACCTTTTGAAAAAAATAGCGCTCTTTCCTCGAACTTTTGACGAAATTCGAGCTTTTTACACAACACTGGCAAAAATCGCACCTTTTCAGCGATCCTATGTCGAAGTTCGCGTTTTTTACGCGATCCTCTCTGAAAATTCGCATTTTTTCCGCGACGTAGCGCTCTTTTCTCGAACTTTCGACGAAATTCAAACTTTTTGCGCAACACTTTGACAAAAATCGCGCCTTTTCAGCGACCCTATGTCCAAGTTTGCGTTTTTTACGCGATCCATTGTCAAAACTCGCGTTTTTTCCGCGACCCTGTGATGAAATTCGTGTTTCTTCAGTGATCATTTGACGAAATTCGCGCTTTTTCACGATACTTTGACAAAATTAGTGTTTTTTCAGCGATCCAATATCAAAGTTTGCGTTTTTTACGCAAACCTCTGTCGAAATTCGTATTTTTTTTCGTAATAATTTAACGAAATTCGCGCTTTTTCGCGATACTTTGACAAAATTAACGCTTTTTCAGCAAATCTATGTCGAAGCTCGCGCTTTTTCAGCGATCCTATGTCGAAATTAGTACTTTTTTCGCTATACTTTGCCTTCCTTTTTACCAACCCTTTGACAGAATTAGCGCTTTTTGCTCTTTTTCCGCGATACTTTGAATTATCGTTTTTTTGCAAACATTTGACGAAATTCGTGCTTTTCCTCCACCTTTTGACAAAATTCAAGCTTTTTCCGCGACACTTTGACAAAACTCACGCTTTCAGCGATCTTGTGTCAAAATTTGCGTTTTTTAGCGATCCTTTGTCAAAATTCTTTTTTTTTGCGCAACCTTTGACAAAATTCGTGCTTTTTCCTCGATCTTTTCCCGAAATTCGTTCTTTTTCCGCTACACTTTGACAAAATTAGCGCTTTTTAGCGACATTTTAATGAAATTCGCGTTTTTTCCGAAACAGTAGAATGTCTCCGACGGAGTCTCGGAAATCCCTTCTGGAAAAAAGTCTGAATTTAACACTGGTTTAGGGGGGGGCGATCGCCCCGATCGTCCCCCCCCGTGGATCCGCGCCTGTGTTGCATGTACACTAACATTATTTTTCCTTGATCGGATCGGGGTATGCTTCATTTGAATATTTTTGTGGGATTCAGATTTGATTCGGGTCAGATATCATATCCATAGTTTTTTTTTCAAATGGAATTTTTAGGTTCGGGTCGGGTTTATGCTCATGAAATTTTTGTCTTGCTTGGATCGGAGTATAGTCTGTTTTTTTTTCTGGTTGGGAACGGGTTATGTGTTAATACGCCTAAAAATTATGGTTTGCTACTATTCTTTTAGTGACTATTTTTGATATATAATTTATTTTGCTATTTGATAATTTATTACTGTGTATGTATCCTCTGCCGATTCGAACAATTGTACGTCAAACAGCCATTTCATTTTTGTTTTAAAAACAAAGTCTTAATAAAATATTAACTTAAACGACGATCTGACGTAACAGCTGTATTCCGAAATCCTAAGTTAAATTGACATTTTGGCAGTCTATGAATTTTAAAGGTCTTTGGGAGAAAAAAAAACAGTCACTTTTGAAATGTCAAAATCTCAAATTAGTTTCTTTAATAGATTAAAAAGAAATTAATAGAGTGGAGTATTATCTCTGGAGGTTATGCTAAAAATGTAACCCTACATTAAGTCCAATTAAGTACCAACAAAAGCACGTGGTTTGACACGCCTATCAATTGAAACAGGTTTAAACTCGTATTTTGTTGCGCTTGTTTCTTAAAAAGAACTAATCTATCACTTCACCGGTAAAAAATTATTAATTATTTTATCATATGTGTTTTAAATATCAATATAGAGAATTATTTAAACGTTTTGCTTGAAAATATAACATTATTTTGTAAATACATAAAAATCGTCTGCAGTCAGAAATCTATATTTTAGATTAATATTTATTACTTAAGTTTTCATACATGATTTTTAAAGAATGTTTTCATCATTATATTTTAAATATTTATTTACATGCAATTATTAAGTCATAAACATTTTTCATCTACGTTATAAAGTACTTAAAATTACATTAATGAAGGAAACTTTTAGTTATACAATTTTTAGTTCGTATCAAATGTTTTCAATATCTTATTTAATTTTAATTTGATATTTAATTATTGCTAATTTTCCAATTTCCTTCATTTTAAAAACGAAAATTTATTTTAATAAATAATAATAGAACAAAGACCATTTTAAAAATTTGGTATTTCCTCTTAAAATATGCTTCAATTGTAATTCATTTCTTTCAATTTGTCTTATAATACAAAATCCTTTCCACGTCCTTTTATTTGGCACATTAAAATTTGAGCGATAAATGGTTTCATATTGCAAACCTTTTTTGAGGCTTACTTCTCCACTTATCTCATTCCTCCATGGGATTCTTTAATTCTGTCTGGGCTTTCTTATTACTTCTGCGAAAATTTTTACACAACCAACCAACCGTAAACAAACGGAAGAGAAAAAAATGGGAAAAAGATGATTTTTTATGAGAGTGACTTCTCGATTTTAATTAATTACTCAGTTAATAATTGGAATTTCAAAATTCTGAAGCATCAGGTGCATCAGGAGAGATTTGGGGCTACTCTCAAAAAAATTTTGAGCTTCGTACGTGCAGTAGATTTTGCTAGCCATCGCAGACACACAGACACACAGACACACACACAGACAGACAGAGCGTTTTGTTCTTTTATTAGTACAGATTAGTTAGAAACTTACTTGTAGAAGAACATGTAAATATCAATAAATTTAATTGACAAATTTAAGTATAAAAGAAAACGCATGTTCTCAAAAGTTTCCGGCCACTTATCATTCTTTAGATTTTTAGTATCATAACTATCATATCATATTTTAACCATAAAGTGTTTTTTGGTTGTGTTTATGAATGAATCAACGTGTATAGCATAGCTTTAAGTGAAATTTGAAAAGTTCAACAATTATTATTCATAAATGAGCGATTAGGTTGTCGTTAAAATGCCAATCTTCTCGAGATATTGAGGCTAAGTTATCGATCGGTAAAATCGACTGTAAACGATATTTAAAAATTATATAAAGATGACCATCGCTTTCAGGACATTCAGAGGTTCGGGAGACCCCGGAAAATTAGTATTCCTGTGGACAGAATTATCAAGAGAAAAAACATTGATAATCAGCATGAAAATTCCGTTGTAATATACTGCGATTTACGGAATAAAAATATTGCTGGAATAAGTTTCTCTACCATCTTATGATGCTGACGTGATACAAAACTTTATGGAAGAGTCGGTGTTAAAAATATTTCGGAGATTAAAAAAATACCGACGTACCCTACTTTCATTTTCCAAGGAACACAAAGTCTGGTCAAGTGAAAACTGGATAAAAGTTCTATTTTTTCCATTAATCGAAATTGAAATTTTTTTGGTAGTGATGGCAGACACTACATACGGTGACCTAACAACAAAAGGTATGATTCGACCTATGTTATTCGTACAATGAAGCATGGCGAAGGACACATTATGGCGTGGGGAGTATTTTTTTAAAAAAGCGTCGGTCCGTTATTTGAAATCTACAGCCAGATGAATGATACAATGTATAAGGATATCTTGCAGGACCATTTTTTGTCTTTAAAAAAAAATTTGGTAGCAAGTATTTTTCGTAACATGATAACGACATAAATAATGTATGCAAGCCTCGATAAGCAAAAGTTGTTGCACAAAAAGTTTCGTTTTTGAAATGGTCAGCGCAGACGCCCAACATGAATCCAATAGAAAATCTTTGGAAAGAAGTTTACAAGTTTATAGTTACTGCGGAACTATACATATTCCAACTCAGTCAAAATTTCGCCAAAATTGGAAGAAATGTGGAAAAAAGGTACCATAGACGATCTTTAACCGTTGATTGTATGAATGTCACGTTGCTGCGCCGCAGTACTTATTACTAAAGCTAATAAAATAGTAATACGATAAAATAGTACTTGGAAATGTTGTTGATCACTGTAATTTTCTATTACAATACCACTTTTTTACGAACTTCTGAAAGTGGCCGGGAACTTTTGAGAGCATGCGTTTTCTTTTAGACTTAATTTTGTCAATTCAATTTATTGATATTTACACGTTCTTCTACAAGTAAGTTCCGACTAATATGTCAATAAAATGTATAAGTATCGCTTTGATATTCCTCTTCATATGGGTATATTTCAAATTAACTTAAAAAATTTTGCTGGCCGGAAACATATTACCGCCACTGTATGTATATATAATATGACTACAAAAGAGAATTTTTATCAATTATCTAACTTTTCTGTATAGGACTGCAAAATGCACCAAATCTCGATGCTAGGTGCGATCAATACTAAAATCGGTTAACTTATTAGGTAATTATCTGTTACATAAAAAGTTTTTCAATTTGGTTTGTCTATCTGTCTATCTGCCGTCATTTCCTGCTCTAACTCGCCTAAAAAAACTCGAATTGTCTTGACTGAAATATATTAGCGTGGTTTAAGATGCCTTTTTGAGAACTTCAAATGATATGTGGAGCATTAGTTTTCATTGTTAGGGACATTCAACAGAATTCCGTTTAAAATGGCTTATTTAGACATAAATGTCATCTAAAAATACTGTAAATCTTTTATAGCATTCGATTGTGTTGGAAAGTTTTTCACGATCTGTGGTGGAAGCATGATTTTTTTCTTATCATATTTAAGAAACCGTTGTAATAAGTAATTACATTTTTCTGTAGAAAACTAGAAATGAATCGTAAATAGCATCCTATTTCCGATGTATAAGTATTTGTTTTAAACATAAGTTAAAAGTTTTAAGTGCATATTTTTAAATGAGTAATTTACAAAATAAAATTTCATTTACTGATTACCTTCTTTTAACTTAGTACTTGGGAAACAGGAATTTTACACTTCCAAAAAACACTTCGAAAAACACTTATTTTCGTTTGACGCTAACGTTTGATCTTAAATCTAAAGATAACGAGTTCACGTTTTAAATTCAAATAAACCGTATTAAAGTTACTCATTGAAATACTTTTTAGGGAAATTATAACAAATGTAGCGTGAAATGCGCTAATCATCGAAGTAAAATAATGTAATACATAGAATCTAGTTATTAAAAAGAATGTTGAAGCATTTTTAATGACTTTAATCAAATATAAAATATTTAAAAATATCTTTATGGGTTTAAATTCCAGAACTATTCTCCTTTGACGCTAACGTTTGATCTTCAATTTAGAGATAACGAATTCGCGTTTTAAATTCAAATAAACCGTTTTAAAGTTACTCATTGAATTACTGTTTAAGGAAATTGCAACTAATATTGCGTGAAATGCGCTAATCGTTGAAGTAAAATAAAGTAATACATAGAATCTAGTTATTAAAAAGAACTGTAAAGCATTATTTAATTAACTTATTCAAATATGATATAAAAATGTTAAAAAACCTTTATAGGTTTAAATTACTATGATTGCTTTTATTAAATGCCTTTATAATTTTATTCATTGTTAAGTTAATAATTTTAACGTTATCTTTTTGTTAATGAATCCAAGATCCATTTTTGCTGTAACAAATATCAATATGAATTTTTAACTTACTAAACCATAAACACAAATTATACTTAAACTATTGCTATTTTTATAATTGAGAGAAAATACAGAATTTCAACGTAAGTTGCTATCAAAGTAATTCTCATTAAAAATGTTTAGTGCATAATAATTATTATTTAAAATTTAATAATACTGCTGACATTCATGAAAATGAATTTTAATTAACGCTGCCCATTTATAGCATGTAATCATCATTTTCGGAATATAACAAATGGTAAATTACACAAAATTCTGCCTTACTTTACAAATTCTCAAAGGGTATAGGACTTCGAATACATTGTTAATTACTAGAATATTCTGTTAATAAATTTAATTAAAATTTAGTGCAATAAATGTAGTAAATTAATAGAACAGTAAGTTATTTAATGTCAATAATAACATGACAAATTATTTTCTGCTCCTTTGTTTAATCCATTTCACTTGAAATGGCGTAATATGTTTAATAACATTTATTAAATATTTTGAATATTTTAGGTATTTCATAAACTTAGAAAATAATTTGTTTTAAGTTTATTTATATAATCCGTACGAAAAAAATGCCTGTCGGCTGGGCCTATAGGCGGAGGTAGATTTCGAAGAGTGCTCATTTCAACAAAAAAAATATATATGATTAGAGATAAACCAGATTTAATAACGTCATTTGGCCATTTATGAAAAAATTTTAATTTCATTTTTCTGCAAAAACTGGTTTTATCAGAATCATCTTAAGAAAAATTCAGCTCAAATGCCCATTTTGACAACATATCTTGAAATAAATTCTGAATTTATTAAAAAATCGACCAAAACAGTACATTATACAGTTTCTAAATAACAAAAAACTGTCAGTTGAATGCATTTGAGAAAAAAAGTAGAATTTAAAAATGAGTCATAAAATAACCGATTTGTTGTTTGAATAATCCTTAATTCTTTAATCATGATTGCTTCGGAAAATTTTGTGCGAAATACTCACTTTGACCGCATTTTAAAAAATATATTCTATCTTTATCAAAAAACTGGCCAATACGTCAGAGTATATAGTTCCTAAATAAGAGGATCTGTAAATTGGATGCGTTTGAGAGCGAAAATGGATTTTAAAACGAGTCATAAAAAACGCAATTTGCTATGTGAAAACTTCCTTAAATTTTCAAATCACGAAGACTTCGGGAAATTCTGTTCAAGATACCCTTTTTGGTAGCCTTTTTCGAAATATATTCTGTCTTTATCAAAAAACCGATCAATGCATCACATTATATAGTTTCTAAATAAGTGGATCTGTAAATTAGATGCGTTTGAGAGCAAAAATGGATTTAAAAACGAGTCAGAAAAAAACGCAATTTCTTATTTGAACGTTTCCTTAAATTTTCAGTCCCGATGACTTTGGGAAATTCTGCTCAAAATACACTTTTTGGTAGCTTTTTTTAAAAAATATATTCTATTTTTATCAGAAAATTGACCAATGCGTCATTTTATACAGTTTCTAAATAAGAGGATCTGTCATTTGGATGCGTTTAAAATCAAAAATGAATTTAAAAATGAGTCAGAGTATAAGCAGTTTGGATTTGAGGTTTTTTCTGCAACTCCTATTTTTGTTTAATTTCTTTTTGCTATACGAATTGGTCCTATGAAAAACTTGTCAATATAAAAGTTGTAGATATTTTTGAGAAAATGTAAAATAAATTCAATCAGATTTGTCTTTAAAATTGACGGAGTTATGGATTTTTATCTTTTTTTAGCGCCCTTTTTCTTTTTTTTTTTTTTTTTTTTTTTTTTTTTCATTGGTAAAAGTTGGTCCTATCAAAAACTTGTAAATACAAAAGTTTTAGATAATTTTAATAACATTTACAAAAAAATTAGTTGGACTTGATAGCTTGAAAATTGAAGAAGTTATGAATTTTTTTCTCTCAAAACGCCTGTTTTTTTCTTTTTTTTTGCCCCTTGAGCCCACTTCTAAATTTATCAAAAATCTGTCATGCATAAACTTTTAGCCTAATTTAAGAAGTAATATAAACTTTAAACCGATTCGATATTTACTTTGATTACGAAGTTATGGCATTTTTTCGGTTTTTACAAAAACGCCCTCTATTCCGACCCCCTTGGTCCGATTTTGCCCATTAACGAACTTAGCCGAGATTTTATCCCCTTTGATTTTATGTACCAGTTTGGTGGAGATTGGTGAAGAATTATAGAAGTTATCGTGTCCATAAAAAAGTAAGATATATATATATATATATATATATATATAGATAGATAGATAGATAGATAGATAGATAGATAGATAGATAGATAAACTGGTGCGATTGCAGTAGGTAGTATTTCATACGAAATCTACCTAATATATATATATATAAACTGGTGCGATTGCAATAGGTAGTATTTCATACGAAATCTACCTAAAAATGACTCAAAGTATCTATCATAAGTCAATTTGTTATAACCATTTATGATTTACATATTGTTTAACTTAAACGTCGTTATTTCTGAAAATAAACTTTGACTGTTGCAGTTTGTGTCTAGTAAACATTACTAATGAATTTTTAAAATAAGGATATCTGTATTCGGAAAAAAAAACATAATTCTTACAGTTAAAAAATTGCGTTTACAGACTGTGCATTGGATAATGTCACCAGCAAAATATAATATTTGGTCTAAAAATTAGTGTTAAAATGAATCTATTGTCTGTATTGTCTATATAGACCTTATACACTACCTGGCCATTGATGAACGTCCACTTGCAATTTTAGACATTTTGTAAAATACCTAGAAAAATACATGAAGAATCATCCCGAGCCTCTTAGTGTATAAATGTAATAGTATAAGCCATGCATTTCCTTGAAGATTTTCCCCCGAAACTCCATAGAGGACCACCAACAAATTAAAAAATGAATGAATATCTTTTGAATAACCCTGTCAAAATAATGTAGCAAAAGCGCTCAAGCTCTAGATTATGATTCAGTGCCTTATTGTAATAAACTGTGCTCATGTTTATGAAAATAGCATGCATACTCGCAGAGAAGTTAAGGTTTTTATAAGATTTTTATAAGTTATATGTAAAAGGTTTTTATGGTCCCAAATTTTTCCAAGTTTTTTTGCTTATAATTTTCAGAGGTCTTAATATAAAATAATATTTTTTTCTGAACATATGACAAACAACATTGCACACAATACCCTGTAATCAGAATTAAAAAATAATAAAAATTGTATGAAAAATGAGTAGGTTTACTAAATAATTTTTCACTGCGCATGCGTCAACGATATCAAAATTTCATTTGCATATTATGTTAGCTTAATGTATAGAGCAACTTTTGTGAAAGTCACAAAATCAACATAATATGCAAATAAAATTTTGATATCGTTGACGCATGTGTAGTGAAAAATTATTTAGTAAACCTACTTATTTTTCATACAATTTTTATTATTTTTTAATTCTGATTACAGGGTATTGTGTGCAATATTTTTTGTCATATTTTCAGAAAAAATACTATTTTATATTACGAACTCTGAAAATTATAAGCAACAAACTTTGAAAATTTTGGGACCATTTTTATAAAAGCCTTAATTTCTCTGAGAATATGCATGCTATTTGCATAAAAATGAACACAGTTTATTACAATAACGCACTTATTCATAACCTAGAGTTTGAGCGTCTTTGCTACATTAGTTTTGATAGGGTTATTCAAAATATATTTATTCTTTTTTAATTTGTTGACGGTCCCCTATGGAGTTTCGGGAAAAAAATACTTCACGGTAATGACTTAAACTCTTAAACTCTTATATTTATACACTAAGAGTTTAGGGATGATATATATATATATATATATATATATATACACTATCAATAATATAGGTCATTTATGTTTGTCTAAATAGACAAACGGAAAGTCCGTATTTATTAATTATGCCGAAATATTCTAAATTTACAAAAATAGAAAAAAGTTTGTTTTATTTTTTATTTTTGAGGAAATTTGATATTTGTTCTAAGAAATCGTTTATATCCTTAAAAAAAACTACCATTCCTAATTCCTTATCTCTAGGCCCTTTACTAAAATGCTTTAAAAAAAGTTTTTTTGCTCATGCATCCCCTTTGAGATAGTGTTGTGGACATAAGACCTAGACTATTCTAGAATAGGGATAGAAACCATAATTTTGTTACAATTAATTTTAAAATAGGTTCCTTAACTCTAGAGATTACTTAGAACAAAGAAACTCTTTGAAAAATTAAGTGTAGATTTATGAATATTTACTACATTACATGGTGTGTTAAAGTCAAAACCTGTATTTAAAGCAACTAAAAAATATAATAATAACGTAAACTTTGCTTGATATTTGTATAAGGGAATTATTTAAAGCTATAAAATTGTGGGTTGTTTCTGTAGTGAAAAAACTCTAATTTACGTAAATATTTTTCATTTATTTATTAAATTGAAAATCTTGACTTTTTAAGTGTTCATAATACTACTTTTAATTTTTTAATTATTGTCATATAATAAATATAACAAAAATAAAATGCAGCCTTATTTAAAAAAATATAAAATATGTTTTTTTTTTTGTACTTTTTGTATTTTTTTAGGAATTAATTAAAAAAATATGTTAAATTCACCTTAGTAAATAAATTTATTTAACATTGCTTTTCCATGGATTTGTAAGTGTCCTCCATGACTCTGTTCTTTTCAAACAGTCAATACATTAGCTTTTGTTTATTTTTAGTATAGTCAATTTTATTCAGCTGACCATATATAGATTTAATGCTAACATATTATTATAGAGTAAATTTTAAATGTATTTACGTAGATTGCTATAGGTAAAATATGGGTGCTGTATTTTTATTCAATAAGATTGTTTTGTAATATCGATTTTTTTGCATTTAATCTTTTATATTGAAATATATTTTAAATGTGTTCATTTAAAGTACATTTTAAAAGCGAATATTTATTTATAAAAAGTTTTGTAAATTCAACCTTATTTAACTTTATTCGACTTATCCAACTTTTAAAAATAAATTAAGAGTATTTTTAAATGAATGGGGATAGTAATTATTATTTATTCTTAAATTTGAAAACATTTTTGTCTTATTAAACTAACAGAGCTTAATTTATGTAACTTTTGGTTTTTTATTTAATGACATAAATTTGGATTTATTAGTAACAGACCCAATAGGCATGTGTACTAGGAATAAAGGGAATCTCATCCCCTTTTTTAGATGTTTGGGGAGAATCCATGGATGAAACACGTTGATGGAGCGCGCAAATTATTTGTGAAAAACTTATAATTAGTGTACATTGGCGAATTTTTCTGACAGCATAGATTAAATTTGAAACCATTTGGTTGTGTAGTTGGTGCGTTGTTACAAGTGAGCAAATTTGGTATATGTTATAGCAAATGTCTTTATCTGTTACCAAAAGACGACAACATAAAATGAATAGTGTTAAAAAAATTACTTAAAGAAATTATTAAAAGTCTGTTTTTTTATTACAGTACTTTAAGAACAAAATTGAAGCTTCAGATATATGAATAAAGTTTCTATATTCCACTTGCAGATATTTTAAAAACTGAACATGTTACTATTGTATGTTTTTTTCTTACACAGTCTTTTAATAAAATCCATTACAAAATGCCTTATATATGACATGCAGTTATTCTGATTATAATAAAATGTTAAACATCATGTATCACAAGTGCCATTAATAACGGGTTAAATAAAATTTTATTATACGTATTTATATACGTATGTCACAGCTTCACAAACAAAGCATCGGTCTTGAAAAAAGAATAATTTTTGTTCTACACTTAAAAAAAAAAAAAAAAAAAAAAAAAAAAAAAAAAAAAATGTAAATTTACCAAAAAGAAACCGGGATTCCTTGAACTATTTGTGTAATGGCAACAGAAAAAGTGCATGAAATAGATACAGATTTACATTGAAAATAAAAAAATCTATAAGGTTACTAAAAATTTTTCTGGAAACTGGGATTCCAAGAGTTTTTTATGTAACAATAACCAATGTTACAGGTAAAATTTTAGTAAGATTACTGTAACTTTAGTAAATTTGTTTGTAAAGTCACAGATTTCTGTAGCTTTACAAAAATTAATTCCGTAGATTTACTTCTTTCCTTGTAAGGTGCACAGGTAAAATGGTAGTAAGCATACAGATTTTGTTAACTTTTCATCTGTAGGATTACATAAAGTATTTGTAAAGTGAAGCAAATTTTAAAGTGCAGTTTTAAGTAAACCTTTCTTTATAATCTATAATATCATTTTAGTATCAGCAAAACAAGCCACAAAATTAGCTTCCAAGAGGAAAAAAAAGACAACGTAAAAAACATGAAAAATAGTTTTAGATTCCGAAACGTACCATTTAAAATTATAGACATTTCTGATAAGATGATTCAACCCACGAAACATGTTTTAAAGAATGTTTAAAGAATGTTTAAAATAATTGTTTAAAGAATTTTTCTTTATTCGTAAAACTTTCGCTCACAACATAAAATCCCATTTCGGAAAAAAATGTCAAGACATGAATAACTACTGACGAATGACCTCATTTTAAAATCACTATCGCCTCTATTTTTGAAAACAATGAATTTTTCATAAGTAAAAACATAATATAGAATTACAGAACAAATCAGTTATTTTCCGTGTCATGTTTTTACGATACATACAACCAAACTATTTTGAGCCATTGTAAATCTATAAAACAATTTCTTGGATGTCAATTTTAGAAAGAAAGTGTGCATATTTTGGAAATATAGTACATTAAACACTCTTTCATCCGTCATTCATCTTTCGTTTCATTCTGTAATCCGGTACGCTAGCCTGCGTTATTCTTTTTTCTTCCGACGATCACTCTTATCTGTGATTTTTTTTGCTTGCAATCCTTCACAATAATCCTTATTCAAGAGTGAATCAGATAAAGAAAGAGTCGTTTCTAATAAGTGTAGTCCTTCGTGGAATCAAGCTTCTTATGCATTAGAAAATTTTATAAAATTTGCGTAATCGAGAAAAAGCTACAACTCTGCAGAACTCAAAGATCAATAACGATTTTTTGAAGAAATACGAATCGAGAAATCAACGTCATATCAGCGATTTTTTGTAAATGTAAATGCTCTTATCAATTTTTACTACATGTACAATGTAATGAACATGTAGCGATCTCGATCAGTATAAAGCGAGTTACTAGCAGCAAGTAACTGGCTTGGCCTTTTGCTTGACGCTAACGTTCTCGCTTCCTGATCCCGAGATCCCCAGATCAAATACAACCGGCATAAATCCACTCACTCTCAGATTTACACTAAAATTTTCGTTTTAAACTAAATCACTTATTTATTTAAATTTATATCTTCATCTTATATATAACCTATTTTATAAAGAATTTTCTGATTCGAATCAACATCTATTCATTTTCTACGGGTCAAAATAACACGGTTCTGCTGTTCTAGTGTTAATACTTCTGAAATGTGTGCGGAATTATTTACTTGACATCTCTATTTGTCTATATAAGTTTCAGTTTACATACCGGAAAAATTAATCTGACTTTTTGGAGAATACTGGTACCTGCCCTTTCTACCCTTGCCCTTTCCCTTAAGTATAAATGGCTGCCGGATCTTGCTTCTACACATTATTGCGGGGAACAGGAATCCTTTTGGCTATCTTATCCATATTTTGGAGTAAGATGAGGGATGTTGAATAAGATTACCAGCAATATTTTTTATGCTTTCTATTATATCTGTAAAATGAGATATGTCTTGAATCATACATAAGAATTCAAACTCAAACAAGTAATCAATGAATAACAAATAAAATTAAGAGGCATTTTTGAAAAAAAAAATCAAATAGAAAACTAAGGCATATTTACCCAACTTATCATGTATATTAAATAATTATAATTTATTTTGCATTCTATGTTTTTCTTTAATTCTCGCAACTGGTCGAATGACAAAATACAGAACAGTATTTGTCAGATATGTATACAATTTGCGGAGCTTCATAATGTAGGAAGACACAAAAAATGCATTGACGCTCGGTAATAAGGTAAAATCGAAAATTTGAAAGGATTTGCTCCCAAAAATTCCGGATTAAAGAGCTTGTACTGCATAAAAACTATCATTGGGATAAGGAATGATTGCTAAATTTATTGAACATTAGATAATAGATGACTTGAATATTCAATACGTGATTTATTGCTTGTTAATTAAGCATAGATACCGGCAGGATAAAAAATGTACAAACCATAGATCGAATCCGGAACGCTTGGAATAGCACTCCAAGTGCTCTGCCATTTAAGCCAAGAGGACGATGCCCAGCTTGGCTTTTTTCCCCACCAGTATGTTAATAATGCTGCGTTGCAGTACAAGATGGAATAGTCTTCATCAGCACACAATCCTGCAGCGTAACACCAGAAACAAACTAATCCAAGAGCCGACCGCACAAAACCTTAAGTCATCGAGCACAAGAAAAAAATCCTTTATTTTATGGAAGAGTAGTAATAGAGGAATCTAATGATCTATGTGTGCCGGAAGCGAAGGGGTGCAGAAGCCAAAAATTGATACCACTAGCGGTTGACTCGTAGATTCAGCATTATCTTTTCTTGCACCCAATTTTCCATGTTGACATACTTTTAATTGCACAGCAAACACAATGATAGACCTACGAGTGAGCCACTAGTGGTATTAATTTTTGGCTTATGCACCACTTCGCTTCAGACGGACATGGATGATTCGATTTCTCTACTACTACTTTTCCACAAAATAAAGGAATTTTTCTTGTGCTTGATGACTTAGGTGTTTGTGCGGTCGGCTTTTTGTCTAAACAAACCCAGCATAGGGGAACACATATAAAATTTAAATAATTTTCTAGTTACATTTCAGCAATGAAATTACGCTTGCAGTTATTGAATATTTAAAACTTGAATTATCACTTACTAATTTTACATAGATACCAACAAGATGAAAAATGTCCAAGGCTTGTCGGTTTCCAGGCTTAATTAGGAGCAACAAATCACGTATAAAATATACAATAATGGCAGTGGAATACTTTTAAGTAGTCTTGTAAATTAATAATAAATGATTTTTGTACCATAGATTGTACAGAATCTATATTTTAGTATCCATTTCATAGATGCATGACAATTTTATTATGTTCGAAAGAGTGTAAGACCATTAAAATGCGCTTGAAACTTTAAAAAAGTTTTTTATTAATTAGAGGTCTCTGCCACATACGAAGTATGCTTCACCACACAGTTTCAGGCACTACAGACATTAGAATCTTGCAAATTTGATTTAAACAGTTTGGTTTTAAAACGTTTGGCCCATGGGTGCATATATGCACCATCAAAAAGTGTACATACATTGTTTTTTGAACCAGTAAAAAAAAGCTGACAATAAACCTGGTAAGTATTAAATATGAGAAAATAAAATAACTTCATGATTATTTAAATAACGATAATTTAAAAAAAAATTAGCCGAATGTGGCATTCTGAAAATTTTTATCTCATACGCGTTAAAATACTTTCATAAAAATGAAACATAGTACCGATTAGCTAATTTACACTAAAATCTAATCTGCAACAAATTATTTCAAGTTTTAATTGAATCTGAAATTTGATGAAAATCTGTGTATTAGTGTTTGAGATTCAATCATCGCATAAATCGTAAAAAATCTGGATATAACCATTATCGGTTGAGGGATTTACTCTAAAAACTAACAAGTTGAAAATTGCACATGAAGCATAGCAAATGAGGCTTCGTTCGTACGGTAACTAAGTTTTAAAAATATTCAGGTCTTGCTGTTATGGTAGATAGTAATTCGGATACAGTATAGTGGTCAAATCAAACGATTCCGTTGGGTAGTTTTTGCATTCTTATATGCGGACAGACAGACAGTCGGACGGACAGACAGACGGACGGACGTACGGACAGACAGATGGACAGACGGACGGCAACTATAGGTGCCACGTATTTACATAACTACGAACACGAACGCACCTAAAAAGTACTGTTTTATATCAGGGACTAACTGAATTTGAAGTTTCACGAAAGTTTCATTTGTTCCTGATATAGAGCCATAACAATAATCATGAACAATATCGTATAGTATTATAACCTATTGAGCAATTTACTTGAAAAATTAAATAATAGTCACTTATATCAGGAATTAACTGAATCGGAAATTTGATGAAAATTCGTGTATTATATCTTCAGCAATAATCATGAATAATGCCGCGTAGCAGCGTCACCTATTGAGCGATTTAATTCAAAAACTAATTAATACAATTTTAATGAGATCCGGTTTATATCCAGGTTTAAACGAATATGAAATTTTGTGAAATTCCGAGAATTAGTTCTTGAGAGAAAGTGCTTACAAAATTTATTGCATACAGAAAGGGAGGCAGACAGACAAACTCTTAGACAAACATTTTGCAAAAAACATTTTTTTTGGAATCTCTGATCCCTAAAATGTGTAAGTCCGTCGAAAACCGGAATTCAAAAATTTTCACGAATCCAGAACTTTTTTCTTCGTGTCAAATGAATAAACTTCATGTGAAAGGTGCGATACCAAAGGGGTTTTACAGATTTCGGAAGTTACGATAAAAAAGTCACATTTATTTCTGCAAATGGGTTTTAATTAATTTCCCATTGACTAGGAATTTTTAAGGCCTGACAACTCTGTTCAGCGATACAATGGATTATTTTGTCTTTGAATAAATAAGAACACTTAAACATTTAAAAAATGCTTACTCTTTTGTCTCGAAGTATTTTTTAATAATGCTATAAGAAAATTATTTTGAAGATACATATAGAATGAGTCAATTAAATAATAGTAAGGTTTATAACCTGATATAATTTTCACAAAAGTTATTTTTCTGTTTTTTTAGTATTCACGTAAAAATACTATTGTTGTTAGAGAAGAAATATTATTTGCGTTGTTTTTAAAGTCACAACAATAGTTAAAATGATCATTTCAAAATATAGAATAAAAGTTTGTCGCAAATATATTTTTAAATTTAAACATTTTTCCAAATTTTTGGCCTTTTCAAATATTTTGTAACTTCTCGCAGTTATTTCTTTTAGTCAAAAAAAGTAATTAAGTAATTTATTATTTTAGAGTTTGCTTTCTCTTTTTAATATTCACTTGAAAATACATTTGTTGCTAGAAAGGAAATATTTTTTCCTTGCACTACCTTGAAATTTACAACAATAGCTCAAAATATCACTAGAAATTTGGTTAGTGTCATGTAAATATATTTTTTATTTTAAACTGTTTGATAATATTATTATTTGGTTCTTTTAAATATGACGTATTTTCTACCATTTACGACCACTCTTTTTTTCTACACACACACACACACATATGTATATATATTATATTATATAATCACTCTACTGACGCGTATATGTTTTTTCCTTTTTTATAAATGACAAAATAATATTTTTATCACAATTATTTTATGCTTGGAAGTATCTAAAATAAATAGATTGTCTTAGATCTCGTATCATAAATCTGTCTAGTGTATCTCACTTTAAAATTCTTTAAACATTATCTCATTATATACATATATATAAATACTTATTTATTTATTTATTTTGTTCATCATTTTTAAAAATACAAATGCAAATATAATCTTTAGAACTCCTTGTTTGTTGCCACTTATGTTTCGCTTAAACTTTGCTGATGTGCATCAAAAGAAAAAAAAATGTTTTATGACTTAAATACATAATACGTTAAAAGCTCTAGTAATGAATGTGTATGAGTATTTCTTTTCTAAGTGCGGAAAAAACTCTAAAATACTTTATCAACAACCATCTATTTTTAAAATACCCTGAACTACTTCATCAATGAAATAAATAAAGAAAAAAACACGCTTTAATTACTATTTTTATAAATTCCTATAATAAACATTAATTAAAAAGAATGTTCTCCATAATCAGTTTTTCTCTAATTTTTAAAATACATATTTTCTTGTTTTTGATTAAAAACATTATGTATTCAATTTTTACGCGCTCCATTATTAAAAGATTTTTATATATATATATATATATATATATATATATATATATATACATATTTATCGTAATGAACTATTTTTAATGCTCCTTTGGTTAATTCTTTAAAAAATGTATTTTATCATTTCAATATATTTATCCTTTTTTGGTAGTATTTTTGATTACTGAAGAAGGTATTTTATATAAAATACAAATTAATAATATGTAAGGTATGAAAAATATAAATATTATATTTTTAAAGTCTAGCTATCTGTCTAGCCATTTTTAATCTCGAATGTTATTTCGTTAACAGAGGTTTGAATAAAATATTTTAACAAATTTATAAAATATAAGGTAATGGTGCCTAGAAATGACAACAACAAAACGCGAGAATGTTCTTGTACTTAAAATGTTAATACAAAAATGTATATAAATGCTATATAATGAAACATCCAAATTTAATTCTCCTGTACCCGTCTGGCTAAGCTCTTGTGAGTCAATTCTAATCTATGGTGAGATTATTTTCTAATATCTCATTTTTACTTCAGCATTTTTATTCCATTTATTTTTATTTATTTATTTATTTATTTTTATTTTAATGTATTTTACATTATTAATAATAATGTTATTATTCATTGAATACATGAGATGCATCTCTACATCGCTCATCTTTAACCTTTATGATTTTATTGATCTTTGAAAACTTTATAAAGTTACTTTCATTTTAAAAGCCGGATCCAGAAATTAAAGATTCATTGTGTATTTTTAAAAAATCTGTCATCAAAATCGTAAAAGTAAAAAAAAAAGGAATGATGTCGAGATGCACTTCATTTATCTAATACAATGTATATAAATACCAATGTTGAAATGCTAATGAGATAATAGTAAATAAACTCTCCATAGAATTAGCTTTGGCTCTCCAGCGCATCGAACGACAAGGACAGGAGCCTTAATTAACAAATCGCGAAACGTTTCTCTCCATTTAGAAGGTGTTATTAAATAAAAATTTGTATTAGAATGCAACTCTTTTATTATCAGTCGTCCCCATATTCGGTAAATGTGGCTTAAAATACCGAATATGTTTCATTTTCGGGAAATTATATGTAAGTTTAGCCTGTTAGTACAATAAGTAATATGTTTAATGAACAATAATATGTTTCTTTATTCCTAGTAATATTATGTTTAATTAACCACCGAGTTTATATTTCAGTTTAATAAATCTAACGTCGTAACCATCGACTTAAAATTTTAATTCATCTTCAAAACAAAAAAAGTATAAATAATTAATTTATCAGTTGTCTGATATCCAAAGAGTAATATATTTAATATTCAAGCTTGCTAAAATATCATCAAAAAATATTTTTTAAATCTATAACATTCTTCATAAGGCACTTTTGTTGACAGATTTAAAAGTATTTCAATTTTCAAGCTTGTAAAAATGACGAGACGATGACGTGTTTTTTTAAACCTTTGAATAGGGATCTGGCAGGGTCTTAGCAATGATGGCAACGTCTGGCAATAATGGACGAATATCACGAATAGGTAGTAGAAACAGTTTTTTTAAACTAAAATCATGCTAAAATGACATAATTTTAGAGTTTTTTCACTTGCATAACCCCTACTCCCACAGGTAAACGCTACGTATCCAGTCAAGCATATCGCCATCTAGCGTACTACATTACAATCTATATATTTAAAACACCTGGCTGTTTTTTTTAGTCATCAGCCCTGAGCTTTCTACTGGCCCGATTTTAATAATTATTTTTTTAAATGAAAGCTGTTCATGTGTAGATGTGCCCATTCTGGATAATTTTTTAATTATTTCAATTTTTATATTTTATTTTTAATTTTAAAAGCTTTTTCGTGACATTTCTTTAAAACAGTGGCAACAGGTTAAACTTTTCTCTCTATAATAAAAATTTATTTTGCTTTATTGCTTTCCACCAATCAGGATCTCGATCTCATTGGTGAATGTGTCATCGCATTTCAAAGAAAAAAAAATAATGGTTTTCGTAAAATTCAATCCTAATAAAATGATTGTGCATAATTATTCACTAATCGCGGTACAATACACAGATTATTTGCTGAGTAATAGTGTTAAGTTTTACGTAAATAAAACAGTAGAAAATAAACTTTAATAAAATATGATATCTAAAGAGCGAAATATTTTCGATAGAGATAATGTCATCATTCAGAGACCAGATAAATTTGTTCTATGAATATAATATATATTGTTATAGCTGTGTCAGTGATGATGTCATGTTCAGCGACTTTTATTCCTGCATTTAAATAAACAGAACTTCTTCTATTTATTTAAAGGTCCTTGGTATGCGCAAACGAAAATATTTGCATAAATTGCGCCATTTTCATTTAATTATAATAAATATTTTATTAAACTAAAGAATTTTTAAATAACTGCAAAAATCACGCTTTTATTTCAGAAAAGATGCGTATTTCTGAAGGTGTAAATGATGTCATATTAGAAAAAAAAAAAAAAAAAAAAGAATAAAACCTGTGATATGCCGGTATTACGATATTTCTATTTTACATAATACAAAAATTAATTAAAATCATTTCGTTGCATTAAGTTATTATTTAAAATAAAAATAAAACGTTTTCTTCATATTAATAACAAACACGAAATTTTTATTCTCTTTAATAACAAAGATATCGTTTTTCTCTTCGTTGTCATGACAATAAAATTAATTTTGACAAGTTCATGGAGGCTACAAACGAATAAATAAATTGAATTTATTGCAAATGGTGTAAATGTGTTGTGGGTTGGTTATGCAGTTTAATACTCCCTGTTTCTATTATAATTAAAATGTTTTGTTGATATTATAATTATTGTACAGTTATCAAGCGATGTGTAAACAAAGAAAAAATAAACTATGCAGATTTTTTGGAATTCGTTTTCTGAGGTATTATATTATGTTAACTTCCTGAATAATTTGGCTTTTAAATAATGTTTAGGGCTCTAGAAACCACATTAAAAATATTTGTAGCTGAAGTTAAGCACAACATAATACTTTATAAATTATTTTCCTTATTTTTTGTTATTTCCTGATCTTTGTGTATCTTTATCACGGAACGTTATGTTATCCCTATTTTAAGAGATGGCAATTGTTTATTTCGCTCAGTATCTTTTTGTGTGTATAAGACTGATGTACAGTGTCTCACATAAGTGATGGGACACTTGTGCTTTACAAAAGGAAACTAATCAAATAAATTAAAAAAACATGTACACATTTTTTTGTGGGTGTGTTTCATACTTAAATTTAGTAAAGATTATTACATAACATACATTTTGTCAAAATATTAAAATATTAATTTAATAAAAATACAAATGTTTACAACGGAGCAAAAAATAGCTCACATAAGTGATGGGACACCATTATATATGCAACAAAAATCGTCTGAAATAAGCAATAAAAATATTTTTTGGAGTTTTATTTTTACTTAAAAGCAATTGGCAATAATTTATAAAATCATCTGCAGTATTTCTCTCCAGTTTGTTTTGGAATTTTTGTGTTTTTTAGCTCTGTGTAGCCATGAATGCTAAACGAAAAGAAACTTCGCCTGAAATTCGAAAATTAGTTATTAATTTGCATATTGAACGTGGAAAATCTATTAAAAAAACTGCTGAAACAGTTAACTTGAGTCGTTCAACAGTTTTCAATATCATTAAACGATATAAAAAGAATCATATGATTCAGGATAAAAGAAGACCTGGCCGACTATCAAAGCTATCCAATGGAATAAAGCGAATTATCGTTCGAAATATTAAAAAAAATCCAAGAAATAGTGCTTCAAAAGTTGCTGCTGATTTACAAGCATTATATGGAATAATTGTTAATCCTGAGACTATTAGAAGGGTAATTCGATCTGCTGGATATCACGGTAGAGTAGCCAGGAAAAAATTCTTCGTAAGTGAAAAGAATAGAAAACTCAGACTAGCTTTCGCAAAATCCAACATAAATAAGAATTCTGATTACTGGAATAAAGTTATATTTGCTGATGAGAGTAAATTTAATATATTTGGTTCTGACGGTAGAATCTTGGTGTGGAGAAAACCCAGGGAAGAATTTCGCAAACAGAACTTGGTACCAACAGTAAAACATGGTGGAGGAGGAGTTATGGTATGGGGGTGTATGTCGTCCGCTGGAGTTGGTAATCTTTTTATTGACAGTATAATGGATCAGTACAAGTATATTGATATTTTACAGCAAAATTTGAAAACTTAACACGAAAATTGAACCTTCATAACGATTTTAAATTCTACCAGGACAATCACCCCAAGCACACTGCTCTGAACGTTAGACTCTGGCTGCTATATAACTGTCCTGAAATAATAAAAACACCACCACAATCTCCAGACTTAAATCCCATAGAGAATATTTGGCAAGAATTGGAATCAAGAATTCGCAAATACACCATTTCTTCAAAACAACAACTAAAATCGGTGCTTCAAGAAGAATGGGGTAAAATCACTCCAGAAATCACAAAAAAATTAGTCGAATCCATCCCAAAAAGATTAAATCATGTTTTAAAAGTAAAAGAAAATCCAACAAAATATTAAAACCTTTTAAAAAGTAAAATTTTTGGATAAATATTTGATGGAAAAGTAAGTGTCCCATCACTTATGTGAGCCATTTTTTGCTACGTTCTGAACAATTGTATTTTTACTAAATTAATATTTTAATATTTTGACAAAATGTATGTTATGTAATAATTGTTATTAACTTTAAATATGAAACACACCCAAAAAAGTTTTGCACATGTTTGTTTATTTATTTTATTGCAGTTTCTTTTTATAAAGCACAAGTGTCCCATCACTTTTGTGAGACACTGTATATCATATCTAATACATATTCTTTTCCGTCGAATTTCGACGGGTGCCGCTAGTAGTGTATTAAAAAAAGAGCCTTGCTATAATCTGAAGACAAAAACATTGCTAGCTCATAGACCAATATAACTGCCAGAAATTTGAGTTAAAAGTTTTATAAAACTATTACAAACCAAAATTTCGATTTAAAACTATTTAAGTTTTCTTTAACGTTTTTATTCTTTGTTTTTTTTAATTTTTTTTTCATAATCAAATTTCTGTTTTAAACCGAAACTAGCTGGTTGTCGTGGTAACTGCCAAAATGAACACTTACGGTATTTCTAGTGAAAGATTCGAATGAGTGAAATCTTATGCAGTGCATCTTATGCAGAATTACAACACACAAAAGCAAAGTAATTGTGAACGTCTTCAAAGGAAGTGTTTGAAATAAATAAATGCTACATTCTTAAGAAAATAGTGCCACGTTAACACTGTCATATTATAGTATATAATTCTCAATATTTAACATTTTCACACACGATATTCTAAATGCTTAGATTAAAAAATGTATTTACATGTAACTACGCAGTACGTTAAAATATTTGAATGGATTCAATCCAAGTTCTCAATGGATATGTTGATAAAGAATTAACACAATAGAATTATGGATGTTAACGTATATGTCTTTAAAAATAAAATAAAAAAATTCTAGACATAATTTTCTACGTCTACCTGATGTGGTTCCACACTCACTTTATTTTTAAATCAAACTTTGTAATTCCTATAAAATTATGTTAAAACTAAAGTTATAACGGTATAATAATAAAGCAAACACGCGTTTCAAGCGATACTATCTTTTTCTCAGTTCTTTTTCTGTACATATTGTTTAAATAACCATCCTTTAAAAAAATAGTGCAGAAATAAATAGCTTTCAAAAGTACAGCAGACATTAACCGCTATAATTTAATCGTTTACCTCATTTCATAAATAAAGAAATGTGTGTTGAAATTATTCAAGGATTGATTTTCAGATATAACTTAATTCTCTGTCTGGAAATTTGTACTTCGTATGCGTTCCTCAACAGGAATACGTTAAAAATTACTTGTTAAAACAAAAATTAAAATAAAGGTTAATTTATATTAGAAAGCAATATCACATTTTTTGTGAAATTTTTAAAAAAGTGCAAGCAGTTTAAAAAATATCTTTTAATGCCAACTTTTTATTATTATTATTATTATTAAATACAACTGAAATTTCTGTCATAGAAATAGCATTTTTCTCGTCTTATTAAATTAAAATATTTGAACGTATTTATTAGCATTCTTTATACAAATAAAAAAATAGTATGCATATGCAATTTTTACATAAATTTGTAAAGACTATCCTAGAAAACGATTTTTTCAATCTCTCTAGAAGATCAATATTCAATTAATCTTCTAAAAGTAAAAAAAAATGCCTACCGCAAAATTTTTTAAGTAGCTTTTTTATAAGAAAGAATGTGATTATTGAGATACAAAATAAACTTTTTTTCATCTACATTCTTTTCGAAACATTCGTGAATGAAAAAGCTAATTGTATTTGGAAAAAAATAAGTTCTTAACAGCACTCACATTGTTTATGAAACCTTCTTCATATTTTAATATAAAACGTTTATAATCATTTTTATGCAATAGCTAAATCTTTAGAAAAGTAACACCCTTAAAAAATAAATGATAAACGTTAATAATACGTATGTAGCATATATATTTTAATACTTGATTTAAACCAAGATAAACCTTCTTGAAGGATAAAAGTTGTAGCTAAATAAAGGGTAAATAAAAATAGTAGACTGTATTTCAAATGTTTGAAACATACCTCGATATAATTGTAATTTGAATGGCCATTTTCATTTCAACCAGTATCTTACGAAATTGCATTGTTTGTCCTTAAGGATATTATCATGTCAACAATTCAAAGAAAATAACATTACTTTAGTTAGAACCGGTTTTGAGATAACAATGTGGAACGACACGTACCCAAATCTAGCTGAATTTGAATATTAAAATAATTTTTGAATCACCATTGAAGAATGATATAAATCTAGTTTGGTGAGTTAAAAAAGTAATAATACATTCGTGTAAATAAAACCATAAAAAAACATTGTTTTCAATGACCTGAAATTTTATAAATATGGTATCAAAGGAATCGGAATTTTTAAAGTGTGATTAAAAAACAAACAAAAAATGGCAGATAGTACATATGAAGTAAAGTCAAGATATACACGCCTCATGCTTGTTATTCTATTTATAACACACACAATAACTATGTCATTGATGCTGAAAACGGTGGACAACAAACTGAAAATCTCTTGCGTTAGTAACACAGTTCAGTACAAACGCTTTACTCCATATATTTCTTTCGGTCTGTTTCTGAAAAGAAGCTTGCAATCCCTTTTGAAATTACTGCATTCTGTATGTTTTTGACATGCGCAATAAAAGATTTTTTTCTGAAAGTTGAGTTTGTTGTTTCCCAGAATGCAGTATTTGAAGAAAAGAGACGGCGAACATCTTCGCATTCGTATAGAACTTCGAAACAAACGCAAGAGATTTTCAATGTACTGTTCAACGTTTTCGGCGTCATTGCACAGTCATTGCGAACATGTCTGCAGAATAATGAACACATTTATGCCTGCTTCACATTTTTTATGCCCAATATACGTATATCGGGCGCAAGCTTATCTAATCACAATATTGCGTAAACAGCGCTATCAGTCAATTTAGTTAAAGCTTTTCTTTTTATCCGCACCTAAAAAACTCTCATTGTTTTGGCAGAGTTTGGTTTGGCAAATTTCAGTCCTTTGGATAATTTGTTCTTCTGTTATGGAATTTTGCTTCCAGGATTTAGAAAAAACAACTGGTATTATTCTTAGCCTATTGTCTTAGTTTGCTATTCAAAGAAAACAATCATGTATAATGTGATCCTGCCAGTACACGGCCCCCTTCAACATTTAATCATTTTTTTAAATACTGCTCTATTTCAGACGAAAATGAGTTTTATGCGGGAAAAAAGACATAATACAGCTTTTAAATTTTGTACTGCTTTACTCACTTAGTTGTCAGCTATCTGCTGCAAGAGAAGTCATTTTATAAATTCTTGTTGTTATATTTTATCATGCCAAATACTTATATACATATAAAACAAATTGGTAACCGTGATCGCATATCGCACAGAGGGTTTCGTCTAATATTTCTTTCAAAACAACTTATCCTTTAATTAATAAATCCAAATTATTAATTTATAATTATTAAATTCTTACATAGATGAAAGCGCCAATAAATTTAATTTAAAAATAATTATAAAAGGAAGTTATTCATTTTAATCAAGTTAAAAATGTTCTAATCAATTATTTAAATGAAACCCAAAATTCTAATTTTTTTGAAAATCAGAAAAAAATAGCGGAGATATAAATAAATTTTTTAAGTTTAAAAAGCATAAAAAAAATGTGTAAAACTAAATTTAAAATGCCGAATCATTAATAAATTGCAGAAGATTTTAAATTAGAAAAAAAAATAATATTAAAAAATATTATGAATATGAGACGAACGAAATTCTATAAATATAAACCCATAAATTGTCAAAAAATATTAAATGTCTTATTATTAAATCCATCTCTATATGAAATTTTCAAGTTCCGGTACCATGATTCAAAGTAAAAACTTTCTGTTTAAAAGCGAGGTGTTTTACCACCAAGCTATAATGGCTTCACGATAAACGTTGAAATAAAGTTATCTTTTAAAATTTAAATAAAAAAATGACATGAGAAAAAATAACAAAAAATGAACTGATGATATTAAAAAATTTATTTAAAATAATAGACTTTTTTCAAAATTTTATGATTTGTAATGTGATAAAAAGTATTGAGGTCAAAGAACACAAAATTTGAAGTTCTCGGACTTATACAGATTTTCTGAACGGTCTCTGTGACGGACAGAAAGACAGAGGTCAGAGACGAATAGGGTTTCGTCATACAGCAATATATTACATCACCCATTTAAAATACCAAATGCATATTGAATGTTTGTTAGTACAGGGTTTCCATAAAGTTATGTCCAAGTTATAAATGTTTATCATATTGACTATTAGTGTTTTAAAGAGTTGGTTCAGATTTCAACTCTCATTTTCAGTTGTTATCGCCTATAGTCGGAAAATTACCTGCATTATCTAAACAGCACTGTGTATTAACTTTAGAATGACGAAAGGGGCCAATCTGGCCCCTGTCGCTGTTTGCGACTTTGTATTTTCTATATTAATAAACTAAACATTTCGATATTTCATGATTTTCATTTATTTGTCTTATTGTCACTATATATGAAATAAATTCTATCCAACTTAAATAGAATCACCAACTTCAAACAAGATACCTAAAATGACGAGGAGCGCCAGATTAGCCCTCTGTAACTTCCCCACTTCTGGGAAAGCAGCAGTTCTGCTGCTAATGCAATTGAAAAAAATTTCTCTAAATACTATTTCTACGCAAAGCTCTCATGAACGCGGAAATAAAATTACATTAGAAGAAACTAGTGAAAAAATACAGAAAACAGCCGCTTAACTGATAAAATTTTGCCAACTAAATTATAGTCAGCAGAAAGCAAAGTTATTTATGATAGTGATTCTGATGGCCTCTATACTACTAAATCTGGAACACGTCGTTGGCCTATGCATTTTTTATGATGGTTTAGATAAACTTTTTGTAAAGAAGTAAAAGAAAGTGTAAACTCAATCGGCGAAATTTTATTCTGCAATTTTGTAATGCGCTGCGAGCTACATATATAGCATCCCGATGCGGTACATCATTCAATTTGAAGTAAACAAATGACATATAATTGAGCAGAGGAATCAAAATATCCAAAAAAATGTACAAAGAAAATTATACTAGAAATACTTGCGTCGAATGTAAAAGACCAGATTGCGGCAAATGCGAATCTACAAAAGTTCGATGTACTGATTACTTTAAAAATGTATAAAGTGTAAGGTTTTAAGAAATAAAGGTCAGAAATAAATTTCTTTTCTTTTTCCTTAAATTTCCCCATTTTCTTCCTTATTACTTAGTATTTACCCCACTCAAGAGTTCAAAAAACATGAAGGTGCCAAATTGGCCCTTTCCGTTTTTCTAGGTATAAAGCAAGTCGCCGTCTTTCTAGTGTTAAATATAGATTTACATCTAGTAACTAATGCATGTCGAAAATTAGTTCAGTTGAAGAATACATATACGATGAGCCAACCCATAAGAGGAGTCAATCCTACTTACTTCATATGCAATAAAAAACATGCCTACATTATTAAACATTTTATGAAATTACAGAGAGTCTAGAGGTATTCCATTATGTTACATATTATGTAAAATTACACATATTAGAAAAGCATAGATTCTGTTAAATAACAAATAAATTATCCGGTATGTGCACAATAAACACTGCAAATTAACATCGATAAAAATATACACTATTCTGTAAATTTTCTTTTAATGATAATAAGTTAAGTTTAGTTTTCAAAATCACCAAAATAGATATTGAAAGAATCTGATAGAATCTGATTTTTTTATAATTTTCAACTCAGACATTATTATTTTTTTTCACAGATACTGCTAGCTATCCAGAAGTTTGAAACTGAAACTTCTTGACAATGAAAGAACACATTACTGCCTGAACTATAGAAGTTGTTGTTAATTTGTTCAAAATATTTCTTGTGTGACTCAACTGGAATAAATCGAAAAAAAATACCCACTAAAACCTAGGAAATGATTTTCCCTTTTTAAATTATTCTAACTTAAAAATATACATATATGTATATATAGAGAGATAGATATAGATATATATTTAATAAAATTGCAAAATAATTTTATAAGTGTGTATTTTAACTATAAATTTTAGAAAAAGATAAAAATATCTTTAAGTAAAGACAAAATCCTTACAAGTAATTATATATAATATGAGGGAAATGTTGGGGAAATGATGAGCGAGAAACTCGACAGAATGCATTTAATCGAGAACTAGTCTAATTTTACAGAATCTCGCATTTTTTTCTGTATTTGTTCAGAAATCTTTACCTCTGCATGTGACTTTAAACAATATTTATGAATTGCACGAAAATCGGAGTACTTTTACAATAGTTTGAGCGACAGCAGACGGTCAGACAAACCGATTACATCAACACTTTTCAAATTTCGTGGAAAGTGTTATAAAGAGAAATTCGGATAGATTTAAAGAAGAGCATGGGCGAGTTCTGTTTTGTTACTGCCATATACATGAAATGGCGAATACTGAAGGTAAAGCGCTATTGTTGAGATGAAACTTTAAAAACTGCTGAATTATGATACTTTTCCTTCGATACTTTATAAAAGATCGTGACTAGATTCCGCCGATACTAGAGTTTAGTGCCAAACTGGCAATCTTTATATAGCATATCATAACTATTCTCATGATTTTTGCCTAGTTTATCACTAACTTCTTTTTTCCTATACCAAAAGCAAAAGGTAATAAAGTTACCCAAGGTTATTTTTTAATAATTTAGAGTAAAAAAAAAGTACGTAATTTTTCAAATCATGAAATTCGTATCAACATTTCTTCTTGCTCCCTTTCTTTTATAAAAAAATGTTTATTCTGTAGAAATTTCCATTCACTCTCCCTTTCTTTTATAAAAAAAAATGTTTATTCTGTAGAAATTTCCATTCACTAACATCGTTGTTAATTAGAATTTTTAGGTTTTACTTAACCGGTTTTATATGAAGTATAGAAATGCAAATGTGTTTGCATTCCAATTTAATTAGCAACGTCTCGAAACAAATATATTTTCATAATTAAATCAATGAAACTATTTCTTTTTTCTATTGCATATTTTTAAACATCTGAATAAATGCCTGATTTAAAAAATACGATTTGCTAATAAAATATTCATTTATATAAAATTACATTTTACTTTAGATATGACGACCTCAAATTAAAAATATATTTTTCCCTGTCTGTAAAAAAAAAAAAAAAAAAAAAAAAAAAAAAAAAAAAAAACTCAAAATTTCTTTTATTACATAACTAGACGGTTGCCCGCCCTCAGTAGCCCGAAGACTATCTGAATGCCAGTTCTACAACCCCACACATTCACGTTTCTGTGCCATGTCTCGTCAGTTTCCGGCAGATATGTTTGATCGGTGTTCTGGGGTTTCGTTTGCATATCTTTTTTTATTGTTAATGAAGAGGTCTTCCATTTGTTCTTCCATCTGTTCTTCTTTCTGTTCTTCCATCTGTTCTTCCATTTGTTCTTCCATTTCTTCTTCCATTTGTTCTTCCATTTGTTCTTCAATTATATTCGACGATTCACTGTTTGAGAGCCTATCTGTCCTTTTATTTATAGAAGTTCAAAATGAAAAAAGATTTTCTTAGCAGACGATTTTTTGTGATAAATACATTATCTGTTTTATATTTCTTCTGCTTTATTCCTTTTATTTATAGAGTTCAAAATGAAAAAAGATTTTCTTAGCAGACGATTTTTTGTGATAAATACATTATCTGTTTTATATTTCTTCTGCGTTTACCTAAGCTGTGTAAAATCTCTATAAATAAAAGGTATAGAGGATGAGAGCCTATCTGTGCCTCAAATAATTATTCAATTATTCAATTAATTATCCTCAGAATTCCTTTTATTTATAGAGATTGTTTGGTTTCTCTGAAAATAAAAAATCAAAAATGTAATTTTGCTTTGACAATAATTAGATTTTTATCTCAAGTTATTTTAATTACATTTTCATAAATTACTTATTTATTTTTTATGTTTGCTTTTTGGCAAATCTCTGTTGCAATTAAAAAAAGAAAAAAAAAAGAAAAAACCCTTTTAGTTTATTAATTAGTAAAATTACTTATTTAATGTAACATAAAAAAATATAAATAAAAACTTTTAAAATGTATTTCACAAAATCAAAATTTGTCATTTTTGTTTAAATATTAGCAGTATTTAAATATATACAGTCACTAAATAATGATAATTTTATAATGCACTTACTTTATACGCACATTATGTTTTACATGTTGAAAAAAATATCAAAACTTTTTAACGATAGTTTTCACAATATGTTCACTATTTTATGGAGTAGAATTTTTTAGCACATACTTAATTACTTAAACAAGTCGGAAACTGCATGTCAAACGTGGAAATTAGGGTGAGTTAGTACAATAATTTATTTTGTAAATATTGAGATCTCGGTAGAATAGATGGTGCTCTGTTATCGAATACATACTTTATTATGCAAAATTATTAACGTTAGTAATCATTAAATATTACGATCTCATCTTAAATAGGATGTAATCACCATTGCACGACAACAAAGAATCCATCAATGGAACACAACAACTATTACCTAATATGGAATATCATTGAATTTATTAGGTATGATAAGATTTTATGGAATTATTACCATGGCAATATAACTTCATTATATCGTCAGATATCATTAAATTAATTACTTATGTTTTTTTCTTTTTTAAATGCGTCGAATAGCATAGAAATGAAAAAAAAATGTTAATACCATTTTATGTTTGGAGTAGATTTTCCTAAAATTTAAAATGTCTCGATGAAATTGTACAATTATTATATGTACTAAATTTAATATCATTAGGTTAGGTAGCTTGTGCGCTGTTACATACGAACAAACGGACAAACAGACTGATGACGTTTCAGATGCGAACCGTTGGTACTACGCATTTATATAATTACATAAGGGCATTTCCATGCGGATTTGTTTGTCTGTTACGCAACTAAAAATCAGTATGCTTGTTGGCCACCATTATTTTCGAAAAGTTTGCTTCGCCTTATTCAATTGATGATATATCTTCGATAAACTAAGTCACATTTTCTCCTTTTAAAATACTGGTAGCCAAAATTCGTAGTATGTAACAGACAAACAAGTTCGCATGGAAATGCCCATAAGCATAAAAAAGAACTTTCAGCAAAGATGACCACGAATCATTTCCGCTATAAAATTCTAGAATTAATTGTTTGTTTTTTACTATTTCTATAAACATAATCATTAGCGTAGCTTTTTAACACTTTAGACTATAATTGTAAATAATTCGTGATGTCGGTTTGTCTATTCCACCGTGTTATTCGCTTGTTTGCCGTTTCTCTGCCTGGTCGTATGTTTCACTGCACGTGATCTAATTCACATGAATATTCCAAATTTCCACGGAATTAATATGTGTTACCCGACACATTGACAAGCCCGTGCTAATACGTTCACTAAAATCCAGAATTCTCTGCAAAATGACTAATATTTAAAATAATATAAAAATAATTTTTTATTGGATTTTTGATGCGCTGTACAATGATTTATACTCTCAAGCTTCTCATTCACATTTGTGATTAAGCATTTTAACATATTCTTGAAAGTATAATGTTTCATTAGCATTTAAAATAAAATGAGGAGAAAACAACATTACAAAATTTCCCTTTTGCACGACCATCAGAGGGTGTATACCAAGGTATGTTATGAATTGAAATTGATGTGCAAAATGAGTAATATTTAAAATAATATAAAAATAATTATTTAATGGAATTTTAATGCGCTGTACAATGATTTATACTCTCAACCTTCTCATTCATATTTGTGATTAAGTATTTTAACATATTCTTGAAAGTATCATGTTTCATTAGCATTTAAAATAAAATGAGGAGAAAACAACATTACAAATTTTCACTTTTGCACGACCGTCAGAGGGTGTATACCATGGGATGTTATGAATAGAAATTGGCGTGTGTAGCATTTTCAGTTCATTTACAGTATAACTTAAAAATAACCGTTGTACTATATAAAATATATATACAGTTAAGTTGTTTGCAAACTAAAACTATTGGCAGTCACGCTAATTATTTTTTTCTGAATAAGCTATTTTTTTAAATAAGTAGACAAAATCAAAATAAGATTTTCTTTGCACAATTTAAAAATCCATGCTGTATCTTTATGTGTATAAATTAACAAAGCATTTACGAATGCATGGGTAATTATAAAAAAAAATTATGTATATCTTATACAATATCATATTGTCTGTAAGTTATTCTGCGTACTAAATTTTTGGAAATATGTACTTTATTTATCAAACAATTATTATTTACGTATGTAATAAAAAACTTGTCCATAAGATGTTTTCTGAAAGTTAAAGAATGGTTCTTGTTTCTTGTATATTTATTCTTTGTTTTTCACGGTCAATAACATTTTGGGCCTCAGCCATCAAATTAATGACTCGTCAAGTAAAAGATTGATAAATGAGATAGAGCTAGAAAATTTATTTAACCGTTAACAAAAGACATCCATCAAAATGTTGTTACCAGAGTTCAGATAAAAGAAACATAGAAATAAAAGGAATAGAATTTTATATTAAAAAAGTTTACAAGAAACATTAATATTTATTTAACTTAGTGAATATGGATAGTTTATACTTTCAGGAGTCTAGGTTTATAATCCATTTTTCAAAAGTTGACGTAGAATTTTACATGGCTCGGGTAAAAATATACATACATACTTAGTTGCTTTCAAAGAAAATCGTTTCCAATATATTGCATTTCTTATTTATTTGTAAGAGAAAATTTCGTTTACGTGATGTATTTGCGAAAAAGTTAAATTTTTATAGTTTATGTATAAGATACATAATTGAAGTTTATGAAAATATTTATTTCGTTATTTCGTAATCTTGAAGTATAAATTAATATTTACAAATAAGATTAGTACATATATCTGAATGCTGTCATTTAGGATGCAAATTTTGGAAGGATGCGTTTAGAAATGTTATGCAATTTTAGTTTAATTTTTATTTACTCTGAGCATTAGTCATATCCATATATGTATACACTGGTGTGCAAAAATTTAAGACGAAAGGGATTTTCGAATGCAACGTTACCCAGAAGTTTTCCACATCGAACAAAATCATAGCAAAAGATCTTCAAGGTGTAAGAGTATGGGTCAAATCACAAGGAACATCCAAACAAAGAATCAAAAGGATACATAAGCACTTTATTATAAAGGTTACTTGGAACACAAGTGCAGAGAAGACAGATGCGTCCTTCTTACAGGCACTTGGCAGAAAACATTTAGTCTGTGATAGGGGTTTGGTCACCCCGGGCTGCAATGAAGGATTTACAACGTCTGTCCATGCTGAAGATGATGTAATCTAAGAGCTGTTGAGGCAGTAACATCAATTTTTAGTAACGGAATCGTTGCCGGTGCCTGGTCACGTGATGCCAAGCGTATCTAGAAAATATCTCACATGTGTTCTATGGTATTTAAACCCGGAGATGTTGCAGGCCAATCCATGAGTTAAATATCATCACTCTCCAAGAGTTCTTCGATAACCGCTGTACGATGACAGAGAGCGCTGTCGTCCGTGAAAAATAAGTCTGGACTCCGCAACACCTCTAAAAAGACGCACGGGAAGCAACAGAATCTCAACGCAATACCGGCCACCAGATACGGAACGTCTTTGGAAGAGGTGCAGGTTCGTAAGAGTACCAAGCATGATACTAAACCAAACAAGAACTCCGGTTCCCCCAAAATGGTACCTTTCGATGATGTTGGAGTGAAGGTTAGATGTTCCCTGATTTCTCCAGATGTGTAAACGTCCTGAATCACTCGTCATACTAAATAGGCTCTCATCCGTAAAGAGTACTCGAGCTCACGTCTGTTGTGCCCATTTGTTGTGTTTCTGGCATAGGTGATTAGCACAGAAACAGGCGTCTCCGATGATCTGGCATTAATGGTACACGCCGTATTCGCCGTATATAGACCACCTTTGTGCAGCCTCTTAGCCATGGTAAAAAGTGATATCGGACGTCCAGTAGTGTGCTCAATCTGCCGTGCGATTTCTACAGCTTCCTGCCGCTTGTTCATTTTCACCTGTAGGACAGCACAACGGTTGTCTGACTTTGTTTTTGCTCGTGAGCGACAACTGTTGAATGCTCGTACATATGAACCTCTGGTTTAAAATATACCCCAGGCTCGTAAAACGATGTTGTGAGCGATAACGAAATCTTGTGCCACACTTGTCACCCTTCGACCTTCTTACAACTTCCAAATGATCCGAACTCGTGTAAAGTCCTCCATATGACATCTACTGGATTGCCTTTTGTCTATTTCACACAACAGTAGTAAAACAACGTCGTTGAAATCACTTTGCACAGTGCAATAGATTTCACCAAATTTCTCAGCAGTCACCGTGTCTGTGTTTTATCCCACTTAACAACTCACCCTTTTACATTTGGCATATATGGGCATAACCTACTGCATTTGTGTCAGCTCTATCTCCTAAATGGCCTTTCATTTTGTTCGGTTGCCTTTGCCGCCTTTAATGCTAATTTACCTGCTCCGTTTTTTATTTTCTGCACACCAGTGTATATATATATATATATATATATAAAGGTTCATGATGATGATATATATATATATGTTATTCAAAATAAAAATAAAGGAATAAATAAGTTTTTCAAAGTATTAGCAAATGTTCATATAAAGAAATTTATATTTTTATTGCTCAAATGTTTTATTTTAGTTTTGTAATGTTTTTTTCAATGCATTGTTTAAAAATTTATTGTTGATATGTATCAGGATTCCTGTAAATGCTTTATACTGTCATTACATTATTCTAGTCAAATAAAATGTTCACGTATGAATATAGTAACAAATTCTATGCCTTTTACGACTACTAAAACCTACGGATAGATACCCCTGTTTTTTCAGGTTTTATGAAATGAAACCTGACTATTCTTTTTAATAAGCTTTATTAAAAAAATAGAAGTGAACGAAACAATTTCAAGAAAATTAATAAATTTTATTGTATGCAATGCAAAATGAATAAAAAATGCCTTTTTGCATCAGCATAAATGTCGTATAAACTAAATATCTATCGTATCAGATTTTTTTTTTAACGAAATCAAACGGAAAAAGTTCAAATAAAACTTAATTTTTTGAACTCATTTTTAGTTATTAAAATACTGGGTAATACTAGTTACTTTGAAGTGCTTAAATACTATTTCCAATAAATATATTTTAATAACTAGAAGAATATTTGAGTTTTATAATGGCGAATTATTTATCGGATATCGATAAAACATTTTCAGTTATTTAATGAAGTTAAAAAGGCGAATCAGTAATTTGAAAGAAAATATTGATGTATATATTTTATTATTTTTATAGATATCTTTATTATTTTTTATGCAATTTAATGATTCAGACTTCCTAAGAGCTTAATTTATTGAAATCAATTTTCTTATTAGAAGAAAAGAGATGCTAGTTCAGTAATCTTTCAGCTTGAGAGCCTTATTAAGATTGTCATATACTTTATTTTTTGTCCAATTGTAAGAAACAAAATAAAAACGATGGCGAACAAATAAACCAGTCACTGTAAAATTAATGAATATTTTTTAATGTGATGTATATATAACCTTTAAATCTTCAGATTTTTGAGAATTACTTATTCTGAATATAATTATTTGCTTAATTAAATGGAAAAAAATCGGGAATAATAAGACAATATTTTTTAAACCAAGATATTGTTGCGAAAATGTCTTTTTAGTATTATACACTATATGTTTTATTGAATTATATTTAGTTATAGTCCGTTTTCCTATAAGCTAGTTAAAGAACGATAGAAATACCTATAGATGTTCAATAGAAATGTCTGTAGAGAGAAAGTGTTTAATAGAAGTTTAATAGATATATGATGATTTTTTATTATCTTAGATTTAAAAAAAAATCTATTTTTTAGTGTATACTAAATGAAATACATAAAGAATAAAATGAAATTATTTCAAAGTAAATTACTCAAAAACAGTTATTATTATTATTTCTGTAAAGTTAATCTTCAAAATTTGTATTTACGAACCTCATTATTATTTTCATGGATTTTGGTAAAATTTTAAAAATTTCGGGAGAAAAACGTATTGAAATTGTATCATAAAAAATGTTAGATGGCTTTTTTTACACTTTTTTAATTAAAATGCAAAATTTGCCATTTATCTATTTTAATGATACATACAAGACAAAATGCTAGGAACGCAATATATTACTTTTTTATTTAAACTGCACACATATTTAAAATATCTTAATAAACTTATTTAATATAAAATATTATTATTTAACATTCGATGGGTACATAGTTTATTTATGGTTAAAAATTTTATTAAATATATAAAACATTTTACGAACAATGAGCTGAATTAACTCAGATCAGTGCTGAATCAGTATACAATGAAAAAATAAACTATACATAATATTTAAAATATGCATGACACTTAAAAATATACATGACATTTAAACAATGAAATGGTGTGGAAAATTTCCCTATATTTTCCACACCAATACCACTCGGCCTTCCGCAAAGTATAATAAGAATGAACTATTAAAGGTTGACATGCACACTCAATGAAAAATGGAGAAAAAAAATTGAAAGAGAAACAGGAATAAAAAAGACAACCAAGGGGGAAAAAGCATAGAGGAATAGGATATGTGGAGGTGCAGTATGCCGTAAAATCGGATTGCAATATGACGCGCATTATCGCCTTCATTACGCCCAAACAAAAGAATCACGTAAAACTTAAGCCAAATTTTTTCACATCAGCCGTGCAATGTTTCTCCGAAAGAAAATGATCTGTTTATTTAAGCATTCTAAAGTAGAATTTTACTGTATTATGAATTAAAAACTGTATTATTTAGTGTTTTTTGCGAAAGCACGTGTTTTTGGGTTTAAATTTTCCAGTTACATTTTTGGTGTGAACCCCAGCCGCTATACGTGGCCTGTATTTTTTTTTTTTAACTCTAAGTGAGAAAAGCCTACTAGTGGCGCCAAGAGTCGACAGAGACAGGGAACAACAGATGGGGAGGGGGGGTTAACGAGAAAATAAATCTTAAATATGCTCGGGTTAGTTCTGTGATCTGTGATATCGAGGTTTTATATAGGTAGATAATACTTTGCTTATTACATAAATTTCAAAAAAATATTTCATGTACTTTCTAAATATTGAGTAAAGTTTTGTATGTACTTGCCTGGGAGATTGTAGCTTAAAATATACTGCACAAAATGCATACTGGGGTAATAATGGTATCCAATTTTCATGTATTTATCAAGTTTGATTTTTTTTTAATTCGCGGAAATACTTTTTTAATAAGTTTATATTATTTTATGCTAGAAAAAGTATTATTTTTATTCTTGAAAATTGGAAAGGTTAAAAGGAAATATTTCCTAATATAAAGGAAATTTTTCCTGGCAGATGTACGAAATATCTGACTGTTATTAGTGCATCCTGTGCAATTACCGGTAAATTAGAGTATTTTGTCAATTTCTAGGTCTGTTGAGTATATATCTACAATATTGGGCACTTCATAGTACTGTTTGCATAATTTTACTAGGCAGGTAATAATGCTATGATTAAGAAATTACAACATTACATTTTATGAATACATAACAGATAAATAATATTTCTTGTATACAAAGTCAATAAGTTGCTGTCCCAAATATTATATTTGTTTGAAAAAAAATGGAAAATCAATCCGAAAAGTATGATAGAACCATAAAATGGAATTTATATCCTAAGACATTTTAATTGCAGTTTAAACACATAAAACTGTATATAGTGTGTCTTATATATGAACTCAATTCTTTGTTACGAATTAATGTGAAATATTTTATGGTAAAAAATGCAGTTTTTTCTGACATTTAAATATAACATTTAAGCAATTTAGAAATAATTTCAGGAAAAATGACTGTTAAGGGATCACGTACAGGACCTTTAAGTTTGGCAAAATAATCAAAAACACTTTGATTTTCAAACTACCATACCAAAAATAATTTTCACTTAACATCTGTTTTTTTCCATTTCTGCTTGAAGGACATACTTTTAAATGTATTGTACATGAATATATATCTGTATATACAAAATTAATTTAATGCAAAATATTTATGATTTATTTACATGCAAAATTAAAATTATTATGTAAGTTCATATACAGAGAAAAGTTAAGTTCAAATATAAAGAAAAAGATTGGTGAACTTCGTATATGGTATAATCAGTGACTGCAGTATGGTTATCCTGCGAAATTTTTGAATGGTTTATTGCAGAAATTTTCAAAATGAAAGAATTTTCGCGCTGCAGTTGATGATTGTCTAAAACAGAGGGATGATAAAACAATAAATTTTGGCTGTTTGGTAAAGATAATCACATTTGTTGGAGTTCTGAATTTCTGCAGTTATGTCTTCCCGGCTCCTGTTCCCTGAGTTTTCGTTTGTTTTTTCATTGGGTCTTGACAAGCGAGGGCATATTTTGTACATTTAAAACCGGTTTAACCTGGCCATATATATCTCAAGCAGTGTCACCCTTCACCAATGGGGTTAATTTTAAAGTTTTTATGATTTAAGTTGTATAAAAATTTTAAATGCTTGATGACTGAAATTTGTGGGGAGTCAGGATGTTTATTCCATTTTGTTCACTTTATATACTTTTATTTTATTTTTTTATGAAATCAGTTATATTGTATATTTTCGTATAGTTTTTGGAATTACAAAACTTTATAATTATGAAACATATATTCATTTAAATTTACTTTTAACTTTACATTTTATTGCAATATAATCTGACAAATCATTTTAAAATTAATATGTTTTTTTTTTCTTTTTTTTCTTCGTTTGCTCATTATAGAAATACAAACTTTCATTTCCTTTTCCATTGATTCTTAGATTTGTTACAAGTTTGTTACATAAAATATTACTTGAGATATGTCATTTGCAGATAGAAAGTGATTGCTATTTCTACGATTCATCGGATCATTAGCCGGAAGTCATCTTAATCATTTGTCATATCCATATCTTATTCTAAATGAAAATAATCTTTGAAAGTTTCACTTAATAGCTCATGTTCCATAACTCATCTATTATGCAGATTAATTTTTGTCAGCAGTTCATTCACATATGTTTACTTGAATTAATTATACACTTTTACATGTGTTAGTTTTATGTTTGCTCTATGAAATACGAGTAAAGATATATATATATATATATATATATATATACGTAATAATAAAAAAAATCTCCATTTTCCTGTTTTGATTTCGCTCCAAATTCTTATAAGAAAAATACTTCTATTTATATTTCAGTAATAGGCAAACATTTAATTATTAGCTTAATTCCTCTTTTTTCTTATTTCGGCGTAATATATTATTATTTCCTAAAAAGAACTCAATTGTATTATTAAAATATCAATATTTTACTTCAAAATATTGTTTCTATTGTTTCTATTCTACTATTCTATTATTATAGTATTCTATTGTTTCTATTCTACTATTTCATTTCTTCTTTTTAGAACAAAAATATTCTCTCGGAAGCTTTATTTTTAGTATTTTATTAAAAATCGTTTGCGTAATCCATAATGCCTTGAAATATACGGGTATGTTGCCTCTGTTTAATGGCCCTTATGCACACAAGCTGAGTTCGAGGCTAAAATTCGTCTGCTGGCGGTATTTACTGGCGGTGTTTAGCACAGCAGTCTATGGCGTGCAAATTAATAATGCTTGTTTGTTAGAAATACCGAAAAAATTCTTTGTTGAAGCAGCATATACTTAATATATTGTAATATAAATTCAAAATTGTTGTTCTGCTTGCTTTAAAATTCTATAAATTTGTAAATTTTCTGTTAAAATGTTTCCAGAAAGGCTGAAATCATCTGCTAGCAAAGTTTGCGCCTGCGCATTTCGGCATTCTGGCGGTGCAGTGACTAGAATAACATGTTAGCATACCGCCAGCTCTGGCGTGTGACGTCACCTGCATAAGGTCCTGCTTGCTTTTGCTGATTGTGAAAGAGTCCCATTGTGACGCTCCACTTATTACCCAATGGCGTAGTAGATACGCCTTCTTCTTCCCCCACTAGATGGCATTTATTGGTTGTTCGGTATTTATGATACGCCTTAGTTAGAGCGGGAATGTGTTATAACGACATTTTTTGCTGCTTAAAATGCATTGGCGGGGACTTAAGAGAAAGAATACATCTGATTTTTCATTTGCTAAAAATATACCGCCGCTAAGAGTAATGAAAAAGAATGTTTTGATATTTCGGCTATAAGATGCAAGTTGCGAGTATTCCGTGTGTGGCATATTGGACTATTATGTGAAGTGGCTTAAAAAAATATTGCAACAATAAAAGATGTCATTATCTTTTGATTCTTTCAACGACACTACTTATCATTAAAACTCCTTCTGCCACAGTTCACAGGCCACGAAAAATAGGGGAATTTCGAGTTTTCAGATGTGATCAATATATATAACTAATTATTATACTATATTCATTATTATTAACTAAAAACGATAAATAAAAATCTTTTAAAAGGTGTCATTTGACAATTTAGAATAAGCGTTAAATAATACAATAGTCTCCTTAAAATATTTTATTTTTTTCATATATCAAGACAAACGTTTTTGCGTTATTTCATGAATAAATACAAAAACATTTTCATAATTGGAAGTTTTAAACAACAGAGGCCGTACAAAAATTTGGTTTTTGTATTTTTTAAAATAGGCTTCTTATGAAATTACATGGGAATGAATGCAAAAATCATAAAGTGATACATCATTTTTTTTCTTCTTTTTGTCAGATTTTTTTAAATGTAATTTTTTTAAGATTATATGTTTTCAGAAAAATGTACATCTTTTGACAGAAGTTTGTGTGTTTTTCTTTGAAAGTAAATTAAAAAAAAAAAAAAAAAACAATGCATATGTCTTTGTCAAACAACAGTTTTTACTTTCATTCATACTTAATAATTATTTAGATTATTGTAATTTCAAAATACTAATAATGATAATAATAAAATAACGATAATAAGAATAATAATAAACGCTCAATGACGCTTAATGGTGCCATCTACAATAAAAAATCGAAAATAAAATGATCATGTGATTCTTAAGTTGGAAGCAGCAGCGGCAGAAAACAATTACTATTTTAGAATGTCCTGTGATAACATACTTATCTTCATTTCACACCATCTGCTTTATTCTACCTTCAGGATGAAACCATTTTCAATATTTGTCGTTTACTTTCCGTCATTTTTGGTTGAGATTATATACTAGTATTAAATATATATCACAGTCTATGTAACATTCATTGTTCATCATAATGAAATTGCGCGTTAAAAAAAATACCCTTAATTTTATTTTATTTTATTAAGTGATTTAGATGCGTATAGCATTTGTATTAGAAAATGATTTGTTTCCAACAACAAAAAAAAAAAAAAAAAAAAAAAAAAAAAAAAAAAAAACTCTACTTTTCTCCAGTAAGCATCGTGAATTATTATGCACACTTTTATGGATGTATTTTAAAATGTAAAAGCATAACTCTCGTAACTTTAATTTTTGAATCACTTCTCTTATCTAACAAATTGTTTTATTTTTTGCTGAAATATTAAGTTTCCGTCATAAATGATTGTTATTTGATGTTGATAATTTACTTTTCTTTTCTGTGCTAGCTATTCCGGAAAATGCGCTCAAAAAGACAATTTTGAGAATATTTTTTGAAAAATCTTCTGTTAATAACGATAGGCGCAACAACTATTCCATTAATTAATTTCTAAATCTGATCGTATGAAACTGAATTATTTTCGTAATAAACTGAATTAAAAAAAAATGTTGAAAAAAATCTTGTTTGGATTTGAGAACAGTATTTCAGATGACTTTACACAGAGCAAAATATTTTTTTAAATACACTTTACCCATATATTTTAAGATTGCAATCGAAACTAAAGAATAATTTTTTTCTTATGTAATTCATTTACAAACATGAAAATATTTGTCACTTCACCATTAAGAGTAAAATTCATAGATTAATTTGAAAACAATATAAGAAATAAATCTATCTATTTTCTTCTTTTAAACATTTTTATGATAGCACTTGAATTTTTACGATTATTACAGATGAATTGTATATGTTTATGTTCGTCAGAATTTTTTTGGACGCATTATATCTTTTGGATACTTGGTTGTAATGGAAGTTTCGGACCTAGTATCTCCTGAAAGATCTATTTCCAAATTTAACAGCTGTAATTATATTTCCAATTTGCAACTTATATTTCGTAATACTTAAATAGTTTTTTAAATTAATATTTCAGATTCTTGTCTATAAAAGCTTTTTGGAATAGTTTCTATATTAAAGAAACAGTTGAATTATAGAAAACATTAAATTCGAATGAAATATACAGTGAAGTTGAAATTAGAAACAAATATATATATATATATATATATATATATATATACAGTGGAGCATCGTTTATACGACGCCGAAGGAACTACAGAAAAACGTCGTATAAACGATAACGACGTATAATCGATTTTCACTTCCAAAACTAGAATTAATTTTGTTTTCATTTAATTTTAATGTTTAACGTAATAATTTGCATGAATTTGTACAAAAAAAAAAAAAAAAAAAAAAAAAAAAAAAAAAAAGGAAGAAAAAAATGAAAAACGAGGAGGGGATTATAAAGCAATTTAAATATGCTTACCTTTATTTATGTTTCACTGAAAGGTTTCTCATTTGCAGTACATCATTTCCTTTCCATTTAAAGCTCAAAAACCCCGCGTGGCCAACTAAAAGTCGCCAATACTGATAAGAGTTACAAGGATAGTCTATTTGCAATTTAAAACAGGTCGGGAAAGCTGACCATCCCTGAAAAAAGAATGACCCCTCCAAGTGTAATCTGTTACACGTAAGCTGATTTTTCAGACTAATCGAACTCAGCCCACATTTTTATAATGTAGAGAGCATTTAAACACGCTCTTTGGTGTCATTCATAGCTGCCAACTTCCGCTCGTTCGTAAAATACACAAGAAAAATAAACAAAAATAAACCTATACAAAATCGAAAAATCGACGTATAAACGATTTTGGGCGTCGTAATACTGATATTAAAAAGCTTGTATATGATACTATAAATAATGGTTATCCTAAAAAATCATATATTCTTTAATTTATAATTAGATATTACATGATCTTATAATTAATTCTTTGCGTAAAAATGTATAAAAAATTATAAAACATAAAAATAATAATAAAAAATTAAAAATGTTAAAAAGTAATAAAAAATATATATATAGGTTGGTTGGGTGGGTAGATGTTAGAGTACGGAGGAGGGTGGTGTTGTCTGGATAAAAACGCGAAGGTTAATTATTTAAAAAAATGAGAGTGGGTTATTTATTTTAACATAATTTTTAAACTGTTTAATTTACAACAATATATGGATATTTGTCTAGTTATATCTATAGTTAAATAGCTATATTTTAATTATCAAATTATTTTTAATGTTATTGATATTATTTTTGGTATTATTATTTATAATATTATTACTATTACTATTTTTTTATTTTAATTTTTATTCTTTTATTTTTATTTTATTTTATTTTATTTTTTAATTTTTATTATCCTATATTAAGATAATGAGTTTTTACTATGTAAAGTCACAATAAATGTTACTGATTAAAGTAACAATAATGTATTTTAAGTTATATGTTAATATGAATGTTATCTCTTAATTCTAATTTTAATCATTTTATTAATCTAATTTTATGTTAATATCGATTATTAATTATTTTCTCCGGTTCAATTATATTTCCATTCAGCTTTATCTTTTTTGCTTGTTATGGATAACTATTCTTTTTACTTACTTTCAACTCCTTTTTGTAAAATATCTTTGTTCCTTGTTGAATAATTTGGTTTTTCTGTGATGGTAGTCCCAAATTCGAATTGTTTTGCTTTTTCATGGCAAATACGAAGATGAAACCACACACTCCATTTGTAGTTCCAAAGTATTTGGGACCTGAAGATTCTGCTTTGGTTCTACAAATTTCATTTGTATTCATATTTTTCTTTTTTCCTTCCATGTTCAATGTGCTATAAGTTATTAAATTCAAAGGTTAATTTCAAATGGTTAATATTGTTTACTATAATTCAATTTAATTGTTCGTTTTGGTTTATTGTTTTATTGATAAAATCCATTGGTGAATCTTGTCTACTTTTAATGGTATTATATATATACATATATATATATATATATATATATATATATATATATATATATATATATATATATAAGTTTAATAGTAAAAATTCGTAAATTGCACATCCTGTGTAGCAAATGAGATGCATTTTTATAAAAATGAATTTATAAAAATAGCGCCCATGCATTGTAAATTAAATCATAGCATATTAGCTACATATTGGGAAAAGTAGCAGATTTATCAAACTCTATATAAGTTCAACTAGATACAGCTCGGCAACTGGAAACGTCGATATTGAAAACGGCATGTTTGATGCGCTATTCCCTGTAGTCGTTGTAAGCACACATTGGAGGTGGTGTATAGATGTATAGTGGTGTATAGATAGTGGTGTATATAGGAGAGCAGATATTGTTAAGCATTTAAAGATAGAAAACCAACGATTACAAATGCACAAATAAAGTATGAGAAGGTAGCAAAAAGCTATTTCGAATCTACTATCGAGATTCGTCATCAGTGCAAATGTCAGCGAGCTAAAATAGAAGCAAAACTGCGATTGTCTCAGTTTTGCTATATTTTAGCTCGCTGAGTTTTGCACAGATGAAGAATTTCGATAATAGATTCGAAATAGCTATTTTCTACCTTCTCCAACTTTATTTGTGCATTTGTAATCGCTGGTTTTCTATCTTTAAACATTTGTGCACAAAGACTTTATTTGCTATTTTATTGTTAAGCATTGTTCGTCATGGTAGAATAACTGCTATTGCCGAAATCACCAGCAGGTAAAATAGGTGAAGATTCAGAAAGTGTGTTCTCAATACACTGTGCAACATGCAATTTTGGGTATGGAATTACATCTGTCAAGCTAAGAACGTACTTGCTCAAACAGCACGTCATCGTTAGCAGCATTTCCAAAGGGCCTATCAACATCGGGATTGGATCTAAGAAGCATGTTAGAAATAGCAATGTCCAATGAATCACGTTTTTTTTATCCATCATATCGATGGGCGCGTACGAATGCATCGATTTCCAACGCAAATTCTGGCTCCCGGATGTAAGACAACATTGTGGTAGCTATAATATTGTGTGGGGGATTTTTTAGGGATAGCAGATTAGGTCCCCTAATTCCTGTGTCCTGAATAACAATGATGAACAATCCCTAACATCTATGCGCTACCTGAACATCGTTTAAATTAGGCGTGTCCATTTATGGTAACAATGTTTCCGGCGTATTATTGCATTTACGAACTGGATAATGCGCCATATCATACGGATCGAATAGTTAAGTAGTGCTCTGAAGAGCAGTCTAGTGATTTTGAAGTCATGTCCTGGTCTCTAAAATCGCCTGACAGGAATCCAACAGAATATTTGTGGTACTACTTGGAAATCGCACTTCCTTCTACCATCTCGCAATGTACACGAACTGCTAGACCGGTTCTTGAATGTTTAATGCGAGATAACGCAGACTACCTATACGAGCTTTGTCAAGATGATACCAGGTCGGATGTTGGCGGTTTTGAGGGAAAAATTGTTCTATGTCGAATTAAACAGGTGGAAATAATGTAATGGCACATCGGAATACATAATTATTATGTAATTATGTTTCAATAACCGTCATAAAGCAAACTCTTTTTTTATTACGGCATGGAAATTACTTTCCTTTTAAAATTATGCAGTGAATGAATAATTAATTTCTTTCAGTGTATAATATATATATATATATATATATATATATACATAATACATAAAATGCAGTATTTAAATAATCTATACAATAGTTAGAACAATTTAAAGAGAAATTTATTTCTTACTACCCATAAAATCAACTAATAATTAAGTGAGAGTTCAATAAAATGCATTATGTGCATAAGTAAAGAAAAACGCAAATTCTTCGGAAAATATTTAACTCGAAAATATTTGTTGTTAAAAACTCTAGTAAACATATATTTTATGAAGTATTATTCCAATAATGTAATTTATGATACTTAGGAATCCCTTAATTTATAAATAATTTTCTCTTTTATTAATGTTCATATGATTAAATGATCTTAATATATGTAATTTAATTTATAGAATTATTTATTTTTAGCCTGATAACGAAAATAGAACGAAACATTTCAGTATCAATATTATTTTAATAAATAAATAAATGAATGTTAATTAAATAGTCTCTTGGCCTTTTGCGAGAAAATAAGAAAAAAGTGGATTTGTTTTTCTTTAATAGTTATCACATTTAAATTTGCCAAAAATAAGTTGGTGATTTAGTGAACATATAATATTATGGTAAAATGTAGGGGCGATTGGGGCGCGTTTTTCAAAGGGGCATATTTTTCTATTTGTGTTACAATTTATTTATGTTTTTGAACCAAAACTTTACGACGCTTACAATTGATATTATTAAAATTTATAACTGGGATGTTTTTTATGATCGGTGTCAGATATTTAAAATAAAAGCTGTTTTTTACAAAATTTCTGTCTGTATGTGCGTAACAAAAACTTTATCGGCGCTCTATCTCAAGAACTGATGCAAGTAATTAAAAATATACATGACGTTAGTCCCTTATATCAGTTGGTGTTGAATATTTTTTGGTGTAAACCACCCACAGGTGGCTCTGCTATGCATCATTTTTTCGAATTTGGCAATAGTTCATTATTCTGAACTAATGCATGTACATTAATTAAATATTAGATTCACTTAATGCTTTAAATTAATCGACGTTTCCTACATTTTTCTTTTTTTTTCGTAAATCGCTGAACTCATGAAGCTGCTTTTCTGCATTTTTGCCATTTATGCAATTACTTTTAATCGAGAATAAATGCCCGGAATTTCACGAGTCTTTGACTGTGAGTCTTATCTATATGTGAGATAAATTTTGTGTATGCTCTATCTCAAGAGCTAACACACGAAATTTAATAAAAAAAAATAAATTCAGTTAATCCTTACCTGTACTATAAAAAATCTAGGTGTAGTTTTTATTTTCATGTAAATCACCCACTAGCTAGTATTGCTATGCTAAATTTTTCACGATTTTTATAATAGCGCCATCACAAGAATTGATGCATGGATTTTTATCAAACTTCTGATTCGGCTAGATGTTCAAGTAAGTTTCTCTGTGTAAGATTTAGGTGTAAATCACCCAAAATGTGGCACTTCTATGTTGTATTTTGTATTAATAGCGTACTTTTAGTGACAGTCATATCGGAAGATGTTAATGCACGGAATTTCTTATCATTAGAATGTCCATGACGGCAAAAATTACCATTTAATTTTGGCACTTTGGTAGCAAATTTCGAAGCATTAATATGTACATGAAATCTTGTTTTTTGAAACCATATTTTTCCTACTGCCCAACCATTTTTTTCCTAGAAATATACATTATCTCTTCTTTTTTTAGGTGCATTGATAATTATATAAATAAGTAGAATTTATAGTCGTAGTTCAGTTCGTCTGTCTGCCAGTCTATCCGCATATAACAACTCAAAAACTGCCTAACCGGATGTTTTGAAATCTAAAATATATAATTGTAACATAATTTTGTCAAGTTATTTAAAATTTTTTGAAAATATCATATATAGTTTAATTACTGGGATAATCAAAAGAATTCCGATATATTTCGGACATTGGGAGAAAATAACTTCAAGTGAATTTTCATGATATTAGAATCTTTCAAACATAATAAAACTGATATGCATGTATGAAATTTGTACAAAAATATATATCCTGTACAATCTGTGGGGCAAAAAATATTTATTATTAATTTACAGGGCCGCACAAAATTATTCCAATGTATATGTTACACGACGAAGCATTGTTTGGAGCGCGTTTTTACTAACTAAACTAACAAAAAAACGTAAAACTATTTCACATTTTATGAAATTAATATAGTTGCTGAAGTTTACTAAAAGTTATTTCTGTATAGTAGAAAGCAGATATTTTTTACAGTGACACGAAAAAGATTTCGGTTAGTATACTCTCTATACTATTACACCAAGATCTGAATATTTTGAAAACTTCGTTATTGTACGAATGCACCTTATTTTCGACGTTTTATGTGCAATTTTCAACTCATTTCTTATGTAAATGAAAAAAACCCTTTTCTCTTGAAGATTATGGTACTAAAAATAAATTTTTTTATTCATTATTTATATTTCGAAAATTCTACCAAATCTTCAAATTCTGGTAATAATTAATTTTCAACAAACGCAGTTAATAACCGCTATCAAATCAAAATAAGATTAATAATAAAAACTCTATTATCTTTTCTTATTCTATATTGGATTATTTTATCTTTTTTTAAATAATTAAATACTCGAAGAATATACTACATTTATGCATTGATACCGCACGTTTAACTTAAGCAGATTACTGTTCGATATTATATTCTTATGTTATTTAAATACTTAGCAATAAGAGATAAACACTTCTATACCAAAGAAAAGAATAAGTTTCTGTAAGAAGGTCACAGCTGTGACTTTCCTTATTAACCCTCTTTTTTTCTGTAGACTGAAAATGTAATTTTCTTTCCCTTCTGCGTCTTAAAATAAGTGTTTATATAGACTTAAGGCCATATCTACATAAAACTTTTTCAGATTCTGATTGCCTTTTTATTTATTTATTTATTTATCTTTGTTTTTTTTATATAAATGGTTATCTTGAATTTTAATTTTCAGATTTTAGTTTAAAATTTATTTTTATATTGATCATCTTATGTATTTATCAACGCTCTATTTTTATAAAAATATCACTCTGTTACGGGTGAATATCCCAAAATATGAGATTTTGATTATTTGAGGTAATGAAAATATCCATTTAAAACAATTCCAGATTTAAAGAGGTAAATCTATTTTCTATTCGAGAGTAAAGGATTTTTATTTAATATTTAACAATTTTAAAGATCTTAAATAATAAATTAATTTTTATGTAATTATGTATCATTTCGTAGCATATAGATGTGAGGATAATGTCCGATGGAATGATGATAATTTGATCTTAAAACATTATTTTATATTCTTGTTTTTTCTTCTTAAATTTTAGAACTATCATTTTAATTCTGTTGAAAGTATCTCGTCCAAAAGGTTTTTCACACTTATCTAATGAACTTTTTTTTGTTCCTCAGTATAATTTCAGGCATTATCCCCCAAAAAACTGATGAACTAAATTAAATAATATAGCAGCTCAAAATCACTCGGAAAGTTCGAATTTTTTGACGGTTATTCGGTTCATTAATTTAAATTAAATTATTATCATTAAAAATCAAACCTTGTATAGGAAAATTACTGCTTCTACAAACGAAGTTTATCTTCCTTTATTTTCCATTTAACAGTGTACAATAAAAATTTACAGATAATAATAATAAATCATGATTGGAATATAATTTCCATATGTGGTATGGGGAAATCATGTTGCCAGTATAACAATAACTATGGTATATGAGAAAAAAGGCGCTTGCAAAGTATTTTATTCCTATTAAAGTACTTAAAATGGGTTCAAAACTTATTTAAATAACAGAATATCAAGATAAATACGATAGAATAGAATATTCATAGCAATTGTCGTTCATTTACAGGCTCAGACAAAATAAATTTGTTACAACTATTTTTAAGCAGTATTTGCTGTAAATGCGTTTTCGATTTCAGTATGTTTTTTTTTAATTGAATAAATTATTTTCATGTTACACATTGCCTATGATTTCTGTGCGTTGTATACAGGGTTGCATAAAAGTATACACATATCATTCTCCTAATTAGCGGAAATTGTTGAAAAATAATTTTTAATCTGAGATATGTATTTCGATACGGAACTAAATTTTTGCATGCCCGTAGATAATAGATAAAAATCTATATATTATACAGGGTGAAAATTAATGAACTATATAAAGTAAAACGTGAATTATGAAAAAACTACAGTGTACTGATTTTATTCAACTTGTAAACATCTCTACAAATATTCGAATTTATGTAATGACATGTTCATTATGGTTACCATGATTAGTTATAACGGAACGCAGACTACAGGAAAATTCTGTATGCCCTACTGAAGTGTCAGAACATCGATGCTGCCGTCTACCTTCTAAATGGCAGTTTTCAGCTCAGCAATGCTTTTGGTGTTATTTCTCTACACATTGTCTTTAATGCAGTAGCATAAAAAAATGTCACTTGTGTTCATATCCGGTAAATATAGCGGTCGAGTGATTCACATTCCAGTGGCATCTGGGTACCCCGAAGTCCGAATACGGTACACAAAGTGCTCCTCCAGGACATCAAACACTTTCTTGGTCCGATGTGGTCAAGATCCGTATTGTATTATCCACATCTTGTCGAAATCAGGATATTTTGGATAATGGAAATGAAACCAATACCCACAACCTTTAGATACTGTTAGTAGTCACCATGATATCGGACTGATTTTTCCGTGACTGGACATTGCACAACGTGCAGTCACTTGTCGAGTGTGGAAAGATTTTTGGATCTTGAAATGTGGATTATCAGTCCCTCAAATGCGCAAATTTTCTTTATTCTCCAACCCATCCAAACAAAAGTGGGTTTTGTCGCTACGAATTGCGTACATATGCACATACTATTTTCCATCTTGCCCAGCGGCAAACCACAAAGTTTGAGCTCCGTCACGCAAACCGTTAAGAAGTTATTAGGTTTCATTTTATGTAGTTCAATAATTGCCACACTATATATAGGATTGAAAAAAATCGATAATTTTCCTATTGTAGGAAAAAATCGGATATTTTTTCTATTGTACATAAGAATAGTTAAAATTGGGTTTTCAAATTCGTTATGCAATTCCTTATGGTTAAATTAGACATTACATTTTAACTTATTGAACGTTGCAATTATTTTTACATTATTCTGGATGCGCTGAAAAATGTTCCATACTCAGTGCCTGACACATGATTATTCTTTCTTGTATTAATAGTATTAACTATTTAGGTAGGTTATAATTCATGAGTTATAACCATTTAAATATCAAATAGAAAATTTTATATTTACGATTACGACTACTTTATCCAGTCACATAGTCAAATCAATTAAAGTATGGTAATTAACCAGATCAATGGATGGAATTTTCAGACGTAGCCAGTGACTCTTAATTTTGAGGTCCAGATCTTTACATCAACTGCCATAATTAAAATTTAAATATTATATTAACAATTAATATCTACCTTTACATAATTTATTTTTGTTATAAGTAATCTGCACATTTTCTATAAATGACGTTCGTTTTGGACTGGTGGTAAAATTCTTGCAGATTTATTTTATTAAAGTTATTTCAACATAATGCTTTTTTTTATCAAACAATTAAAAGTTACATAAAAGTTGACGTTTTATTCAGAAAGTAGGAACTTCTTATAATGAAATGCTTGTAGGTGATAAAAGCATTCCATTCCATTCCTCTCAAAAATAGACCTATATTAGATGCCCAAGAATAGAAAGGAAACTCAAGCTCTTTGATAGGAATTTAATCGATAAAGTTTGACAAGAATTAATTATATATGCCAATGCTGGATTATTAGAAAATATTTTTTCTTTATAAATAGGGAGAGAGGCAATAAAATCAGATATTTGTCATTAGTTTCATCGTGAAGCAATTAATAAGATGTTGTGATAAAATTTTATGTACACGCTCGTCCTTGTAACTGTGTTATTGATATATCACATTTTGATTAGTATATGATTCTTGTAGGAAAAGACAAATTACTTGTTATTACTAATGTATTACTATTGTTATTACTATAATTACTACTTATGTTAATTTTAGAATAACAGAAACGATTTACACTTTTTCTTTTAAGGAAGGTTTAGTGCTTTAAAAAAATTTATAACAAAATTTGAGCTTCACGGCTGATAGTTAAAAAATAGTCGATAGTTTGGTCTTAAAAACCCCCAAAAATGATAATTTTAATAGTTTTAAAATAATGCACAACACTAAAGAAAATGTTTATTATGAACTTATGAAAAAATTAAACAAATTTTGCCTCAGCATTTTGAAGTGTTTTTATTTCAAGTAATGTTAATGAGCTATTTTACGAAATTCTTGACTTCGGCCTAATAGTCCCGTCAAATTAGACAGATTTTGAGTCATTTTGCGACACAATTATGAAACTTTTGAAACTGGGCAATATTGTTTGGGAGGGTCTAAAAATGAATATACAAAAATTCATGATGAATGGGGGGTGAGCGCATGGAGGGGGAGGTAAAAGAATAGTCGTTTTTTGGAGTTTTATTAATATCTCGTAATCTAAAAGACCTAATGAAAAATTTCAAAGCAAAAAAAAAAAAAAAAAAAAAAAAAGGACAATTAAATGTTTTACAAAAAAGCGCTATATACATTTTTCTCTAGAGTACATAGTTAGCAAGATAATTGCCTTCAAAATTGTAGAAATTTGACAAAAGTCACACTAACGTCACAGAGCGGATCAAAGGCATTTACAATGCATCTGGTTTTAAGTTTATATGAATGCTAATATAAATTGTAGTTAGGATAATAGAAACATGGACAATAACAAATGATATTTTTATTTTTAACATAAAACATACAAAAATGAAAAATGCGTAGAATACAATGATTTAGCAATGAACAATATACTCCATTCCGTCATCATTTTGAAGAAACCAGGTTCAATGGGTAATTAAAAAAACCCCTGTCGGCTTGGCCTATAGGCTGAGGTAGATTTCGAAGAGTGCTCATTTCAACAACAACATAAATAAATAAATAAATAAATAAATAAATAAAATATGATTAGAGATAAATCCAGTTTAACAATTTTCTTTGACCGCTTTTGAAATTTTTTTTATTTATTTTTATGTAAGAACTGGTTTTTATCAAAATCATCTTAAGCGAAATTCGGCTCAAATGCCCATTTTGACAACATATTTTGAAATATATTCTGACTTTATTATTAAAAAATCGACCAATACGTAAATTATATAGTTCCTAAATAAAAAAAAACTGTCAATTGAATGCTTTTGAGAGCAAAATCGAATTTAAAAATGAGTCATAAAATAACCAATTTGTCATTTGAATACATCCTCAATTCTTAAATCATGATCGCTTTGGGAAATTTTGTGCGAAGTGCCCATTTTGACAGCTTTAAAAATATATATATTTAACTTTTATCAAAAAACTCACCAATACAAAAATTATATAGTTCCTAAATAACAAATAACTGTCAATGGAATGCGTTTAAAAGCAAAATTGAATTTAAAAATCAGTCATAAAATAATCAGTTTGGTATTTTAATACATCCTCAATACTTAAATCACGATCGCTTTGGGAAATTTTGTGCGAAATGCCTACTTTGACCGCTTTTAAAAAAATATATTTTGCCTTTATAAAAAAATCGACGAATTCTCACATTATATAGTTCTTAAATAATAAAAATCTGCCAATTGAATGCGTTTGAGAGCAAATTGAATTTATAAATGAGTCATAAAATAACAAATTTGTTATTTGAATAAATCCTCAATTCTTTAATCATGATGGCTTTGGGAAATTTTGGGCGAATTGCCAATTTTAGCAGCCTTTTTTTGAAATATATTCTGCCTTTATCAAAAACCTGGCCAATCCGTCACATTATATAGTTCCTATATAAGAGGACCTGTAAATTGGATGCGTTTGAGAACAAAGATGGATTTAAAAATGAGTCAGAAAAAATGCAATTTATTATACTTCCTAAATATTTCAATCACCATCTCTTTGGGAAATTCTGTTCAAAAAACCGTTTTTGGAAGTCTTTTTTGAAAAATATTCTGCCTTTATATAAAAAAAAACTGGCTAATACGTCACATTATACAGTTCCTAAATAGGAGGATCTGCCATTTGGATGCGTTTAAAATCAAAAGTGAATTTAAAAATGTTTCAAAATATAAGCAGTTTTGATGTGAGTTTTTTATCCAACTCCTATTTTTGTTTAATTTATTTTTGCTATAAGAATTGGTCCTATGAAAAAGTTGTTAATATAAAAGTCGTAGATATTATTAAGAAGATGTAAAATAAATTTAATTAGATTTGATTGCTTAAAAATTGACAAAGTTATGGATTTTTTTCTTTTTCAACCACCCTTTTTCTTTTCGTTTTTATTTATTTTTTCATCGATAAAATTTGTTCCTATCAAAAACTTGTAAATACAAATGTCTTATATAATTTTGAGAACATTTATAAAAAATTTAGTTGGATTTGATATCTAATAAATTGACGAAGTTATGATTTTTTTTCTCCCAAAAACCCTGTTTTTTTCGCCCCTTGAGCCCATTTTTAACTTTATCAAAAATCTGTCATGCATAAACTTTTGGCCCTTTTGAAGTAATATAAACTTTAAACTGACTCGATATCTATTTTAATTTAGAAGTGGTCGCGTTTTTTCTGTTTTCACTAAAACCCTCCTAACTTCCACCCGCTTGGTCGGATTTTGCCCATTAACGAACTTAACCGAGATTTTATGCCCCTTGATTTTATGTAAAAGTTTGAAGAAGATCTGAGCGTAATTATGGAAGTTATCGTGTCCAGAAGAAAGTGATACACACCGATAGATAGATAGATAGATAGAAATAAATTTTTTTACTAATGGTATTTTTAGGGTCAAGGGGTCGTGATCGGTGTAGATCGGCAAAACTTTTTCAGAAATTCCAACATGGGAGCGATCGCAATAGGTAGTATTTCATACGAAATCTACCTAAAAGATGATGATCTGTACTCTATTTATTTTGTGACATCGTTTTTAATATGTGGTGGACTGTTGAATAGTTTCCATGACAGTAGAAACAGGTAAAAAAGCATGTGATTTCTAATTTTTTATATCCACAACTGTGCCTACAATCAGTTATACACTGGCAAAAGATGTGGTTTAGTACTGTCTCAGGGGCAACAAGATCGGTGGTTGGGATAGGCAGTAGCATATGATTAAACTTGCGTTTCAAAGCCCAAATTTCAGAAGATTGTTCATTTCTCTGCCACAACTATATCTTTAACCTTCTCACTGTTGTAAACTGATATATCCATTCTCTACGTTTTAGCTTTCTCTGCAAAAGAAGCACTATATAAATTAATATAATTCTAGAAATATAATGCAGTTAAAAGAAATTTTATGATTAATACTTCTAAGGTTTAAATTCCAACACGTAATTATTTTTTTATGTCATTTTAAAAAAATAATATTTTTCTTTTACACTTTTTAAAAAATTGCAAAGAAACCAATATTACAATTTTGCCCTTTTGCTAGGCAGTCAGGGGGTTAAGTATTATTTTTATCTGAAGGGATTAAGAATGTAAGAAGAAGAAGCTTATCCACATTCTGCCTAGCAATTTTCACTTTCATTAAGTGCATCTGTAGTAATCTAAGCAATCAGAGTGCTTTCATCATTAGCACTTTGCTGGCATGAGACTCCTTTGTCATTTAAATTACAGGCCAGAATGGGAATCAACATTGTCTTATTGGTCTTATTTGAAAGAAAGTGATGTAGAGTTTAGAGCGAATTGATGATGCTATGTCTTTTAAAATGTATGACAACTGACACTATGAACACCTTCTATTTTATTCACCTCCTTTAATACTATTTACAAGGTCAGTGTATTCATCGAAAACATTTCTGATTATCCTTCCACATTAGTTCTTATTAATGTACTTTGTGTAACTGTTGCAAATACCCTGTATTGTTAATTCATTTTGCCACTCCAACTTATATAAAAGAAAACCATCGTCTACTACTATTTTTTGTTGTCTGAGGCCTATTATATCCTCACACTGTTTAAATATTTTATACAGGGATTTTACTTTGCCTTTTGTATTTCGAAATCATTGAAATAAGAGAGAGGTGTAGGAAACTGTTTATATTATAGGTAATTTGTTAAATCATTATTACTACGTTTGCACAAGGAAACCCGTGGAATATAATTCGAGGATCGACATTTATAGTGTATCATGAAATTTGTGCATATTGTGAGGGATTGTTTTATACCTATCCGAATGAGTTTCAATTTTGAGTCCCATTTCCAAGGTACCTGAATCATCTTTTTGCTCCCGATTTCCAAAGCTTTGAAGTAAGTGACAGTCTCATTTTCGATAACCCCAGAAGACAATGATATAATTTTATCTATCTCAGAAAAGTGTGAGTGATTTTCAAACAGAGTTGAAAATGTTGAGATATCTGCAGCTTCTCTATTCATCCAAGATTTACGAAAATCCTCATGTTGTTCACCAGAAGAAAAAGTCAAATCGCAAAATTCTTCAAGAGTGGTCAAAATATGGAAGGTATCTGAGGCGACTAGAGCTCAACTACTCTAAACGCTTGTGCTATCCCTTCTACATGTTGATCCTTCTAAAACATTTCATAAACCGCACTAGAGTTTGCTCAATGATCATATCAGACCAAACCCCTTTCCAACATGTCGTCGAATTGTGAGATAGCTCTGTGGAACAAACTTGTCGTATTTCTGTTTGGTTATAACGAATCTAAAGAACAACATGTCTATAATCTATATAAAAGAAGGTATACCGAAAGAAAGTTGGATATGAAAATTCAATTTGTATAAACTATACTTTTTAAAATGACAGCAAACCCTATTACGGAACATATAACCTGTTAAACATAATCATAATTAAGAAAAATGTCATTTGTTGAGATTATTGTTCTATTCAGCTGACCACAAATTTATTAACGCTCGTTTAAATTTTATTTATAAAGGTACAATATAAATGTGGTTGACTCGTTCTATAGCGCAAGTGAAACTTTAGCAAATTTCTTCATTTTTGAATGCAATTATCTTGCTAACTGTGGATTCTAGAGAAAAATGTGTAAAGCATTTTTTATAGAGAATTAAATTGTCTATTTCATGCATCGAAATTTTTCTGTAGGACTTATAGATTTTGAGATACTAACAAAAAAACCAAAAAAGGCACCTTATTTTTACTCCCCCTTCGCGCGCTCACCTCCAATTCATCAGGACTTTTAGTATGTTCATTAGCATACCCTTCAAAACAACATTACAAAGTTTCAAAACTTTCGGAATTATGTCCAGAAAAAAAACCTAATTTGACTGAACTACAAGTAGGATTTATCATTTAACGAAAAATAAGAGAAAGCAAGTGTTAAAATGCGTTTATAAGTTATACTGAAATTTTCATTTTATTAAATGAATCCTTATTAGGATATTCCCAATAATATGAAATATATAAATATATATAACATAAAAATATTATAAAAAAATAATAATATACACCATAATCTCAAAATATTATGACCTTCCAGAAATTTTACAATAAACACGCTGAATTACATGAGTGCATAACGATCCACGTGATCAGATGGAATTTAATTTAACTGCTGCTGACAAGTCTGTGGAATTAATCCTATGCTTATTTTTGTAAATGATGAGAAAACCTGCTGCTCTAAACGGCTTTCACAGAGGAAAAATTGTAGTAGCCCAAAGGCTCAGACTGAATATCTACGACTCTTGGATTTTTCGTGACATGCCGTTGTTAGTACTTATAAAAAGATAAATGATGTGACACTTTCCTTAAAGGCAAAGCCGTTAGACGACCACGCGTTATCAAGGAAATCGAGACTCTCAGGCTTTGTGGAGCAAAATAACCGCAAGTCAGTTTCTTCGTTGATAGCCCGCTATAATGCATGTCCAAGTAGAATTAATTCGGAGAACACAGTTCAGACGACATTTTTGGACATGAGACAGTGTCCTACTCATGTGCCTGTAATTTTTAAGCTTTAGCGTCAACCATTTACCGGGTGTCCTAAAAATGACTGATGGATTTTAAAATTCAATAACTTGCAAACGGTGAGAACTATTTAAAAATTTTTTGCAGCAGGGTTATGTACAATGTCAAGAGTTTTTTACCGTATTTTTATTTTAGTTCGCATATCAAACTGTAGGTGGCGCTGACTTCGAATGAATGCCAGGTCGACTCTTCACTCAGCGCTGATCACCTGGCCTTCAATCGCCGTCAGCGCTACCTATTGTTTGATATGCGAACTAAAATAAAAAAATACGGTAAAAAAACTCCTGACATTTTACATAACCCTCCTGTAAAAATTTTTTTAAATATCTGTCACTGTTTCCAAGTTATTGAATTTTAAAATCCATCAGTCATTTTTGGGACACCCGGTAAGTAGACCCAGCAGTATCATGACTTAACTATGGATAGGTGGAAAATATTTGATCTGATGAATGATGATCCTTTATTCGTAATATCTATAACCCTCTGTGGCACTACATGGTGTTTCACAAGCGTACAGTTACTAACCCAGTATAGCAGGTAATACAGACATCGGTAGTTGTGCTATTATGCTTTAGGGAAAGTTCTCATGATCATCTCTGGAAACTTTGGTTGTGATAGAATAGACCATAATTGTTGCGGACAACCCGAACATCAAACACATTGGCATCATTAAATGGCGTCTGTCTTAAAAAATCGATTGGGATTCTTTCAGCATAAAAAGTCACAATGATCGAATTGCACTGAAAGATGCCATTAACATAATGGTGAATATCACATAGTGTACTGGCCACTAAACGCACCGGATCTTAATACGATAGAGTATATTTCTGAAGTCACCCAATGGCAGCTCAGAGCTGAAAACGTCTATTTCATAATATTCCGAATTTGCAAAATCTTTGTCAGAAAATAAGATACAGTCTGCCTTCGGTCATTAACGAAAGTGAATTTCGAATTTGGTCATCCATGCCGCGCAATTTTCAGCTGTTTTGATGGCCAAAGCAAAGTGAACAGGCTATTAGATATATGATAATAATATATTGGCTCTTCAGTGCATAATAGCATTAAAATAATAATTCTTAGTAGTAAACAAAAGAATAAATGTCGTAATAAATCATAAAGCAGCTTTACATTAATTATAAATTAAAAATAAATTAATCGTACTTTAACAAGAAATTAATGCAGGTCATATAAAAATAAAATACTGGCAAACTAGAAATCGTTATTTTTCACTTTTTTTAAATATTAATAAACATCAAAACAAGTTTTATTAAAAAATATTCGGTGACCTGTTTGTTGTTGATACTCTTCAAATAGTTGATCTTTTTTTTTGGATTATTGCGTCATTTCAGGATTAAATGAGTTTCATATATAGAACTAGACATATAATAATTATTTTCTTTGAATGTTGCTGATCCTATTGTTGCACTTTGTCTTATATAAGATAAGGCTTATATGATTTTTTATGATTATAAAGTATAAACGTTTTGTTTTTTTAGTTAGAGACAATTATGGTAACTCAAGATAATCCTCTACCATATTGCCTGTTTAAACTAATATTTAAAAAATATATTAAACATCACAACCTAACATTTTTATTTTGTACATTAGTTTTTAGATATTCGATTGGCTTCTTTCGCATGTTCAGTCACTGTTGAAACAGAGTTAGAAATACGAAAATTATTTATTTATAAGCTTGTTGCTTTTTAATTTTAGCGGATTTCATTTTTTTTTCATTATAGAACATCGATTAATTGTTGTTTACCACTAAAACTTAAAATGAAGTAAATATAGTAAAAACCTCGTATCACTGAAAATTCTTTGATCAACTACTGCCTGAAACACCCCACTTATCGGAACCAAAAATAACTAATAAATTTAATCTAAAAAATATTTATACTATATTATATTAGACACTTTTTAAAATGCAGTATATGATGCACTTTTTAATCTGCCATATGGAAGCAATTATCATCATTTATTAATGGAATCTATAAAAATAACACTTGACTTAACATTTTATTGTGTGACCATCATTGAAAATATGAATTCATGGCAGAAACTTATAGAAAAGGATTAGATATATCTAGCTGTAAATTTAAAGAAATGCATGCACCGTTTACTCGTCTATAAGTCAAAGAATTTCTCACAATTTTTGTCAAGCAATTTCGGGGGTGGGACTTATACACGAGCCAATTGGAAAAGAAAAAAAAAATCGAATGCTGCAAAATTCTGTTTTTTTATGTGTATGCATAATAAAATAATATATATAAAATATAAATCGTAATAACTTATAAAAAAAACATTGATTTGTTTTGTTTTTATACTACTTTTTCGCATTGGCAAGTGACATCTTTGATTTCATTTATTGCAAAATTGAAATAAAAAGTTAGAAAGTCGACTTATACACAGGATTTATTTATTTTTTTTTTCGAACTTGCATTCAGAAGTTACGGGGTCGATTTATACACAAGTATATACGGTATTTATCAAAGGGCTTTAAATAAAAATCACACAAAAACAAAATTTATTTAATGAAAAATATTCTGGTATTATTTATCTTTTTTTATTTATTAAGTCAAACAAACAATAATTTGGAATACACCAGACTAATACTATTGCAAATTTACCATTTATTCTATGCAATAAACAATCATATATGAACAACGAAACAGATGAACCAGAATCAATGAAACAGAAACGGAATTGTTTATCAATGATTGTGTTCAATCAATTGTGCATCAACTATCAGAGTTATCAATGAAACAGGTTTTTTTTCTAAAATGTTACAAAGTTATTTTTAATTTATTCAATGTAAAATATAAGGGCATAGAGATTAAACTAAAAATTGTTGGAATAATATATTTTGTGAGTGTAATTTCTACAAACATATAATAAATGTGTATACAAATATTTTTATAGGACGCTAGTTTTGTTGTACTGAAAAACATTGCGTAACACAACGTATGTATTGTCTAAGAATCTCTTCTGATTTTTTTTGCCTTCTAACACAGACCACCCATCATCCTGTAATCATCTTGCAATCCCATCATCAGCCAAATAGTCCTCTACCGCAGTTAGAATCACATGTTCATACACGTGCTGAAAAAATCCGCTAACGGCAGACACCAAGTTTGTGTCGGTGCTCAGTACTAGATTTCAATACGATGTGAACTGCAAAAGAGTTGTGCTTTGACATTCAGCCAAATGATCCTCTTCCAATGCACAAACCAAAAAGTGTCATGCAATTATTACAATTATCTTTAAATGAACATGTGGGCTTTTGTATTAAAAAAAATCTTTTTTGACAAGGGCTGTATTTTACTAATGTGATTACTTACAATATTATTGTTTAAGGGGCATACAATAACGTCATAATATACTTAAAATCAAAGGGTCGAAGAATTTCTCAACGGTGCGTACAGTATTTCCACAAATCATTAATATTATTTTATTCCCCATGTATGCGTGAAACCGATATTTTAAATTCTACTACAAGTTATGCATTTAAAAATTATTCATGTTACAATACATTATTACATTGTTCATGTGTTGTTATTGATGGTATTTGTGTTTCTTAACCCCTTCGTGATGGGAGCTTTTTATGAAATTTTTAATGTATTGTCACCGGTTTTAAAAAACAGAAATTTGTGTCTTATTGAATCGAGAAAATGCTCCGATTAAATAAGGCAAATTTTACGGTAAAATTTTATTGGTGGGGATAAACGATGATTCTTAAGTCTTTTTGCGGCACGTATACGTGTCGCCCGTCCCCAAGGGGTTGAATTCCTTATATTCCTAAAGGATTTTTGAATATTTTTTGTAATTATGGGTTTTTATTTGTTGAAAAAGTGTTAAAAACTTTCCTTAATACATTAAACGCTTCCCTAATTTGGCCGTACATCATACGGGCAATGTATGTTTTACCAATCACGATTTACCCGTACCACATACGCTCATCCATATTCCACACATGATTTATTATTATCATTATTCTTTTTATTGTAAATTTTGCATTATTTAATCTGAGTATTTTTCTGATTCGATTCGGCAAAAATTTCTGTTTTGAAAATCATGGGTTAAAAGATTAAAAATTCTGTAAAAGAGATGAAAACATACGCATTATTTGAAAGTTTTTTTTTTCTTCAAAAATATTGACCAGTTAAGTGGTTAAAGCAATGTAAATTTTATATAAAGTATTCACACATTTAATTATATGCAAACATGAATCATTACAATGAAATTTGTTATTTAATATGAAAATCCGGATAATATTTATTCATTTTAAGTCTAAATTTATTAAAATATAGAGATTAGCATTATGAAAAATATGTTCTTACATTATCTTTTTTAATAAATTGAATTATTAGAAGTTGTTAGTTCGGGTTCAGTTATAAATCAGATAGTCATAAAATTCATTTTAATTCGTCAAGTTCTATTTAGGAACTATTCAGAATTCTTTTCTAATAATAAGAAAATTAAAATTATACGAAATATTGTCTCTGATTAGAATTTTCAGAAGTGAACAAATTTCAATAGATTACATTTAAAATTAGAAGGAATTGTGAAAGAAATTTTAATGAATTAATATAATTTTTTTTAAAAAAATACGTATTCTAAGTAATTATGAATACAGATTTTAGTGCAAATATGCTTTCAGAATATTTCAACGTCCTTTTAATCTATTTATATTGTGAATGCGTATTTAATTTTAAACTTCAAAAGGGTATTTTATACAATGGTACAACGTTAATATAGCAATATCTATTTAACTATAAATTTGCAATTTAATTTCAAAATTCCGATAACATTTATTCAATTTAATTCTTCACGTGTAGAGATCAGCTTTATGAAAAATAAGTTGTAACCTAATGAAGTTAGATGTTTTGAATGTATAGGATTTATTAGTTAAAATTCAGTGATACATAATATATCCCTGAAAATTCATTTCAATTCGTCAAGTCCTATTTATGAAATATTCTGAATAATTTACAATAATAAGAAACAGAAGATTAAACGAAATGTTGTCTCAGACTTGAATTCGCAGAAATGCATAAATTTCAACAGATTACATTTAAATTGGATAAAATTATGAAGGAAACTTTAAAGAATTAATATACTTTCAAGTACCGTATTTACACGCGTATTAGTCGAGAAAATTTTGACAAAAAATACTTTAAATTGGGGAGGGGGGTTCGACTTATGCGACGGATCTTAATTATTTTTTATTTACTTATTTTTACCAGAAGTTAAAAATGCTCCTCTTAGATGTAATTGGTCTCTTTTCGCATACCTTATACAATAACATCGTTTACTATCGATTTCTATACCAAGAAGAGGAATTGCGGTCATTGCTTTAACTTATTAGCGCTGAGGTAAAAATTTGGAGACTGAGTGACGAGTTTGGTGTTGGCGATAAATGTACGCCTACTACACCCCTCCCTTTGAGAGATCAGTAGCTAAAATTTCCAGAATCAGTTGCTAAAATCCCTATGTGCAATTGAATCGTCCGCGAGTGGCTAGAAACATGTAACTCTCTAAAGACACGTGACCCGTTTTATATTTTCCGTTTCCTTGATAGTAGACTTATCATTTCTTCGTTTATTTTACTGCAGTTTTTTTCCCTTGTCTCTACTGATATAATTTATTTAGTTATTAGGAAACAAAAACGCAATTCATATGCAGCTGGATTTAAATATAAAGTTATTTCTTTTGCGGAAGGGCCTAACAGCTGTGCGATTTTTCATCTGTTTGGTGTTCACGAAAAACGGATTCGCGATTGGCGCAAGAATAATGCAAAGTTGAAAAAAAGGCTTTGCGGCATGGAAAATCTTTTGAGAGGCAATTTTTTTCCTCTTCGCATACCATAAAACCCTGTAAACACTGAGAAAGTAAAGTCACTTAACTTGAAGTTTTTTGAAGCGGTTGTACCCGGAATCAAGATTCTCACTTGAGCAAGTTTCTGAAACTCACTTAACTCATTTACGCATCAGAATCAAGCGAGAATTATTTCAGACTGCATTCCTGTTTTATTATTATTATTATTATTATTATTATTATTATTATTATTATTATTTAGTTTCTTTAAATCTAATTTATTTTTTAATGTTTCCAATTATTCTTAACTTTAAAACAACTGATCTATTTGAAAAAAATGTACATAAATATATCAAATAACAAAAAAAAAAAAAAAAAAAAAAAACCATTTTAAAATGTTTAATTAATTTTTTGTTTTATTTTTTAATTTTGAGGGTTTTTTTATATTACCATAAAAACTTTTCATTTTTTCATTTATAAAAACCCTCGCCACATTCACCAAACAACACTGCCTAAATTAAAAGAATGTGTAGAAAGTGATATTGCTTCTTCTATCCTGCTTTGACGAAAACACAAACAACCAGTGATAAATTCGTTTTTATCAGTCTCTTTAAATTTCACAAAGCTTGGTTGCATTTTTTTAAAGAAAAAAAAAAACTTTTTTTTTCAGTTTAGTGCACTATTTCGTTATGAACAGGCCTTACTGTATTTGAAAATAAATTTGCTCGATAGTACTTTTTTTTAATTCTACACAGTAATTTTTGATTGCAATTTTATTATCCTTTATCCAGAATTACAATTTATGATATATTTGTAATTACTTTTTCATATAAAAATAAAAAATAAAAATTTTAAATTTCAAAATATAATTAAAGTTTAATTGAATTATTCAACTAATTTAAAATAAAAGATTTTAAAGTGTAAGATAAATAAAAATCCTAAATTTTAACATGTGACTGTACACAACTTTCCAAATGAACAAGAGTCGGGTCTGGTAACTTGCACAGTCTCTGCCAAACTCAATCCCTCCCCCCCCCCCTTTCTGTACGGAACTACAAAACAAATTTCAGGTTTATTTAGTATTATTATTACGGGACCGGGCAACCCCGGTCCGGGCAGCTAGTAAGAACATAGGTTAAATATATGTTAATGGCATATTTGCCGAAAACTGATAATAATAATTTAACATTTTCTGAATATAAATTTATTAAAACTTTTTTGAAATAAGCAGTTGTGTGAAATTATTTTTGTCCAAGCATATCCGTGTGTTAACAACAATTCTGTTGCATAGTTTAATGGTCAACGCTATGGAGCAATTCATGAAAAAATACAGTCAAATATCATAAAAATTTAGAAAGATGGCGTTTATGGAATAAACTGATTTGTAGCTGCTCTCTAAAAGCAGCTGAATGGTAAGAGATATTCTTCAAATTGTTATATCTTAACTGATTTTCAGAAATAATTTAATTCAATAAAAATATTTTGATGCTCTTTATTATCATGCTCTTTATTATCACTTTTAATTTAGAAGCTCTTATTTCTTTAATGGCTTATTGCACTGCATTTTTAATTAGTGTATGCAGTATTTTTAAATAGATAGAGCAGTTCGTAAGTTATATCTTTAAACAGTGTAAAAATAATGAAATTGTTAAAATTTTATGAAAAGTTTGACAGAAGAGCACATTTTAGAAAACCTTTCACAAAAGAACATTCTTATCCTAATTTAACGAAATACTAATAGCAATATGCATGATTTATATCTGAGAAAAAGAATGGTGTTAAAATCTGCCTGTAATTTTCAAATTGGTGTAAATAATTATTTAAAAAAAGTTACATAAAAGTAACGTAATTGTTTGAGGCGTAACCGAAATAATTGAGATTTTATTTTCTTTTTAAAAGAGTTATTGTAAATGAAATGAACAAATATCTAATTTCGTTTAAGTCTTCTAAATGAAAAGTCATTGACTTAAAATAAATCTAAACTAATGTCTTAAACACTGGATAAAAATTATTTTTATTTACGTAAATTTATGAATTTTAAGGTTTTATTATTAATGTTTAGATATTAATGTTGTTATTTCTGTAATAGTATGTAATTTGATATCATGTAGAAAATAAATACAAATTTTTGAAAAGTTGCGCAAAAAATTCTAAAGAGATCACCATGATTTTTAATTACATGATATTGTAGAGCAATATTTCTCAAATAGAAAACAATATGGTAAAAATAATGCAAAATAATTATAGTAAAAAACGAATCATACTTCAATCCATTAAGACGGTGGTGGATTATTTTACTTTTTTTTAATTTACCATTTATCTCAGAAATTATTTAAGTCGAAAAACTTTACCGATATTAAGAATACCCTTTTTAAGCCTTTCTTAATGTAGTTTAATTCAACAAAATATTAGAAGGTTTTAACAATTGAGTATCTTTATTACATATCATAGGAAAGTATTGATATTTTTCGCTAAAGTGTGGTACTAATGTTTTGAAGTTAAGAAAAAATAGTATTTCTGAAATAGAAACATAGAAATGAAAAATATTATTTTAATAAATTTATAAACAGCTTATAAAAGTGAAAGGAAATAATAAATACGTTTTCGTATTTATATTTTTAATGAATAATAGTTTTTATTAATAATATTTTGTAAAGTTATTTAAACAAAAGATACTAACACATTTCTCAAAAATTTAAATATGATAAGGACTGTATTTTTAAACAATGAGCTTTTTATAATCATATTTATGTATTTTCTTCAGAATAAAGAATGCTTTAAATTTGAATGATCAAAACATATAAATTACTGTACATACTGTATTTTTATACAATCGAAACTTGTTTTTTATTTAATAGACCATAGGAGCCTTCCACAAATTACATCATGTTTGGAAGGAGGGGGGGGGGAGAGAGGGTTCGAGAAATTGTGATTATTTGTGACTAGGTGGAGAGAGAGGGGTGTGAAGAAGTGTGGCATTACAAATTTGGGTTAAGAAAGAAGTATTATAAATCAGCAGATAAATTTTGAAGTTATTTTGATATTAAAGTATTTTGTATTCATACAGTAAAGATAAGACTTAAAGCCTAATACAGCGGTTCCCTATCTATGGGTCGCGACCCACTAGTGGGCCGTGGCTGTTGTTTTGGTGGGTCGCGGAACAATCTAATTTTGTCATCGAAATATATCTTTTTTTTCATTTGTTTAAAAAGATAATATTCAACAGAAAATAATATTTCAAAGGAAAATCCTAAAATTTCTTCCTAGGTTAATATACGAATAAAATATCCAGAAATATTTAAATCTACTTTGAGAAAATTCAACACTTCGTGTTTATGAGAACATGATTTTTTTACTTTGCTGTTTTTTAAAGACAAGTACTATGACAAACTGCGTGTTAATATATGTTCCCACATCGGTAAACATCACTGCAGAAATCTCATTGATTATAAAGTTATGTTTTCATAATAATTAAACATTCTTTTAAAATCTGTCTTTGTAATTTGTGCATTTTATTTACTTGCACACATTGAGATTGCTGATTCTTGTTTTTGTTGATAATGTAGCTTCCGTACGAAAATTTGCATTTTTCGCAGGATAGGATTGCCAACCGTATAGAGATCATACGAAAATTGCTACACTGATATACAACTATATCTTGGGTGAGTCGCGAAACTTTTTTTTACTGAAAGGTGGGTCGCGTAACAAGAAAGTTTGGGAACCGCTGGCCTAATATATTAAATTTATTTTCAAATTTCCAAATACTACTGTTTTTAGTTGCTCTTTTATATGACTATTTTGTTACTATTGTACATTAGTTATGTTTTATGTTGTAAGCCTTTATCTTATTTCGCTGAAAACAAGTCCTTATTAGTGTCATGTTCACAAAAGTCATTAAAACACATCGTTAAATTTTAAAAATAATGTTGGAAATATAATGTATAACGTAATGCTTTTTTTCTGTAATGCAAAAATATATGTTTATGTAATCCAATATTGACTTGTGAGAACAGAGGGGAAGGGGGGATAACGTGAAGCGTGACACTTTGCGACAAAGGGGGAGGGGGAGGGAGGTACAAAACTATTGAAAACAAAAACGTCTTAAATCATATATGGATAAGCCATAACTTATCCCATACTCTCCATTCTTTCAGCATATTCTATATGGCTGTTGGCATGACTGCAGATGCAGATATGCGTGTTCTAAATATTTCAACCTCGTTTAGCAGCGATGGAACAAACACTTGACCTTTGAGGAGGCCCCAGAAAAAACAATCATGCCGATGAAAGTGTTGGCTGTGTTTTGGTAACGCCTCGATATCGTCTGAGGTTCTAGAGGGGACGGTGGCGCCAACTTATATAGGCCCGTGGGACCCGAGCCCACCCAATAATTTTGAATCCTAGCGCGCACAATTTTCATTGTTCTATTTCTTTATTTATTTCATTATTGTTTGCTTCTTCATTTTTCTTCCTAGAACTAAATTTATTTTGCCAATGACCACGTGTTTTAATTCTTTGACCAACAACGATGAATTAAACATGACTGAAGCGTTTTGCTCCATGTTTAACTTTTTGTTTTTTCAAATTGTAATCATGTTCATGATATGATGATTTTACAATAAATATTAGTACCTTTTGTAAGGAAAAACGCATGAGAATATAAGTTAATAAAATTGCAACTTTATTAAAACATGATAGCTGGACTTAAAATTCTCATATTTCTCCATCTACCCTTCAAAGGAATTGAAACTGATCGTACCATTTTACCAAAATATTTTTGAGCCCACCCAATATTTTTGTCCCAACCCAATATTTTTCAAAAGAGAGGGGATCACAATGAAGACGTATAACAAAGGTGAATTTAAACTGCCAACTGTTACTTTTATTTCCAATGAACAGCAAGGTTGCAAGGTTGTTCTTTTTAATAGCTTGGTAAAGATGTGATATTCCTTAATAATCATCCTGTATTTTGAAATATGTAGCGCATTTTGCGATTTTTTCCGTAAACATGGTTAAAATAATTAAATTATTAAAATTCTAGCAAAACTTTCGTAAAAGAGCATTATTTTAAAATTTAAGGAGAAACTAATAACAATAAGTATAACTTAGATTTGAAAAAAGAATGGTATTAAAGTATGTTTGTAATTTTTAATTTAGTGTAAATAATACGTAAAATAACATTTACTGAAGAGAAAGGTAATTGTTTGACACTGAATAGAAATAGTTTTGTTTTTTTAAGTAGTTGCATTTGAAATGGAGTTACTGGTAAATTTCTTTAAGGGGTTTAAATCAGAAGGCATTTATTTAAAATGTATAGAAAATGTAAATTAACGTCAGGAAGCGGTGTTTACATTCTTTTTATTTATCCATATTTAGAATTCTTTGTATTATAATATTTTTTAGAGTTTTATGTAGAATTATACACAATTTTACATATTGAGGTATTATATTTTTAGATATAATTTCAATACAAACTAAATCAATAGAAATCTTTGATTAGTTACGAAAAAAGTGAAAATACTTTAAAGAGACCAACATGATTTTAAATTATGTGGGATTGCAGAGATATATTTCTCAAAGGAAAGCAATACATTAAATATAACACGAACTAATTCTTCTTTAGCGTAAAAAAAATTACACTTCGATACATTAAGACAGTGATGAATTATTTTACTTTATTTTTTAGTCTGCCATTATCTCAGAAATTACTTTAATAGAAATAGTTTACTGATACAAACAACCACTTTTCCAACCTTTCTTAATAAGTTTTAATACATCAAAATGTTTGAAGGTATAAACATTTAAGTGCTTTTAGTACGTATTGAAGGAATTGCCAATCCGAAACTTTTCACTTTAGTGCGATACTGATGTTTGGAAGTCTATTGGGAAATACTAACAAAGAAATGAAAAATATTACATAGAGAAATACGTAAACAGTCAGTAAAAGGGAAAATAAGTAATATAAAAATCTTCTTATTTGTTTTACGATAAGTTTCTATTAAAGGTTCTCAAACAGATCATATTTCTGAAATAATTCTGAAATTTATAAATTACAAATACTGAATATTGGACGATATTAAAACAACATTTTTTTAATCATTTTTATATATTTTCTTCATTATACAGAATAATTTAAGTTTGAATTATTAAGGCATGATTCAAAATTTATTTTTATTTAATAGACTTTTCATTTTATAGCACAATTTCTCTGAATATCTTAAGATGTCTAAACCATCAATTTGTAAAATTTTTCCTACATCTTTGCCGGCTCTAATTGCTTCCCTGAATTGTCCGTACGTTATACGGGTAACGTGTTTTTGCCAATCATGAGTTGCCCGTACCACTTCCTGAGATGAATATTCCAATCATCATTTATTACTTTTATCAATAATTAATTTTGTAAATTTTGCACTATTTAATATGAGCATTTTTCTGATTTGATTAAACAAAAACTCTTGTTTTTTTTTTTTTAAACGGTCATAAAACATTAAATTTTTTGTAAAAAACATGGAAAAAAAAGAAAAAAAGTCATTTTTTGAAAGTTTTTCCAAAATATTCATCAGTTAAATGGTTAAAACTCTGCTTAGTCGTGAAATATACCTGTTTACTATCTTATTTCCAAAAATGAAAGGACAATATCTATAAAATGAAAATAGACATGTTTAAATGATGTTGTGAGGCCTGAAACCTACGCCATTCCTAGTCAAAAGGCGGTAACCGTAGCAGACATACTGGTACAACACTGGGTTTCCAGATACGGAGTTCCTCTTCAAATCCATTCTGATCAAGGAAGAAACTTTGATTCGGCTGTGTTTAAGGAAATGTGTGGACTACTCGGCATGGACAAAACTCGAACTACACCTCTACATCCTCAATCGGACGGCATGGTGGAGCGTTTCAATCGTACCATCCTAAATAGCCTCTCTCTCCTGATGTCTAGAGACCAACAGGACTGGGACAAGAAATTGCCTCTTTTCCAGCTTGCCTACAGGAGTGCCACTCATGAGGCCACTGGTTACTCCCCTTCTCAAATGTTCTTTGGTCGTGATCTTCGTCTGCCTGCGGATCTTTTGTTTGGCCGTCCTCCTGAAGCTCCTTTGTCGCCTGAAGAATACGTGGATGGACTCCAGGCACGGATTGAGGAGGTTCATTGTTTAGCGAGGAACCGAATCGGACTGGCATCAGAAAAGATGAAGACACGGTACGACATAAAGGCAACTGGACATGAGTTCAAAGAAGGTGAGAAAGTTTGGTTGTGGAATCCCATACGTCGTAAGGGACTGTCGCCAAAACTACAAAGAAACTGGGACGGTCCTTACACAGTCGTCAACAGGCTGAATGACGTCGTCGTGCGTATACAAAAATCGCCACACGCCAAACCCAAGGTCGTACACTATAACCGGCTAGCCCCTTAATTTGGCCAAAGTGATTAGAAATTCAAAACTGGAATTTCAGACCATGTTTATGAAAGTCACTTTTTGTAAATATGTAAATAGCAATTAGTTCTTATTTATGTAAATCTTATTATTATTTTTATTTATTTATTTATTTATTTATTTTAAGTGTTTTCCTCTAACTCAAGGATTTCACTGCCCGGGACGTGCAGTCTTTGAGGAGGGGGTAGTGTTACGAATTTTGTAAATAGTTAGCGTTTGTACTGTAAAATAATGTAAATAATCTTATTAAGCTCCATTCCTTTATATTAATTTTTGTTACATTGTATCTGTTATCAAGCAAACTTGTCTATTATTTTCAGTGAATGTCTATGGCAGCTTGGCGAAATAGTAAAGATATCGCCAAGTTGGCGTCACTTTTGACGACTAATTTTGGTCGCCAAATTTGGCGATATATCACCAAGTTGGCGACAAACTTCGCGATTGTTGGCGATGGTAACCCTTCCCTCTCTATGGTAACCTCTTGGTTTCTGGATTTTTCGAGAAGCCTCTGAAAACTTCTAGCGCATGCTGCGAGCCTATATAAGGAGAGCAATACGAGCTGTCGTGGTTATTATTCATCAGCCAGTTGCTTGAGTTTTCTCTACATTGTTTTGAATGAGATTTAGTGTTGAGACGTTGTATAAAGAGTCTCTGGAACCTATATCTGCACTTATACGATAGATTTGAACAATTATTTTTGAATAGCTAGTAACATTTGTGAGTTTCGAAGACTTTGTTGTTCTGAAGTTCTGTAAATAAATTATTTTCTACTTTTCTGACAAGAGTTTGAAGTTGTCTAACCATAAGATCAAAAGAACCCCATATACGCTGCAACAGTATTTTTCGAAACTATAAACAATGCATTAATATAATTTAACAGCATTATTAATATTTATTAGCAGCTGTAGTACGTTAAATTTTTTCTATAGTGGAATGTAAATTGAAAGACAATACACTTTCGACAATTTTCTGAAATTACCGAAAGATACCCTTAAACATATCATTTCAAGTACACTGGAAAACGAGTCATATGAGGCAATTCCAAAGCTATCTTCTATTTCATACATGTTAATGCTTCAAAACTAGCTATCACAATGCCAAAATTACATGATAACGCAAAATTACATAATAATGAAATTACATGTCAACACATGCTTATCATGGGATTCTAATAATATAAATTCCGTGCTTATGAATTTCCGATCATGAGTTCAGAATGCAGCGTAGCAGCGCAACATATCGGAGGATTTATACCGAAAATAAGTCTCCATCAACTTATGCCAACATGTAACTCAATCTGAAGTTCTATGAAAATCCGTTCATTAGTTCCTGAGATAAAGCGATTGTGGAAATTGATAAAAACGGTGCCCAGCAGCGCTACCTGTTGGGCGATTTAAACGAAAATATAAACTACACCTAGTCATACAAAGCACAAATTGAAACTGGAGGTTGCTGAAAATTGGACCATTAATTCGAGATTTTTAGGTAATGGGGAAATGATAAAAAATATAGCATAGTATCGTCACCTGTCGAACAATATATGCAAATTGTAGATAATATCAATCCATATCCAGAAATCACTGAATCTTAAGTTTCATGAAAATCTGTGAATTACCTATGGAGATTGAAATATTAAGAAAATTGTAAATAATGCAACGAAGTATTGTTGAGCGATCTGTTGAGCGATTTGCAGCAAAATTAAGTTTATTCAAAATCCATGAATTAACCATGGATAATGATATATTGCGAAAATCGGGAGAAAACGATGCCTAAGCATACCACGTGTTGACTGATATACAGCAAAATATAATCAGCACCAAATTATATTAGGATTAACTGGATATAAATTCTTCCTAAATTACATGCAGTAGTTCTTGAAATATAGTGTCCAAAATATTTGTGTCAGATACATACAGACGGACGGATAGATAGATTCACGGAGTTATTTTGTACCGAGACTTTTGTAAAAATGTGTTTTTTGATTTCTCTGACTATTAAAACATATAACTTCGTGGAAAACCGGAAGTCAAAAATTTTCACGAATTCATTATGTTCTTGTAAAGATAGAAGAAAGAAAAATATATAAAATGTTACTGTATACGATTGAGGGCAATACGATGGCATATACTTATAGTAAAATGTACATTTGTAAAAAAATTCAAATCTCTGTTATAAAAATTAAAAGATTTTTTAAAACGTCCACCGTTCCTTTAAAGCACCAAAACACTGTATTTTTCTGTTTCCTGCTTTTGCAACATATATTTCGAAAATCACCAACGATTTCCTGTAATTATTGCCTAATAAACTTTGTCACTGAATCTGTTTCGGAAACATGTATTTCAGCAATTTTCGTATTCTGAAAAATCATAGTTTGTACTGATGACGGTCTGCTATGGATATCGAAACTGGTTTGCAATAAGAAATGCAGACTTTTGATGCTTTAACTCCTTGGTGGCGAGTTAAACGTATACGCCCCTCTCTCTCCCGAAAAAAAAATAGAATCTTTGGTTATCCCCAGCAGTAAAATTTGCCTTCTTTAATTGTGGACGATACGAAAACATTTTGCGGGGCAGCTTGGGACCTATGTCCCACATCCCTGGTAGCATAACAGTTAAGGTATAATAGCATGATTCGGGTTTGTTGTCAGCAATGTGAAAATAAAAATGTGGAGGTTGGGCAACTTAAGTTCTTGACAATTTCTCAATATAACCATGCAGAAATTTCTGATTTAAAAAAAAAAAAAAAAAACTGTGACAAAACATGAATAATTTCGTAAAAAGCTCCCCTCGTTAAGGGGTTAAATGTTGTTCTGAATTTATATATATTTATTTACAATTATTCTGCCTTAACAACTAGTACAAATTCAATGTAATTTTTTATTTAATTATCACAAGTACTCTTAAAACTTTTTTAAATGTAAAAAAAAAAAAAACCTTTTACTGAACACAGTTTTTTCTAAAAATCTATTCTTTTTGTGAACATTTTTGTTGGAGTTTCCTTTCGGGTTTTTTTTTTTACGTTTGAAAAAGTTCTATTACAAAATGTGATTTATGAAGCGTGTTTCTGAAATCTACTTAAGCGTAAACAGTATTCGTTTATCACCTCATTGAAATTGGAGAAGAAAAGAGATCGAGAAAAAGGAAATAAATCACCTTTAACTGGAGCTGTCGCTTGAATAAGTCTTTATATCTGTAATACAATGTAATAAAAACTTCGAAACACTTGTATCTGACATTTTAAATTGCAGTAAACTTTGTCATTTTATTTCGCACACATATATATTTGTTGGATTTAAACAGCTCCTTTTAAAATAATTTATTTATGCTAATTTAGAAACATAATGTTTTAAAAAGAAATTAGAATTACTACGTTGTAACTTCATGTAAAGAATAATTTATAAATATTATATATGTTTGGCTGAAACATCCATTTCAGTGAGTTATACAGGGTGTCCACTCTCAACGGTGGCCAATTGCTAATTCCTAAACCGTTATTAAACGCGATTAAGGCCAATTAAAATATTTTTTTTTAATTACCAATTTTGATATTTTATACGGTCCCCCAATCCGTGTGAACCTGACAAGTAAGCCAAAAAAAAGTCCATTAAAATTGACCCTAAACAAACACTGACATCACTATAATATCAAAATTGACCGAATCATGAAACTTTAAAAAAGGAAGACTTACATCATTTTACTGCATCTGAAATCAAATGAGATCGACCATGATTTGAGGGATCATACATAAAGTGCTTACAGTATTTGAAAGACATATTTCATGTTTATCTGCGCTTTGAAAAAAAATCGTAAAAGTATTACACTGAATTAATTCTTATTATGATTCAGATTCTTTAAAATAATCGCATTTTGACAAATGTATATTTTTATGTAAAAATTTGAGATTGTTTCTTTTTATAATTTCTTTTAATAAAAATTGTGTTTTTTTTTTATAAACTTTCATTTAACTTCAATGATTGTATGTATGTTTTTCAGTTTAAAATTTGTACTCGAAATTTATTTCTCTTTTTGAGCAAGATTTAACTTTACGTACTGTCGTAAATCCAATTACAATCGGATAATTTAATAATTCTTTGCATTTCTAATAATGTAGAAGTATTTTTTTTATTGTATTTAGTGTTAGCGAAAAATCATCCACTGTTATTGGCAATAGTAATTCGAAATTCAATCTCGGTTCATGAGTTTTGAAATTAACAGCATCTCCTTTGCATCTCTTGAGCATATTTTCTGAATTTTTATTCAGTTACGACACATATAGTTCAGTTATGTACTTCAGTCATGATTAATCAAGTCTATGATATTTATTGCAAATTAGTTTTGTTACAGTTTGTTTTTATAAAATCATGTACATATAAAACTTTCACAATATCATTTTAATTTCGGGAGAAAAGTACTATTTAGTACTAATAAGTACCACATAATGCTACGAAAAATATTGATTTTTACCCTAAAATTAAAATGACAATGTGACTTTTTAAAATACACATATTTTAAATAAAAAAAAACTATAACAAATGTTTTGCAATAAATCTGCTAGACTTGATTAATCTGTCATGATTGAGAGAATAGCTTGAAATTTATGAATGAATTTTTAATATGAATTATCTTAATAGCCTAAAAAAGGGAGAAAAAAGAGAGAGCGAGAGAGTCTAATCTATGATTTTAAGAAACTTGTCTTCTAGAATTGCAAAATATTTAAACAAATAAATTAACAATATTTTTTTTTTTTGTTTAACAAAACAACATTTAATACATGCATTTAAAATTAAAGTTATTCCGAATATATGTATAATGAAATAGGTTTTAAATTAAAAGAATGAAATGTTTGCAAGTTAAATAATATAAGTCGATTCGACCAAGAATATCGTCAGCAGTCGGTAAATGAAATAAAAAAGGAGCAAAATTTGAATATTTTATTTAGTATTAAATTCTATACATATTCTAAACATTATATTACCATAGGAAATACAACGGTGAATACCCTTTTGTATAACTTAGCTCATCAAGAATTTAGCAAAATATGACACTACTATCTTTCATTACATTACAAACATAATTAAAATCGAGAATATTTAAATCAGCGATATTTGTATCGCATAGTTAAATGATATTTAATCTTAGTATACTTTATGTTAATATTAGCTGTACGGCACTTATTTATTCTATATTTATTTACGATATTTCAAACCTAAAATTTATTCTACGCAATATTTTAAAGTAACATTTTATAGAAACAAAAACGTTCCGTTGCCATTCACACAAAAGAAACTGCTATCTACTTAATAATCCTCTTGTTGTGCACCCCTGCCGCTAGGAGGCGTAGATCCTACCACCTTTAATCTTCGGACACCTCTTCCATAGGTATTTGGACGCTTGACTTCAATACTGCTTTGATCCTTGTCATGTGTATTAAGATCAGTAATACATGATATATTTGGTGAAATTTATATTAACATATATGAAAAAATAATTATTAAAAAATAATTTACACCGCAAAAATCAAATCGCAAATGTTATTAAAAAGGTAAATGCTTAAGTAAAAGTGTTCTTCAGTATCTGTTGTGATTCAAGCTATATGCTGTCATTTCCAGGCAGCTGTAAAATTAAGAATATAAATACAATCGCGCAGAGGTGTTTTGATATCGTACTGCGATAGACAATTCAGGAACTTTATTTTTTCTGCATTCAGTTTATTCAATATTATTAACCAGATATTTTATAGGGTAAAAACCTTGATAACTAAATTTTTAAAGATTTTTTTCTCTGTTGAAATCAATATTACAAAAAGTAAAATCAGTTTTAAAAGTTTTTTATTTCTTTTGAAAAGTTAAATTGATTTTTACAGTGACTTGGAATTTCGTTTAAGAAATCTTTACAATTTGAAACATAAAAACTAGATTTTCTAAGCAAATAAACGAGTAGTGTTTTTCAAGAAATATAATTATTTTTGTTTTTATTTGATGCTTATTTTTTTTTATAAAAGCGCTAGTTAACAAATATACATATATAGAAAAAAAATCCTTTTTCTTAGTTTTTAAAGATATAAATTTTTCAAGTGTTTCTGAAAAAATCTTTGATCACTAAAATACAAAACTAGTCGTTGGGGGCCACCGTAATACTTACCCATCATGGATATGTATATGAAAATAAAGCATGTGAAAATATTTATACAATGCATTGCAATTCATAAACAAAATTTAAATATTGTTAATATATATAGTAATGCTATAGTAAAGAACTGCTGATGTACCAATTTCGACAAATTATATAAAACGCCAAACTACTCAAGTAGTACCGAACTGCGTAAAAGAAACATCCTTATAACTCCAAAAATTATAATTCTATTAACTACCAATTAACTGCGTCGGATTAAGCGTCTCATTTCCAATTGAAATATACTTTTGAATTGAAATTTGAATGAAATACAGGGTCATGAAAAATCAAAGAATGTGGAAAACAAGATTACAAATATCTCGGCAACTAATAATCCGATAGACTTCGTTCTATATGCAAAATATGTGTTATTTTATTGCCTTTTACGTCCATTCCTTAGAACAAAAAAATTCGAAAATTTTTATATACCTTTCATCAGAAAGAATTTTTCGAGAGTCCGAAAAAAATAGTTCCGGATAATCGAGGTTACTGATATTAAATAGGGTTCGTCCCATTCTTACATACTAACTACGTACAAAATTTCAAGTCTCTATCTCATTTTGTTCGGGAGATAGAGCGTTTACAGACAGACAGACAGACAGACAGACAGACAGACAGACAGACAGACAGACAGACAGACAGACAGACGGACGGCAAAAAAAAATTTCTAAAAATATGTTTTTCGGAATCTCCACTATCTAAAACGTGTAAATCCGTCAAAAAAAATTTTTCGATTTTCAAAACGATTGCAAGACTTACCCTATACTACGTATGATGGGTAAGTAAAATTAAATGTGTATAAACCTTTTTGTTTGTTTATAAAATAATTACAATTTATTTTATAAATGTAACTTTTTTCTTAGTTTTTAAAGCCGTAAATTTGTCAAATGTTTCAGAAAAATTCCTTCCAAACAGTGAATTAGATAAAAAAAATGTTTGCTTATTAACTTAGTTTGCTTATTTAGCTTATAAATATACATTTTGAAAGAAACGGCTTTTTGTTTGGATGTAATTACAAAATAAAATGTCTTATTCTTCAAAGTACTTTTCTTGAAAAGCTAAGACATGAAACTAAATTTTTTCGCTTCAAAAATATTGCTCATAGGACTTAATATACTGCGGCAGATGTTACTTCGTAAGGATTTATTATTAGCATAATTTATTTTATGAAGTTTATACGCTCCCATTAGTTTAGAAAACAAAATTGCGATAAGCACTTCTATTGAAGTTTAGCCGTTAGAGTTTATAAAAAGAAATTGCAAAAAATTAAAGAAACTCACAACACTTACAACCCATTTTAAAAGTATTTTAAAATATTCTTGTCACCTATTATTGAATGATAGTAAAACTTTTATGTATTTGCGTATGATTGTATAAATTAAAATGATTTTTTTCTGTTTTATGAATTTAAATGCTAATATTTATAAACGACATAAAAAATTTTTTTTTCGTTTATTCATGTATCCATTGATTTCTATGAGATGCAGAATAACTTTTAGAATCTATTGTAATCTGGAAGTATTTGTCTTCAAATAAAGGAATTAGGCCAAGGATATAATGGAATGCCATCTGCATAGTTTATAAATCTTTTTTATTAATCACTAATCTCATTAATCACTGAAATGAAAAAAATGAATAGGATAAAACTGCTTTTGTTTGTTTTATTAAAACCTTTCAATATTTTTTACAAAAGCAACTTTTTTCTTAGTATTTAAAGTCGTAAAGTAGTCAACTGTTTCAAATAAATCTTTAAACACCAAAATATCAAAAAAATGAATTGTGTAAAAAATGCCTTTGTTTGCTTATTGGAAACTTACAATTTAGCTTATAAATGTACGTTTTGATAGAAATGGTATTTCGTTTAGACGTAATTACAGAACAAATTATCTTATTCTTTAAAATATTTTTATTAGAAAGCTAAGACATGAAACTAAATATTTTCGATTGAAAAAATATTGCACATAGTATAAAACTTAGTACACTGCGGTCGATGTTTCTTCGTAAAGTTTATAGGATTTATTATTAGCATAATTTACTTTACAAAGTTTATAGCCTCCTATTAGTTTTGAAAACAAAATTACGATAAGTACTTATATTGAAGGTCGTCGTTAGAGTTTGTAAAAAGAAACTACACGAGATTAAGGAAACTTACTACACTTACAACACATTTTAAAAGTATTTTACAGAATTCTTGTCGAATATTATTAAATGATAGCAAAACTTCTATGTATTTTCGTATGGCTGTATAAATTAAAATGATTTTTTTTCTGTTTTATAAATTTAAATGATATTACTTATAAACGACATAAATTTTATTTTTCGTATTTTCATAAATCCATTGATTTCTATGAGATGTAGATTAACTTTCAGAATTTTTTGTAATCTGGAAGTATTTGTCTTCAAATAAAAGAATTAGGTCAAAGATATAATGGAATGCCATCTGCATAATTTATAAAACTTTCTTTTTAATCACTAATCTCATTTATCACTCAAATACAAAAAAAGCTTTTGTTTCTTTATTAAAAACTTCCACTTTATCTTATATAAACTTTTCTACCAAAAATTGAACCGACTTAAAAAACTACTACAATGTGAAAAATATTTTTTTACATAATAGTAATAAGAAATTAAATTAAGAGCATAGTATTTACCATGCGTATTAACATATTTATGTACATTAATTTGATTTTTTGTAGTCGGTGCCAGCCAAGCCAGTTTCAAAAATTAAATTATGTATCCAATGCAAATCCTAAAAGAATAATGGCTTGGCTGGCACCGACTCCAAAAAAACAAATTAATGTACATAAATATAATAATACGCATGGTAAATACTATGCTCTTAATTTAATTTCTTATTACTATTATGTAAAAAAAACTATTTTTCACTTTGTAGTAGCTTTTTAAGTGGTTTCAATTTTTGGTAGAAAAGTTTATTTTTCTCTTTTTAGTTAAAAGTTAACGATTTTTTAAAGTCAGTTAATAAAAATTATAATACGGAAAAAAAATATTGCAAATTACCCATGGTTGTAAATTTTGCCAGAAGTGGGGTTCAAACGCACGCTCTCTTTCCAGCACCAGAGCTTAAATCTGGCTCCTTATACCGCTGGGTCATACTGACTGCGCTCCAATCGGCGAACTTATTCAAAGTCCATGTTATTTTTTATTTGCAAAAAATCACCAATTTTATTAAAATTTGCCTAATTTCTAAAAAAGTACTGAACCAATTTTAATGAAATGGAAGTGGTACCAATTCGAGAGTAGCCTCTTTTATTTAACACAAAAACCAAATTAATCGGTTGGATAGTTTCAGAGTAATCGGTGAACATACATAGAGAAAAAATACATACGCGTCGAATTGATAACTTCCTCTTCCTTTTCTGAAGCCGGTCAATAATAAAAATTGTAATACGGAAAAAAAGTTGTAAATTTTACATGGATGTAAATTATGTCGGAAGTGTGGTTCGAACCCACGCTCTCTTTCGAGAAACCTAGCTTCAATCTGACGCCTTAGACCGCTCGGCCGTGCTGTCTACACTCCATTTAACGAACGTATTCAACACTTTTAATTAGCGAAAAATCACTAATTTTTTTAATTTTTGCCTAATTACTAAAAAAGTACTGAACCAATTCCGATGAAACGGAAGTGGTACCAATTCGAGAGCATCGTCTTTCATTTAAAACAAAAATAACAGAAATCGGTTGAATAGTTTTGAAGTAATCGGTGAACATACATAAAAAAAATATACATAAGCGTTGAATTGTTAACTTCCTCTCCTTTTTGGAAGTCGGTTAAAAAAATACATACGCGTCGAATTGATAAATTCCTCTTCCTTTTCTGAAGCGGGTTAATAATAAAAATTGTAATACGAAAAAAAATTGTAAAATTTATCTGGATGTAAATAATGTCAGGAGTGGGGTTCGAACCCACGCTCTCTTTCGAGAATCAGAACATCAATCGCGCGTCTTAGACCGCTCGGCCAAGCTGTCGGCACTCCATTCAGCGAACGTATTCAACACTTTTAATTAGCGAAAAATCACTAGTTTTATTAGTTTATGCCTAAGTACTGAACCAATTTCGATGAAAAAGAAGTGGTACCAATTCGAGAGCATCGTCTTTCATTTAAAAGAAAAATAAGTGAAATTGGTTGAATAGTTTCGGAGTAATCGGTGAACATTCATAAAAAAAAAATACATAAGCGTCGAATTGATAACCTCCTCTCCTTCTTGGAAGTCGTTTAAAAAGCAACTTTTTTCATAATATCTAGAGTCGTAAAGTTGTCAAATGTTTCAAAAAATATCTTTAAACAGCAAAATATAAAAAAAAAGAATTAGATAAAAAATGCCTTTGTTTCCTTATTGAAAACTTACAATTTAGCTTATAAATAAACGGTTTGAAAAAAAATGTCATTTCGGTTAGATGTAATTACAGAAGAAAATTTCTTATTCTTTGAAATATTTTTCTTAAAATGTTAAGACATGAAACTAAATTGTTTCGCTTGGAAAATATTGCACATAGTATAAAACTTACTATACTGCGGCAGATGCAGGGTTCGCACCGTTCCTAAAATTTTCATACTTTCCTACCTCGACTTTAAAACAATAATATTTATCCCATGCTTCTATTGTAGATGTTAAAGGAATCTTCTGTAAAAATTTTTGATTTAAAATACTGGTAGTAAAATGTGAAACTTTTAGGATCGGTGCGAGCCCAGCAGAAGCTTCTTCGTATTCTTCTATTTATTATTATTATAATTTACTTTACAAAGTTTATAGTCCCCTATTAGTTTAGAAAACAAATTTACGATAAGTACTTAAATAGAAGTTTAGCCGTTAGAGTTTATCAAAAGAAACTACAACGAATTAAAGAATCGCTACATTAAAAACGAAATTTAAAAATATTTCACCATAATCTTATCGTATATTATTAAGTGATATTAAAATTTTAATTGATTTTAGTTTCATTGTATCAATTATAATGAATTTTTACTGCTTTATAAATATAAATCACAGTACATAAAATCGACATAAAAAATTAATTTTCGTATTTTTGTAAATCCGTGGATTTCTATGAAATGCAGAATAACTTTTATAATCTCTTGTAATCTATAAGTATTTCTCTTAGAATAAAAGAATTGGATCAACGATACGATGGAATGAATTCTATACAATTTATAAATCTTTCTGATTTATGATGTGTATTGAAAGCTTGAAATTTACGTTTGTTCTACGGAATATGATTCATTTTTAATTGCTTATTTTCTCTTCGTATCAATTCTTATTTTTGAATGATCAATATTAAATGAAATTTAAATTTAAATTCATCGATGAAAAGTAACTAACTAATAACAAGTTCAATGAAAAGTGTTTTTAATAGTAAAAGTAAGAATATTCTTATTTGCAATATAAATATATACCTGGAGTTGTGTCCTTTTTTAAATACATGTGTAGGTTGACCTATTATGATACCGATATCAAACATTGTTTTAAAATAATAATACTTCTTTTTTTCTGTTACATAATCTCCTAAATTGATACATAATGATTTTTTTAATGAAATCTTCATTATTCTTTATCTTAATATTTCCTTCGGTAAATAATCAATTTTTATTTTAAGTTATAGGCTGTGTTCTTCATTCAATTGAGTTGATTATTTCTTCTTACTGGATTATATTTCTCTCTAAAAATCTATGTATGCATATGTATCTAATTTTTATATTAAATATTTAAACAGCCATTTTTTTGCTGATGGACAACAGTTCCAGATTTTTGTTTTCTCGTTTTAATACTAGATGGTAGTCATACTTTTATTTTTATTTACTTCTCACTAAATCACGTGCTTTATTTTATTGACTGGGTGTGGCCTGTGAGTGCTCAAGTTTGAATTCCATTTTATATTTCTGATGATTGACACTGATCTTCCTGTTTAGGTCACGTCAGTCACCGGTGACTGGTGGTCTAAATTATAATACAGAAGTGTATATATATATATAAGTAATTACTAAAAATTCATTTAAATTATGCTTAACATTTAATTCTTACAGGATTATAATTTTCTAATAATTACTTAAAACAATATATTTTGTTTAGTTTTATATCATATTGCAGTGGATTGGCGTGGGGTAAACGGAAAGTTCAGCGTCAGTCGCCGTGTCACTCGACTTGATAAGCCCTTTCGAAGCCCTCCCTACCTAGCTGACCCTTTTTTACTGATTTCACATGTGGCAGGGTCAATGGTTTTAAATCATTCTACATTTTTGTCGCCTTTTATTTTTTCGTAAGTTGTGTATCTTACTTTTGTATGTTTTATTCATTTCACTTTCATATCAATTTATTTCTTTAGATGTACTACATGTAATAGCTTTTTGAGGGAAGAGGGGAGTTCCCATAGTTTCTGTAAGCTAACGGGGGACATAAAAAAATCCCTCAATTTTCATAATACAAATTTGAAATTTTGAACACATAGACATTTCACCACAAGTGTACAGAATACCTTAACAGTAATTTCGAATATTATTATAATTTTAAGATCTTTAAAAAAAATTGAAATTGAAATTGAAATTTGAAAATTCTTCTTTTGTCTTATTTTTTTATATTTACTGGATTTTGGATTTTAATCATGTAAAACACTATTACAGACAAATCTATGAATCGATTTATTAATCCGTTATATATTTTATTTTTTAGAGACTTTTTTCCGAATTCCATACCGATTTTCATGAAAATTCTACCTTTTAATAATTTTAAAATCAAATTTAATTGTCTTAATAATGTCAAATTTTAAAATACATCCACAATTACTTTTGAAGCAATGTAAGGATTCTTCCTTATGCGTTTCATGATTTGTTAAAAATAAGCAGCAATGAGCGTTTGAAAAGTTTAAAGAAAGGTTAACCATCAGTATTGAGAAAAACAGATTTAAAGTACAATCGACGCCGGTTGTAACTTTTTTTTTAGGGGATCAGAAAATATAGAATGTAATAACCGAAGTATGTTATAAATAAAAAAAAAACACCATAATGCAATAAAAACTTGGGGAAAATGTCGCAATGGAAGCATATGAAATAATAGACATTTAAAAGATAACGTTTATGAGTTTATCGAAATAAAATAGGCAAAAAAGAAAAAATACTAATTACATAATAATTTTACAAAAATCAGTGCGATATTTTTCGTACTTTTTTTGAATACATGATACAGTACAAGTTACATTTTCATATGTCAAGTTAGAATACATGTCTGGGTAAAATTAACAAACTGTTTTTTTTTCTTTCCTTTAACCCTCTGACATTCTTGCAAAAGGGCAAAATCGTAAAGTTGTTTTCTCAGCATCTTGTTTTTAATTGCTAAAAAAAATATGATTCTTTCTAAATTATAGAAATATCTCATTTACGAATATGAATCTTATCCTTGAGTGTGTTAATCATTGCACAATGCATTAAAAATCCATTAAAGCAACTGAGTTATATCATTTTAATTATTGCTTGCATTGCAGGGAAACCCGGAGCTTAGGGAACGTTTATAGACGGGCTTAAATTGAAGTACGATTACCTCTTTCCTCCACTAACAGTTTGCGCCTTATAAAAATTGATTGGGAAGATACAACAATGGCATAGAAGATCCGTATCTGTATCCTTACAAAAGATGATTTATCATACTTAAACTGCAATCAAAAATGCAAAACACACGCCTCACCACCACAAAAATACCGGCAGAATACGTCTGTTTAGCACTAGAATTACGGCAGCGGTAATTTTGACCGTAAATCCAATTTAACGTATCATAACTTTTTTAACCCGTCAGTAGTCGCGTGTCGGTCTTTTCGCCGCCCGTATAACTTATCTTCTCCTAACTTATATCACATTACAAATACAGCGGAAATCTACCATGTAGCTGACTTTGAAGCTTTCTCGACCACCTTAATGAAGTAACAGGACACCTCTGTTTTTCTTTCAGCTACATTTTTAGAAACAAAGTTGAAATTGGCAAAAAAGTCAACGTAAAAGTCACTAATGTGAGTTCATTTTTACTTTTTCCATTTAACTCCAGATCTCATGAATAAAATGCATAATTTAAGAAAACTGCAAATTTATATTTTCGTTGTAATGCCATTTTCGCATATTAGGTGAAAAATATTTCTTATTTTACATATTTGGTATGCACGGGGCCAGCGGCGAAAAGACCGAGCGCGACTAATGACGTTGTGAAAAAAGTCGCGACTACTCGCGGGTTAATTTCCTGTTTATAGTCTGGATATTTTTTGACTTTTCCTAAAAACTCAAGAATATTACATAAAATTTTTTTGTTCAATTTAAATAATTATTTTTAAAAATATTAATATGTATACCTAGAATTACGGCTACCGGTCATTTTGACCGTATCTAGAAAATTACACATTTCAAGTTATTTTCTTCACATTCATAGCTGTTTCCGCTATTCTAATAGATAAGCAGGTGCATCTGTGGTGAGGGAATATTCTTTTGTGTATTTCAAAGCATTATTTGTTAGGTGGGAAAAGGGGAGGGAAAGGGAAAACACCTGTTTGACATCTGTTTAGAATGGCTGCGCGCCTTCTGACTGCGCATTTCTTTTAAGTAAGAAATATTATTTTTCAACGGATACAAATATATTGAGCTGCATTTCGTTTCAGTGAATGTCAGCGTTCAGACTTGCTTATTTTATTTGCTTCTTGTCATGGCGCGTAGAAGTATTGGTAGAAAATATCTAACAAAAAAAGATGCGCTAAAATTTTTTGAAACTATTTCCGATGATAATTCTGGTTCAGATATTGGACCTGATGAAAAATTTAATATCGAAACTATATCCAGGTTATCTGACGAAGACTGGATTGTTCCTTCAGGAACAAGTGAATATGATTCATCTGATGAAGACTCTTTTCAGGAAACACCAAATGAAAATGATAATTTAGATCCAGAAAATATTCCTTTGCCTGCTGCTAGTACAGATTCTAGAAATGAAATCAGTGGTAACAGTCGAGATCAAGAAGGTAGTCAAGACCCACCAATTAGAACTAGAAAACAACTTAGACGTACCCAATGTGAGGAAAACAAAAATGATGAAGAAACAGCAAATGGTGGTTCAATTTGGAAAATAGGAAATATTTCGACAAATGTTACAGGGAGACGCCCCCATCAGAATGTCTTACGAGAAGTGTCTGGGCCAACGTCGCATGCAAAAAGAAAAATAGTTGATGGCAGTGCGAGTAGTGCATGGAGATTGTTTTTCAACGAAAAAATATTGCGTCATATTCTACAGGGCACTGAAGAAGAAGCTCGTAAAAAATCCCAAAATCCAAATTGGTCTTTGTCACTCAATGAGTTAGACGCTTTCATATCACTGCTGTATGCTCGAGGAGCTTTGGCTGCAAAAGGACTTCCTATTTTAAGTTTGTGGTCAAAATCCTGGGGTCCGAAATTCTTCGCTGAGACAATGTCCAGGGATAGGTTCTTGGAAATTATGAAGTATTTGCGCTTCGACATGAAGTCAACTAGATCCGAAAGGTTGCAAACTGATCCATTTGCCCATATTTCGTATATTTGGAATACATTTATCGAAAATTGCTTGATGAATTATAAACCGGGGGAAAATATTGTAGTGGATGAACAATTGTTTCCCATGAAGACACGATGTCGATTTATTCAGTATATGCCTAAAAAGCCGGACAAATTTGGCATTAAATTTTGGCTTGCTACTGATGTGCATTCAAAATATTTACTGAATGGATTTCCGTATTTGGGTAAGGATGAAACCAGGCCCTATGGTAGAACGGTTGGCGAACATGCAGCTTTCCGCTTGATTGAACCTTACTACAACACTGGAAGAAATCTGACAATGAAATGTTTCTTTACATCACTCAATTTAGTAAAACAAATGAGAGACGCAGGAATAAGCTGTGTTGGTACAATAAATCTTTCAAAAAGAGAAGTACCCAATTCTTTCAAGAAAACAAGAGATGTGCTGTATTCTAGTAAGATTGCTAAGTATGAAAATATAACGCTTACGTCTTATCAAGGAAAGAAGAACAAAAACGTCTTGCTCCTGAGTAGTTTACACCCAACACTGGAAAATTCATCTAATAAAAAACAAAAACCTGAAGTTGTAAATTTTTACAATGCGACCAAATATGGCGTTGATGTTTTGGACCAGATGGCCAGAAAATATTCTGTGAAGTCCTCATCCAGACGTTGGCCAGTTCAAGTTTTTTTTAACATTCTTGATTTTGCAGCTATAAATGCATGGATTATTTATAAAGAGACGACTGGAAATAACAACTACAGCCGACGTGATTTCATTTTAGATACAGCTGAGGAGCTCAGAAAGATGTACGTTTCATCAAAAAAAAAAAAACCAACGCTTTCTTCTTCTAACCAGTTGAGAATTGATGCTTGTCCCACTCCATCCCGTAAACGTAAACAATGCCAAATAAATACTTGTAAAGGCAACAAAACTCAGAATATTTGTGAAAACTGTAGAAAATATGTTTGTGGAACCTGTACAAGTAAAATTAAAAAGTCAGTAATCTGTGTATACTGTCAAACCGAATAATGTAAGTAATAAATTTATTTAAATTTAAATAAAATCAATTTGTATTTAAATTTGTTAAACAATAACAAGTTTTTAAAATATTGATTTTTTTTAACTCTTTGTTATGCTAAATTAACATTTGTTTACATTTTTTTATCTCATAAACTTTATAGTTTACTTATTAAAAAAGTATGTCGTATATTTACAAGATTTATCTTACATAATACTAACAAAAAATACGCTTTTCCATTTATCCGAGAGTAGCGGTCAAAATGACCTTGCAAAATACCATTGCAAACTCAAATCCTTTTCATAGCCATATTTCGAGATTTTCAAAACACTTTGGGGAATAAGTACATACAATCTTGAATGATTTTGTATCGTGGCATGTGGAATTTTTACGTATTAGAATCTCTATTGTTATTTCATTCAACCTATCAAAATAAGCACGAGTGTCTCAATGGTTAAAAAAAAATAGGAATTAAAAATCGAAATTTCATGAAAAAACTAAAAGATAGTGTTTTGATTCACTGCACCAAAGACCGTGCAACTCTGGAATATCATTTTTAATTTGTTTTGAAAATGGCGACTCGGAGATTTACGCTCTTATTCACTAACTACTTCAACCCCAAGTTATATCGAAAACTTCGGTCGAATTCTCAAATAGTGTTCACCTCTAATCCTGATTGGATGTCTTCTTGATAACGTCCAATCAAATGTTATTGTGAATTTCATTTGAGCAGTCAACCGAGGTTTTCTAGGTTGAGGTAGTTGGTGAATGCGAACATAAGAATAATATATCTATGCATATATTGGAGTTATCGCACTGTAGAACCGAAAAACCAGTACAAACGTTTAGCCAGAACTCGTTTCGTAAGTTGTTTCGGGGAAAGGGCTAACGAAGCCTCCACTCCAATGTACATCACCTTGTATGTAACATAAACTTTTAATAATTCAAATTAAAATTTGTTTAGCTTTGTTATAACCCTTTTAATATAAACAAAAAAAAATCAAGTTTATACAAATATGTAAAATATCGACAATTTTTTATTATTTTTTAGCTTTTTTTATGTCCGTTCAGAAATATGCAATTGCTAACGCCTATAATAGTCGTTCAATCAGTCTGTCCGTCCGCCTATTCGTCTGTACGTCAGCATAAAACAGAGCAAAAACTACCAAACCAAATCGCTTAAATTTTAAAATGTATAGTTGTTGCATACTTTTATCGGGTCATTTCAAATTTTATGAAATCCAGAGGCATAGTTTAATTACAGGTACAATAAAAAGTATCACGTTACGTTTGGGTCAATGGAAAACAATAGTTTCAAGTGCAAATTAAAGGTGTTACACTCTTTCGAACATAAAAAAAATGATAGGCATCTATGAAATAAATATTGAAATATACATTCTGTACAATCTGTGGTGAAAGAATATTTGTCATTAATTTACAGGGCTACACATAAGTATTCCATTACGTAATGGTATAAGGGAAACATTGTTTGGGGCGCATTTTAATTATATTAATATATTTCATATTTTATGAAATTTATATACGTTGCTGGGGTTTACTATAAGTTACTTACTTTATAATAGAAAGCAAATAATGTTTACGGACGCACAAATTATTTCGCGTACTATACTGTATCCGAAATACTTTATACTATTTCATGAAGATGTTTATATCTTTAAAAATATTTTTAAAACATTGTAGTACGAACGCAATCATTTGATAAGTTTGACGCGTAACTTCCAACTTGTTTATAAAAGTCATTTATTTTTAACATAAAAACTTGAAACAATACTTTTTTTTAAATAAAAAAAATGAATGTTTAAAGTTTTCAAAATTAAAAAAAAATTTAAATTTGAAAAAAAATAACATATCTGAAAATACAATTTACCAATCAATCTTATAATTTACATAAATACAGATATATATTATCTCTATATGAGCGATATGTAAATGTAGAACACTTTTAACAAGTTTTAATCTATTTCAAACATTTATCAAAACCTGTCTTATTTGAAATATTTTAAAATATTTTTTATTGAAATAAAAAGACATTATTTACCTTAGATAATTATTTCTTTATAAAGAATACAAAATTTCATTTTATTCCTAGTGTGTAGAAATAGTTGACATTTTAAAATATAAACATTATAATCTAAAACAAAAAATTCGTATTTTATCCTTTTCAAATTATACTCGTCCATTTGAAATTAATTTCATTCACAATAAATTTGTGCTTAAAAAGTAAACAAAAAATTAATTAAGATAATATTAAATATTTTTTCTAATCGTAGGTCGGAATATTTACTTTTAATAAATACTTATTTTTAATGGAATTGTATTAAATCCTGACTAAAAATATTACACGTAATAGCATCTTATTTAATAACTGTCGAAATTTTTAGTTCACAGGCTATCAAACCCCGAGATGTTATGTGCTCACCCGCTCGTATGAATGCACCTACGTATGTGTATTAGAAACGTGATAATTCATGATAAAAAAAATCCGATTTACTTCAAATTTTGGATGTATGTTTATTGTGATAAGTCTCTTCGCTGATTAATTTTGGGAGTTCATTGCATAAGTATAATGAAAGAAACAGGAATTAATAAATGGAAGTTAAATAAATGGTTTTTCTGTGCTGAATTATACTATTTCATTTCATTTTTAGATATAGGATCATTTTGATGAGGTGCTTCATGATTAGCCTAGGATATTTATTGCTTAAGAATTAAGAAGGAGAGAAATAGGAGGAAACCCCCTCTTTACTTTATATAAAAGGCTTTTTTACGCATAATTCACCGATTAACTTCAAATTTTGGATGTAGGCTCATTCTCATAAGGCGCTTCCCTAATTTATTATGGGGATTTATTGCTTAAATATAAAGAAGGGAGATTGGAGAGGACCCCTCTTAATTAAGCGAAATGGGTTTTTCAATGCAGAATTAACCGATTTTCTTCAATTTATGGATATGGATTATTCTCAAAATAGGGGACAATTTATGTCTTTTGGCATACAAAAAAATTGAGAGGTTTTCTGTCATGTTTTTATATTTAGATATGTTTGTCTTAATATTATTCATTATTTGCACTCAAGAATTACTCACTTTTTAGTTAAAAACACCTTAAAATAACAGAATAAAGGTTCAAAATGTCATTAGCATGGATGTCCACAGCAGCTGTGCCTTGTGTATACTAACATTTTTCAAGAGTTAATATAATGTTTATAAAATAAAACAAATGTTATTCTTTCTTTAAATTAACCAAAGAGAGGATTTATCCAATAAATTTCTTTTTAAAAATAAAATTATAGTACATAAAAAAAGAATTAAAGTGTGTCCTCCATTTTCTATTTTCAAAACAAGGTCATACAATAACCGCTGGTTATTAATCAAAATTTCGTTTTCACATATGACAATATTTTGAAAATTCAAAGTTTCTCCATGGCAACAAGTAGCCATTTTATTCCAGCCTGAAAATAGAAGCATCTATTGTATTTTAAGAATAGAAGTTGAATATTAGGGGCGAACATCAATTGTATGTCATTAGAATGGATAATAATTTTCATATTTATTTTATAGTTAAAATTTTTATTTTACTTATTTGCATAGAACTTTTGTGTTTTAAAAAGCCCCAGAAAGGACTATTGCATTGTGATTATATTATGGCTCATAATCTTATTTAAGTTAAAATTTGTCTTTAGCATGGACAAATATCAGTGCCATTAGCATGGTTTTTCTGTCCATGCTAAAGACTCCTATGTGCATAAATGTAACCAGTGCTTATATTTTATCCTTTATAAAGATTAATTTTACATATAAATTTAGGTATTACATTTATTATCCCTAAAATATGCATTAAATCTGTAGGAAAATCACTAAGACAGCTTCTTACATTGTTAGTGTCAGAATGTTGCTCACGTAAACAAAGTTTGCTCTTTGGTAATGTTTTTATTCTCCTTATATGTATATACACTGTAAAAAATATTCGTTAATATACACAAACTTTTCCCTAAAAATTACGGAATAGTTTCATTTTTCCGAAAAAAAAAACAGAAGAATTTCCGTATTTGACATTTTGGAGTCACTAATTCCGTTAAATAACGGAAGTGTTCTGTTATTTGTGTCAATTTTCCGAAAACAGTAGAGTTTAGTGGTGCCATCTACCAGGAAAATAAAAACCTTATACTGAGTTTATGTTTTTTAAACAATTTTCGAGACTCTTTCTCAATTTCATTCTGTTTTAATAATAAAAAGCTAACGTATTTTTAAAATATTAAGAAAATAATAATAATTAAAAAATAAAAAAATTATTAATTATTTTTAAGTTTGAAATAGCTGAAAGGGAAAGTTGATTGTGATTTTAAAATAATTTATATATATATATATATTTATTTAGTGCGTTGGATATTTTGAAAAAAGTGGAAAAAAATTTTCTTTTAATTTTAATATATATATTTTTTAATTTATTCAAATTAAGAAGTTCGCACATAAAATTAAAAATATATCGAAATATATTACCGAAATTCTTATAATTTTGGCGATTACATAAATTACAAAAAATCAATAACTGAAATTTATTTTATAACCCATTGTAATTATCTTTATTGAGTTTACCTTAGATCGTTATAAAATAATTTGTTAAAATGCACGGTTTTTTTCTTTCTTTTTGTATGTTAGTATTTTTTAAAATAAATAAATAAATACAGGGATGAGATTGACAAAAAAGTAAAAAATCTGAAAACTGCACGAACAACATTTGAGCAATAATACTTATGAATTTCAAGCGGAAAAAATATTATAATTGCTATTAAAATTTATATATTACATAAAATTTAGCTTTAAGTAAATTAAAAAGAAACTGTTAGAAAGAATTAGGCAGAAATTATTTACTTACTGCAGTGAAAAGTCTATTTTACCAAGATACAGAACATTAATAAAACCACTGACATGAATATTTTTTAACTGTAATTTTATAAACAGTAGATACTTTTCTTGAAACAGCAAATCAAAATAATGGCAACCACATTAAGTATAAGATAGAACAGAGATCCTTCTCTTTAAAAAAAATATATATATAAGTTTTTAAGGAATTAAATAGATCATAATTAATGGTTAAAGGTGCAGCAAGCCAACCACTAAGAATGAAGATTTAAGTAAATATAATAAAAAAAAATTAAGTGTTATTTAAAAGACAAATTAGTAATACTACGGAAAAATATTAAAAATTTAAAACATTAAAAGGAATTCAGAAAAAAATATACTATTATATCAATGTACAAAAACAAAAGTAAAAAACTAAGGAAAAATATCAAATTTTCTCCAAAATTTCATTGTTGAAATTCTTTTAAAAATTGAAGAAAAGTCTGAAATTCAGACTAAAGTCTGAAGAATCTCATCCCTGTAAATATCAATAATATTACAACAGAATTATAAATTTTTTTCAAAAAAAGAAGGAAACAAAACTCTTAATAAATTCTTTCATGCATGTAATATTTTAAAGACTATTTTTTATACATATAAAGCTGAAATTAATAAGCTAAATATTCGAAATTATGGAAAGAAAATCTAAACTATGGAAAGAAATTATGAAATTAAGAAAGATAATTTTGGGGATTACATATGTTATAAAAAATCAATAACTGATTTTTTTTTAAATAATCTATTGTAATTATCTTTATTAAGTTTACCTTCGATCGTCATGAAATAATTTGTTAAAATGCACGTTTTTTTCTTTCTTTTAGCATGTTAGTATTTTTTTAAATAAATAAATAAAGATCAAAAATATTACAATAGAATTTTAAAATTTTTCCAAAAAAGAAGGAAACAAAACTCTTAATAAATTCTTTCATGCATGTAATATTTTAAATACTAATTTATATATATATATATAAAGCCAAAATTAATAAGCTAAATATTCGAAATTATGCAGAGAAAATCTGTAAAACATTTAGAATTATCCATTCAATAGAAAAATATTATCTCTACAAAAAAGAACCTGCTTTCAAAATCTTATCTTTACGAAATGCATCCGAAATAACTAAAGATATTTGAAATGGCCGTTTGAACAATCCTGGTGTAATGGTATTACACTGCAAGCTGCGACATAAGAGGTCCCGGGTTCGAACCCCATGGAAGGTATGTAACATTTCTTCGCTGATGTTTAAATTAATTGTGTATAATGTGTCCCTGATATTAACATGTCTTTGAAAAGTAAAGAATAAAAATCACAAAGATGTTAGTCAGTCATTGAAAAATTCTTTTAACTTTTCAAACAAAAATTTTTACATAAGGAAAAAATTTAAAAAAAAAAAACGGAAATATTTTGTGAAAAAACGGAACTATTTCTGGAATTTACGGAAAATTTTTTCCGTTAAAAAACGGAAGTAGTACTGGCGTCTAGATTACCAGTACTATTTCCGTTTTTTAACGGAAAAACTTTTTACAGTGTATGTAAAAATGGAAACCATTTGCTGAAAAGGAAGGCTAATAAATATAGAAAAAAATATTTAAACAGGAAGAAAATAAAAATTTCTTAATATATTTATTCCATGCAATTTGTTTTGTCATTAGCATGGCTCAAAAAATACTAATTATTTTTAAGTTAATTTTTAAATATTTAGCTCTGCTGACTACATGTAAAGTATACCTAATACTATATTAACAACACCTATTTTTTTCAGAAATTTTGCTAACAGTAATTTTTTTAAGATTTCACTTTTGAAATAGTCTCCTATTTTGAGAATCACCCATATATATTTATACTGATAAAAAAACTTCTTCGATTATATTGCTACAATTAGTGGAAATGTCCAGCATTTGCGAACAAACAAAAGTACGGTCTACTATCTATATATCAAAATGTAGCATATGGTACATGCAGTATCACCACCAAATCACTGTGCATTCGTAATATAATAACGTTGAAGCCTACAACAGCTTCATTATATATATATAGTGTGATAATATTGTGAATAAATTGCCAAATTCAGTTCTTCCCATCATGAGGTGACCTATATAATCTACCAAATACGTTGATTGTGATTCTGATTTTACAAGAAATAATTGTTCCTTTATCCTAGTTCGTCGACCTCAAATTTATGATTAGCAGCTCCAACAATTTCGACTATATTCAAAATTATGCTTAATTAATTTATAATTTTCATACATTAACAATGCCGATATCACAGAAAACTGTAAACAGATCCGTTGTCGAATAATTTAAATGTATAATTAATTAATATATAGAAATTGTTACAGTAATGATCGTAAATGCCTTACGGTAATGACAGTAATGTAGCCTGTAACTTACACCAGATATAGGGAATTTCAAAATAGTAGACATAAAAGTAAAATATGTTGATTATGATCTTGGTTTTATAAGAAAAACTATGTTACTTTTAACGTGATTGATGCCCTGAAATTAATGACTAAAAATTCTATATTCGAATATTAATCAAAATCTTATTTTATTACCTCCAATTTTTTGTATTAAAATTGATAAATATTTTTCAAATAAGTCAAAATGTCGATATTACTTTAAAAGGTATACAAAATTGTCGTCAAATAACTCAAAATGAATGAATAATTATTATTATTAACTTGAACACAGAAGCTGGTATGGTAATGACAGTAAATGTCTTAGAAAATAATCTGTATCTTAAACCAAGAAATATGAAACCTCATAAAAGCAGAGATAAAAGATTCATTTAATCCTTGTTAATTAATTTGTACATTCACGGTACTTACTTCTTTGAAGATCAAAGTATTGCATTTCTAGTCATTTGTAAAAGGATTAATTAAATGAGGAAAATCAGATTTCTTTATTAAATTACTTAAACTTTCCAGCTGAAAATATTTCTGGTGCTATCATCTGATGCATGAAGATGTTCTTATTTCTATGCAATTGTACAAATTTATTCTAATGCGAACAAAATAAAGAATTCAAATGTAAAAAATATAAAAACTGAAACCTTATATACATTGTTACGAATTTTGCAAATAGTTAGTACTTGTATTCAAGCATAATATAAATAATCCTGTCAAGCTCCTATTACTAAGCTAATATTTGGTTTTGTTGCACTAAAACAATGTCTCAATTTGTTTGTTTTCTGAAAGCAAGGAAACCTATTGGCATACATTGGATGTGTATGGGATTTTGGCAAAATATTGGAGATATCGTCAAATTTGCAACAAACTATTTATGGAAGTAAGTTTTGGAATTAGAAATTTGTGCAAAGTTCTGGTGCATGCACTCGGACCTACATATATGGAAGTGAAGAAGTGCATCAGCCTATCAGTCAGTGAATAAACTAGTTAGGCGCTTTCTGGAATGTGATAAGTTTTGAGAGGGTTTGCTTCACTTAGCGCCTTACTTGCGTTGTTTTGATTCTGTTATAGTATTAATACGTTGTGTAAAGAGTCTCTGTAAGGTATAGGTGTATTCGAACATTAGATTTGTTCCATTATTAGACTGTGTTTTCTGTGATCTGGTGTTATTTGTGAATTAAAAGTATTCTGTTGTTGTAAAGAGCTGTCATTACATTATATTTATTTTTATTTTATATTTTTAAGAGACTGTGGACATTTGAACCATATACACCATAAACAATTTACATATTAATGTGTTTGTGGGTGTGTTGCGTGTGCTTGTGTATGTGTGAATACATTGAATAATTCGAAACTATTTGTTATGATTTACTTTACTATACTAGACAAAAAAATTGCAAGATGACAAACTGAAATTTCTCCTTCATCCTTTTTATGACAATATAATAACACAAAGTGTTAGTATTACATGTAATTATGAAGGAATCCAGGAAATGTCACATACGGGTTGTGCTCAGAAGGATTCTGTGTAATCTGAATTAAAGCAACTGCTAAAGTTAATTTGTTCTCTTTGTTGTACTTATCGCTGGAAGAAGTACGTAAAAGTCAAGATAAAAAAAATGCAGTTTTAGTCTATATCTATATTATAAAGAGGAAAAATTTCTTTATTTAAAAGGGTAATCTCTGGAACTACCGAACCGATTTCAAAAGTAATGGTACCAAAATGATGATGTTCGCCCCGAATCAAACATAGGCTCCATGTTATATCAATGCCTCTAACCTAAAGGGATCGACAGGGGCAAAAGTACTCTAAAAAGGAGATTTTTGTGTTACTGAAGGGTCTTGAAAGATGAAATTTGCCATGGTAATAACTTATTACACATAAAATATCTGTAAGAAATTTTTTTAAAAAATCAGAATTAAAAAGAGGTGAAAATGAGCAAAGAACTTTCTATATCGCAATATCTAATCAATGTTAGGAAGTATATAACCAATTTTAAAAAGAATTGTTTCAAAATAATGGTGACAGTTCTTGCTCCAACATAGGCTGTATTTCATATCATAGCCATACTTTCAGAGGGATGCAGGAGCAAAACACGCTCTAAAAATGCGATTTTTTGTAACTGAAGTGACTGGAAACATGAAATTTGATATAAATGATTTCTAAGAATATTTTTTAAATCGAAGTTAAAATGGGGAGATAGTACGTGAAAACCGTTCTAAAAACGTTCAAAATTGTGATTTCTATTGAATATCTGGAAGTACCGTAACTACTTTTAAAATAATTGTGCCAAGATGATAGTGACTGTTCTTGCTTAAACTTTGGCTATATTATACGACGGTAACATAATCCTTCTTTTATACAAGGTCAATGCAATGATGTATCTGATCTGTATGTTTAAAAAATAAGCAGTGAAAATTGGTAGAATTTTAACGTAGCTTTAATTCTTCAGGATACCTTATATAAACAACTTTTATGCCTCCATAAAAAAATAAGCTGTTACAGAGCACAGAATTATCGTTTTATTGGTGTTTGATAACATATGTATTTCAAAATTGAGAAAGCACGATCCAATCATACTTAATTTTATCCAAACGTACTCAATTTTATATGAGTACGTCTATGCACTAATTTTTTAGTCTTTTTTTTCAGGGTGGTTAAACTATGAATATTACTTAAATAAAAATAAAACATAATACTGGCATACAGTTATTACAGAATTTACGTAATCTGAAATAGATTTCTACAACAAAATAGAATACCACGAATATAATAATTGAAAATCTGTGACATTGATAAATGAGCTTCAAAAAATCAAACAGAAACAAAAGCAAAAATGAAGATAAATAGGTCTATCGTTTAATAAGATTGTTTTAAGATTATGGCAAAAGCCTAGAGCAAACAACGATAATCAGATCATATTTAATTGATATGTAAGTTATAAAATGTAAAATAGAAATCTCACAATATTTAATAATGATATGTCGTTATTACAGCATTTGAATAATCAATAATATATTTATACATTGAAATGTAATACTGTGAATGTAAGAGTTAAATAACTGTGATATTGATAAATGCTTTTCACTAACAAGAATACAGACTAATGCTTAAAAATAAATATTAAGTACTTCAGCATTTGAAAAGGCTAGTTAAAGATAATAGGAAAGACCTATAATGAAAAAAGGAAACGAATCTATATTTAATATCTGTGCATGTTATGAAATGTAAAGAAAAAATTATTAGAATTATCACAATGTTTTATTATTTCTTTAATCGATATAAATGAATAAATTAAAATATCCATAGAAGAATCTCAAAAACATATAAGAAAAATATAAAAATAATGTCGGTATACAGTTATTACAGGATTTAAATAATCAGCACCAGAAACTTAGAATCAAATAAAATACTGCAAATACAGTAATTGAATAACTGTGACATTCATATATGCGCTTCACAAAATAAAACAGAAAGTAAAGCATATAAATGAAGATAAAAAGATATATCGTTTGATAAGATTGTTTAAAAAGTATGGCAAAGGCCTACAGAAAATAACGATAATTAATTTATATTTAATTACTATGCAATTTATGAAATGTAAAAGAGAATTTTTTAAGAAATCTCGCAATAAATAATAATGATATGTCGTTGTTATAGAATTTAAATTGTCAACAATAGATTTATACAACGAAATGTAATACTGTGAATGTAAGAGATAAATAACTGCGACATTGATAAATGGGTTTCACTAACAAGAATATAGACTAATTCTAAAAAAATAATGATAAAATACACCAGCATTTGATAAAGCTAGATAAAGATAATAGCAGAGACCTTAAACAACAGCAAAAAAGATAATTAATTTATATTTGATAACTGTGTATGTTATGCAAAATGAGAAATTATAGTAAATTTCATAAAGTTTTATTATTGGTTTTAATTTATTAAATAAATGAATTCAAATTTCCAAATAAAAATCTCAAAAATATCGTTATATCATATTTAGTGTTTTTTTATTAAAATTTATAATAATTTAAAAATGATAATTTTACATAACTGAATGAATTCAGTTTGATATTGATGCATATCCTTAATGCTACTAAAATAGCGATTGCTATTGACATTTACAATATATATATATAAACCGCCAAAACTTTTTAAATGCATTCGTGTTAATGCATATCCTCAGTCCTTATAGTCTTATATCTGTCCGCATATAACAGGGTAAAAAAATTCCACCCGAATCACTTGAAATTTAAAAAATGTAATTGTCGCATAACTCATTTTTTTTCCATGTGGTAATAATATGATTAATACTTAAACAACAATAAAAATTAATAAAAGTTCATTAAACGTAATAATGGCATACAGTTATTACAAGATTTATGAAATCAGCAATAGATTCCTACAGCCAAATAGAATACTGCGAATATAATAATTCAATAATTTATGACGTTGATAAATGAACTTCACAAAATAAAACAGAAACTAAAACATAAAAATGAAGATAAATAAATCTAGCGTTTCATAAAACTATTTAAAGATTGAGACAAAGGCGTACAATAAACAAGCATAATTAATTTATATTTAATTTATATTTAAGCTATGAAAGTTATAAGAGAAATTTATAAGAAATCTCACAATAATTCATAATGATATGCCGTTACTACAGCATTTATATAATAAAAAATAGAATTATACAACGAAATGTAACACAGCGAATGTAAGAGTTAAATAACTGTGACATTGATTAATGCGTTTAACGAGCAAGAATATAGCCTAATGCTTTAATTAAAGATAAATTACTCCAACATTTGATAAGGCTAGTTAAAGATAACAGCAAAGACATATAACAACATCAAATATATAATTAATTTATATTTAATAAGTGTGTATGTTATGAAATATAAAGGGAAAGTTATTATAAATTTTATAATGTTTTATTATTGCTTTAATCAATTAAATAAGTGAATTCAAATTTCTAAAGAAAAATCTCAAAAATACCGTTATAGCATATCTAGCAGTTTTTTATTAAATTTTATAATAATTTAAAAATGATAATTTCACATTGCTAAACGAATTCAGTTAAGTATTGATACATATGATCAATGCTAACATAATAGCAATTGTTATTTATATTTAAAGATAAAATTACATAAACCGCCAACAATTTTTAAATACATTTACACGTATGTAAATACGTAGTAACTATAATCCCCATTCAGTCCGTCCGTCTGTGCATCTATTTACATATAACAAAGCAAAAACTACCCAAACGAATAATTTGAAATTAAAAATTAAAGGTTTAGGACGGCAGTGCTATGCTTTATTTATTTCCAGTATGACTCCGTAATGTTATTTTAATACGGAATTTAACATTGAACGAGTTATTTACTACACAGTAAAAAAAAAGTCCTGAAATGGGTAAAAAAAAAACCCAATTTGGGTTGAAAGATTGTTGGGTATGGGGTAACCCAAATTGGGTTAATACCAAATTGGGTCATGATCCATGCCTGTTTTGGTTATCACTGCGTATGCATTTTGGGAACTGTTAAATACCCATTTTGGGTATTTTAAGACCCAATCTGGATGCTAGTGAGAATCAATTTTAGGCAGCGTTTAATACCCAATTTGGATACATTAAAACCCATTCTGGACATCGCTGAGAATCTATTTTAGGCAGTGTTTAATACCTAATTCAGACATCTTAAGACCCATTCTGGACGCCACTGAGAATCCAATTTAGGCATTGTTCAAGACCCAATTTGGGTATCTTAAGACCCATTCTTGACACCACTGACAAGCCTTTTTAGGCACTGTTTAATACCAAATTTGAATGCTTAAAGACCCATTCTGGATACAATCACCAATTCATTTTGGAGATTATTTAATACCCATTTTTGTCTATGCCAACAGCTGTTTTCCACAATTTTAAATGTCTTTTAGGGCACATTAGTACTCAACAATCAATTTAGATAAATTTAAATATCTTTCTTTGCACACTCATCTATAATTTTGAACATTGCACAATCATCTCAAGCGTTTGAACTTTCTATATACTTATTGATTTTATTAAAGCATTACTTTCAAATTCTAAAGTTAAAATATTACTTCAAAAAATTATTCATATTTAAAATAAGACAATAGCTAAATATCAGTTATTGATAGATGATTATATATTATTATTGGGATAACAATAATAAATAATTTCTTCAGCAACTTTTGGAATTTTCTGTCAGATTTGGAACTCTTCTGGTATACAAGAGCTTGATTTGTAACAAATTTAGAACATTTTTATGAGTTGTTAAACTATTAAATTAAATATGTTATGCTATCAAATTTTATTGCTTTGTCATTAACTTTATTTTATTTTATTTTTTTTTTGGGGGGGGGGGGTCAAATTCTTAGAATATTATTCTCACTGCAAGCAATAAACTAAACAGTAGGAAAACTGAGTAGAGCCATTTTGAATATCAAAAGCATAACTTATGTATTGCATTCTTGGTTGTGATATTTTATATGAGAATATAATTAGGTATTTTGTCATTATCCATACTTAAAATAGAATCTTAATCATGCATTATAACACTGGAGTTCATTATCGTTTATTCTAATGCCATCTTTGAATAATTATGTTAGACAAAGAAGCGGCTGCACAGACAATCATCTTATAGAGGTGAGAGGGCTGAAATTACAAGATTACTTAAAACAAGATTTACATATTAAAATGCAACTGGTCTGCCAAATCATATCTTTGTGGATAGATCCTACAAAATTGTTTCTAGTGATTGACCGGTAATTTTACCATTGGACTTCCCTGCTTCCAGTCCTCGATATTTTTATAACTTTGAGTGCAAGAAAACACAAAGGTAAATCTATCAACCATTAAATTGGGTCTGCAAGTGGTTTCCAAGATATGACTTGGCAAAGCAGTTGCAGTTTAATATGCTCATCAAATTCTGTCTAATTTTGGAATAACAGCTCTCAAATGGAGAGATGGTCTGTACAATCGCCACTTGGTCTATGTTTTATTCGTGTTGACAATTACATTAAATCATCAACAGCATTTTTCGTATGTAGGGGTTAAAATGAAACTTTCCAGTAGATAAAACATCTTTATCTTTCTAGTGTTAAGAACCAAGCATGCAATAAATTCAGCACACAGAGCAATGTTACTATATTTCAAATCCAGGTATAATAAAGTAAAAGAACTTTTTAAATTTGTAAATAAAATAAGATTAATTATGCTCATTTGACAATTAATATACCATTTTTTTTTCTTTCATCAATATTTTTGTCACAACTGAATGAATGAAAAAATTAAATACCCATTTCTTAAAAAAAGAAAGAAAAAACAGTGATCTCCTAAACAGAATAATAAGCAATTGAAAAGACATTGTTATTTGAAAACAGGTTGTTCAGGATTCATTTATCTCTATTACTGTGTTTCAGAAATTAAATTTGTTTTGATGGAGCCAATACACTTTTTGAATTCATAGATTCAATAATTTTGTGACAAGGTATAGTACAACAAAGCGAAAACAAACTTTCTTATGCAAAACAACTTAAAATTTTTATGCTTACTATCTTCTGAAAATTAGTGAATATGATTAAATTTTTTTAATTGCAGTACGCAATTAAAGAAAGAAACTACATGATGGCTATATTTTTAATGAAATAGGAATCCAACTTAATTTTTGCTGCAATAAGCTTTTTTTTTTTTTTTTTTTCAAATAATAACTTATTCTGCACTTGTTGAACAGTGGAGAGAGATGTTCAGCATATGACCTTTTGAACAGATTAGCATTTAAAAGTACAAATCAATGAAGCTTAACTTCAGAAATCTTTAATTTGGGATGTCTGAAAAGGCAAACTTTGTTTTCTCCTGCTGACTTGATTGCCAATAGAAATGTCAAAACTATTTCATCACTTCTCTTCATAGATGATCTAAAGTTTATAAATGTATACTTATGTCAACAGTGCCATCACCAAGATTTTTTATTGATGGGGGAGAGAATCCTAAATTGCCAAGTCAAATTTCAAAATTTGCCAATTTTCCATAATTAGAAAATGCAATATATATGTAGAATATTCTCAATTAGTCTTGTAATTTTTGCTATCTACCAGAAATAGAAAATAGTTTTTATTAAAGTTCGAAACAAATTTGCAAACTAAGTTTGTAAATTTACCGAGTAACAATAGTCAGGAATGTTTGGGGAGAGAGGCTTCCACCTTAGTGATGACCTTGTATGTTGAATAACTTCATGCTTTTAGGTGTAATCGCTAATTTAGCTGATTATATATATATATCCTTTTAATTCAAAATTCATTTAGTAAATCCAATTAGTTCCAGCTACACAACTTTTGTTACGCATACACTGACATGAAGTATAGTAAGAAGTATGGTATACAACAAATCAAGATATAGCTGAAAATATTGTAATCATGTACAAAAAAAAAAAAAAAAAAAAAAAAAAAAGTACATACATACAAAAAAGAATTCAGCAATTTTATTTTATGAGAAACATACAATAGAATTACAAATTCAATTGCTTCAGCAGACCAACTACTGCTCCACATTTTTGGAACATTTTTATGTCAAATTTATCCTTCAACAATACTCTGCTTAAAAGCAAAAAAGATGGCCTACTTTCTGCAGGAAATTGGATGTTAAAAATCCAATATGTTGCCAAAAGTAAAAACATAGCTTTCATTACATCATTTGTTGTGAATACAGGAATGCCATCCACGTAACAGTATAAGCATAAATTTTCTTCATTTCCAATTCCTATTAACCTGGGTGGATCAGTTTTTTGAGGCATTGTGCTTTCAATGGTAGTGTTTTCCTACAAAAATGAAAAAAGTCAATTTTAACATCTTATTACTGTTAATTAGTATAAAAAAGTGATAACTACAGTAGAAGATCTTTACAACCCTAAAAATAAAGATTTGCAAAATCATTTCGCACATAAAATTTACCTTTTAAGCAAGACAAAACATGTTAAACACAATATGAAACTTTAAAATGTATGAGTCGCAGAAAAAAAAATAAATAAATAAACTGGAGAAATTATTTCACTATGATGTGATTGGTTGGTTACCAGTAAAAATTCCAAATGTTGTGTATAGTTATTGCACTTTAAAATTATTTCATAAGTCAGTTTTCTTTATTTAAAATGTGAATTAAAGTCGAAAAGATTAAATCTCAAATTTAGTCTCTTAGAAAAGTCATTTTTCACAAGTAATAGTTTTTTGAAATGCAAATTTCACTCTACATATCAGTTTACTTAAAAAGGTGAAATACATTATGGCTCCTGAGACTTTTAAACCACACATGTGCTGGCTTTCAAGGAGGAAAGATGACATGTATTTCACTTCTTAAGCAAACTGATCTGTTTTTAATTTATGTGTTTGAAAAAAAAGATGTAAAAGAAAATGCTAATAATGAACTTTTAAAGATTTAATCACCTCAAATATCTGTAACACATATTTGACACTTTCTTTAGTCCTTTTTCCTGACTGTAATATATTTGGCAGCTTCTGCAGAATCTTTATGGTTATAAAATCTAAAAAAGAAACAAAATATCATCAAAGTATAGCAGGGTTGAACAGTATTTACTGCCTGATGGTTTTTACCATCTTTGGAAAAACATTTTTTTTATTAGGTTTCTTACCACTTTTGAAAAAAACTATTGATTTGACTGTTTTTGTCACTTTAATCAAAATCTCTTTCATATTTTTATTTTTTCCAGGTATGACAGTTTTCAAGTTATTTAAGAGGCTACTTGAGTCAGGCGGAAACACCTGTTTGCTAATGTTAATCCAATGGTGGAAATTTTTGAAGATATCTTGCTGGATAGGTGAGATTGATCTATACACCAGCCCTTTTTTACTTTTTGTTTACAGGAATTTTATGAGGATGCTTTTATTTCCAAAAGCGGTTTTGAAATTTAAATGTCCAAAAAACAAAATCGAAAAAGTAAAAAAGGGCCGATGTATAGATCGATCTCGACTATCCAATGCAAAAAAAATTGTTTAAAAATATTGAAATGCAAGCAAGATATCTTCAAAAATTTCCGCAATTGCATTAACATTAGCGAACGAGTGTTTTCGCCTGACTCAAGTAATTTCTTAATATCACTACAGTAAACTCTGAGGCGAAATCGCTCGGGACAGAGAAAATTTTTCGTAGTAGATAACACTCCACCTTAGACAAATTTCACTATGTATATGGGTTCACAAGGACTTGAAAATATGTCTGAGTTGGACAGATTTCAGCCTTACACAGAGTCAGGCTTAGATTTTACTATATTTCCATTTAGCAATGCTCACCAGTTTTAGTTTCTGATTAAGTCAGGGGTTGATCCAGGAAAAACTTGGGACCTACTATGGTCCCCTTCATAAAAATCAATTTAATAAAACAGGCCCCTTTCACAAAATTATTCTTAATAAGATGGGTCCCTTCACAAAATTACATTTCATAAAAACATTCTACATTAATTACTTTTATTTTGTTAGGTTTAAATGTGCATTTTGTAAACAAAACAAGTTCACTAGAAAGCAAAATTTTAGCAGAGACTTAAAAGTAATTGTTTGTTAATACTTCAAATTTGAGTAATTGGATTTCATTATAAAATGTACTTTTCACAAAAATAACTTTAATTTTCACAAAATGGGCCTAGAAAGAAATCTTGCATCGATTCCTGTAAGTAAAAGAATACTACACAAAAATAGTCAGTGATTTTTAAGGAATAATCATTAAATCTAAAACTTGTAACTATTATGAGAATGTACATTACATTTATTTTAATGGAGAATAATTTTTATTTGAAGAAAAGAAAAGTACACTTTCATCATGCTTAAAAATTAAAACATTTTAATCAAACACTTACAAATATTAATTATTACATAATGTAGTTTTGTACAAATGCCAGTACAGTTTACCAAAATATGTCCCTGTAGCTAAGTCCTGCATGGTTCAGGTTATACCAGACCTGCAAATTCTATTTGAAGAGCATCTATTGTAGCCTTAACTTTTTTTTTTTTTTTTTTTTTGGCCTGGTAAAAAGCAACCCTTAAGTAAGGTAAACTTCTGACTACTTCCATTCCTCCCACCCTTTCTTAACTTTTTTTTTTTCTTATTGGAATCTTAAAATCTTTGCTAACTTCGCTTACAAGTGCAGGTATATTTCGAAGTTAAGTACTAATTTCACAAACAAAAAGTACATTAAGTTAGAGTTAAAACCCAGTTTAACAATTTTATCTGGACACTTTTGAAAAGTTTTGATTTCCATTATACTTTATTAAAACCATGTTGTGATTATTTCATTAAATGAGCCACACATTATTTTGAATTCTGACTTTTATTAAAAATTTTATTCAACCAATGATGCGTTTTGATTGTCTTAGTGGCAGATTGATAAAGATAAGATTTTTCTTTTTTTTTGGGGGGGGGGGGCTCTTTAAGAATTGGTTCTATAAAAAACTTCTCAGTATAAGTATAGATAATATCAGTGTAGATACTATCAAGAAAATTAATAAAAGACTTAAACAGATTTGTTATCTTGTGAATTGAAAAATTTACATTTTTTTTTTTTTTTAAATCTTCCTTTAATTTAGTTTTCTTTTGCTGCAGGAGATGTTTTATCAAAAACTTGTTAATAAAAAAGTTGAAAATATTAAGATGAATCATGAAAAAATTTAAGTGGATTTGATATCTTGTAAATTCATGAATTTACATCTTCTGAAAAACTTTAAACCAATTTCAATGTGTGTCACTACTAAGGGAGTTCTCAAATCCAAAGGGGCAACTTTATGACATAAGTTATTCCTTTTAGGTCAGAAATGCATAAAACTGACATGCATTGTCAGAAAACTTTGAAATAGCAATAAACGTAAAAGATGTTTCAGAAAATACCAACAAAGTTGACATTTTGAACTGAACCGCCAGATGAAACGAAAAAAAGCAGTCAAAAAGAGGAGAAAACCAGTTATCACATGACCCAAAATCCCTTATAACTGGATATGTAATTTATGTACCCAAAAATGGAAGAAAGATTGTGATTACAAATCGCTTCAACAGTCAATTCAGCAAAATTTGTGCTTTTATATTTAAAAATGAGTTAGTAAATGTGTCAGAAAGTTTCAGGTTTGTTGAGCAATTCATTTGAGAACACTCTTAAGAAGTTACAGGGATTTTTTTATTTTCAGAACCCTACTCAGATTTTCACCCCCTTCGTCAGACTTTGCCCATTAACAAGCTTTACCAAGATTTTATGAATCAATTTGAAAAAGATATGCAAAATCATGAATTTTAAACAAACACATGAAAGATACTTGAAAATTAAACATTGTTGTTTTTTAAATTTAACCTAAAAAACTTAATATACTGTATGGTACCTCCTATCTCAACTAATTACGGCAGCATTGATTTCAGGTCATTATATAAAATAATTAAAATCAGAACTCTTAAGAACACTTTTATTTTGTAATTCTGGGAGTATGCGACGCACCCACCGTAAGCACTGCACCTCCGAAAATACATAAAAAAAAATTTGTCACAAGCATTGCACTTACAAAAATAGTTCAAAATTTTACAATTATGTTATTTTCAACCTTTTTTTATATTTTGCAATATTTTTTTTTTCTTTTTTACAATTATAAAAGGAATAATGTTTTTAACATCTAATTCAATTATACACGGTTGATTCTGTTCTGAATTTCCAGAAAACTTAAGGCTTTCGGTTCTGAAAATGTAAAAAAATTTGTTAACAATCAGAATATTTGGATGCAAAAAAATAACTAATTTTCACAAATGGTCGCCAAAAAGAAATAAATTCGTTAATCGGATAAAAAAAAAAATTGTCAATTTTATAAAAGGATTGCGAAAAATGCAAACTGCATTAAAAAAAAAAGAAACCGCATTTTCCATAGGATCATCAAAAGAACACTAATTTTGCCAAAGGATCGCAGGAAAGGTACAAATTTCATCAAAGGTTCGGAAAAAACAAATCTCTCCAACAGATTGCAGAGAAATCTCAATTTTTTTTCAAAGAATCATGGAGAAATCGCAAATTTTGTCAAAGAGGTCCCCCCCCCCCAAAAAAAAGCCCTATTAGCACTGGTAGGGGACCCCCTTCCCTTGGACCATCTCTGCTGTAACTTTCGAGAAAATTTGCTGGGAATGATTTTTTCTTTTCTTACATAGAATCATCCCTGAACAGCTTTTTTGCCATGTTTCAATTCAACCTAATTTGAGAATTTTTTGTGTTTTTTTTTTATTTCAAACGATGAGAAATAAAAGTAATCTGGATAGATTTAGGAGTGATATTGTGGACAACAATTGCACGAAATCTATTATTCTGTGTATTTCTGGACACAGTAGGCCACTTTTCAATTAAAGTGCAAACGATTTTTGTCCACAACCATTTGATGAAATTTGCGGAAATCTGCAATTATGTGGACTCCGTGAAATCTGCACACTTTCGCACCGAGATATGATAAAAAGCATACCAGTAGCACGTCTGCAAAGAACATAGCTCTCTGTTTCTGCTAGGTAGTCTACCATTGCATCACAAAAAGCCTTCCAGCTCTCTTCCATTTCTATTTCGGATGTTTCCACAAGTTGAGTAAATTCCCAGAGAAGCTAAACAATACAGTAAAGATCAATTAAAAATACTTTTAAATTAAATTAATTAAAAAAAAAGATGCCACAAACCAAATCTTTATTCTTCAAGGCAGGATATTTTTTTAACAGCTCCTCAGCAGGCATAACAGAGCTGTCCTGCTTCCTGATTTTTCTCGTGGCAGTCAAAAACTGTTTCAATTTTGTATTAGATGGAGTTTTCAGCTTCATTTCCTCTTCCATTTCAGATATATTAAATCTATCAGCTTCAGTAACATCATTATTAATTTCCTGTTGCTCTTTGCTTTTTCTATGTGAACGAACTTTGGAGAGTCTTCTCTTAATTTGTTGTGCTAGTGCTCCCTAGAAGAAAAAAAAAAAAAAAAAAAAAAAAGCTGCACATATTGAAAAGATAAAAGATTATTTTTTATCAAATTATCAATGATCTTAAGAATAATGTTTAAATATGTTAATACTTTACCATATATACATATTATCTTTTTTCAAATTAGGTATTAAAATAATTTTTCTTGCACTCATCTCCCCCTCCCCCCATTAATAAATTTTATAGTATCAAGGAAGAGAAACTTTTTTCAGTTACCATTATGCACAATGGTATAAATTTATAGTATGCGTTTTTTTCCTTTTACAAATAACCTTGAAAACTACAACTGTCTAATTTTTACAAATGTCTTTAAAAAATAATTTTTCTTAATTCATTTGGTTTCAACGACCTTTTTAACTGTTAAATAGATTTTACATATTCCACATTAATTTATAAATACATATACTGCTGAAAAGAAGCTGAAAAATTGGTTATCAAGTGACCCAAAATCGCTTGTAACTGGATAAGTAATTTATGTATCCAAAAACAGGAAAAACATTGATTCTAAATCGCTTCAATAGTCAATTCTGCAAAATTTGTGCTTTTGTGTTTAAAAATGAGTTAGTAAATGTGCAAAAATGTTTTGCGCTGATTTTGCAATTCATTTGAGAACATCCTTAAGAAGATATGTATATATGTAAAACATAAAATTCACTTTTTTTTAATACGAGTTAAAGTGATGTCAGATTAGCCATTTTAAATTATTAAATTTTTGAAAGTTCAGTTTGAAGATACATCCATTAAAAGTTAAAAGAAAACAAAAGAAAGTTAAGTTTAAGAATTATTTCAAAACCAAAAAATGTGAATAAAATGTCAAGATATCAGAAGTTCTACAATAATTTAAAAAAAAAAAGCACCTTACCGATTTTCTACCAGAAGGGGATTTTAACGGGCTCCATTTTTCTACAGCAACATCTGCCACCAAGTCTATGGATGATGATGGCAGGTCTTCTGCCATAACTCTATCTGCCAAAATTCTAATAATTTGGTTTCGTTGATTAATCGAAACTTGCTTTTTAATCAATGCTTGTTCAAGTTCTGGGGGAAGTTTTTTTGGAATTATACTGCCCTCTATAGACTAAAATAAATTAAGTACATTAGTGAAAATGTTTTTTTAAATCAAGCATAAACAGTGACTTCAAAAGTACACATGCACTGATCTTTTTTTTTTTTTTTACCTGTAATGTGCTGCTAATTGAAATTGGAAGTCCTTGGCCAGGAACTACATTCGATGGCCCTTGGACAGCAACTGTTGATGGCTCTTGGACAGTCTGAATTTTAGAACAGCTGCTAAAATCCATCTCTGTTACAACCTGAAAAAATTATCAGTTATCTAAGCACGTAAATATCAAATCTCTCTTAAATTCAGTTAAAAGTATTATAGGCCTAGAAATAATATAAAAAATTAAATATGCATAATTTAAGCTATAAAATACTTTAATAGCATAGGGGACTAACGGTGTAGGAGTTTCCCCCACCTTGGAGGGGGGCTTAGATGATCGATTAAATATTGTTGTATTAAATAAATTGAAAAGAAAACCTTTTTATTTTTTAATTTTGTTTAGGGGTTTTTACTGGGAGAGATTTTTTTAAATGGGGGGGGGGAGAGGGGGGGGGCAATGGAGTAACTTTTTTAAAATGGAAATTTACCAAAATATGCAATACTCTGAGCCCTGTATTTGGCTTGATTCTAAATTAACAATAAAAATGGTTTAATAACTTTTGTAAAAAAATCCTCCCCCAAAATTTGGCTAATTTTTTTTTTTTTTTCAAAATAGGGGTGGGGGAAGGGTTACAATGGGAATTTTATGGTACACTTGCACATGTAATAATTACAGACGTAAATATTGTAAAGAATATTAATCAAAAGTACCGTATTTTCGGGAATACCCGCCGCACCCACCGTAAGCGCCGCACCAATGACAATCTGTTAAAAAAAAAAAGTACATCGACGTAAGCGCCGCACCATCGTAAGCGCCGCACCCAAGCTGCTGATATTTATACAGTATAAATCTCTAAATTCCGAAATCGTTCGTAGACGCGGCTTTTAGTTATTTCCGAATTTTAGTGATCTTCAAAAAACAACTTTAAAATGTAAGTAAAAATTATTGAAAATCATCATTAAAAAAGAAAAAAAATCACATATTTATAAAAAAAAAATCATAAATGGCACATTAAGTTATTTAACAGCAAAGCCAAGCATTTAATCTTATTAAAATTAAATATACACAGAGCATTTTCACGATTACGATTTTATTTATATGTTAGTATTTAGTTGCTTTAATTTAGGCCTACTGGTCATTACTTTTTCCCCAATTACAATGATATTAGCTCAATCTCTGTAATAAAATTCCTTTGTTCCAGGCCTAATATTTTATATAAACTGTTTATGAATTTTTCTGTTGATATTTCTTTGTTTTCTTATTTTACTATATCAAGATAAATAAACTTGGAAATGAATTAGAAGAAATGATTGGTACGGCCATCTGTCGGCAAAATGCAGAATATAATCTAGATTATACTAAAAAGTTAAATACATTTTTGGTGCTGCCATCTGTCGATAAGATAGGATAACTGAACTGTATAAATATAAAACATTTGATGATCATTTATGCTATCTGTATTTGAGGTTTCCAGATTTTAGAGACTGTTACAGTATATAAAATATTTTCACTTGAACAGTTAAAAAAAAAAATTTTTTTTCACTTAAGTGCCTAAAAAATATATTTAAAATGTAAAGAAATATCGTATAGAGACACTGACGAAAAAAATAAAATAAATAAAATAAGCTGTTGAAGAAAAAAATCATTGGACGAAAGACACTTAGATTTAATGTATGCAAATGCCTTAAAAACTGTAGTAAAAATATTACTGAAAAATGTGATGTAATAAAGCGTATTGCTATAAGAAAATATTTTTTAAATGCATACTAGTTTATGTTAACTCCTCAGATTACTGCAAAAAAGCAACATTTTGTCACTGGATCAATAACAAACAGAGAAAAATATAATAAATATCAGAAACTTATTTATAATATTATAATCTTACCTGTAAATATTGCAGAATCATTTTTCCCTTGACTGTTGATTTATTATTATTATGTATTTGTTTTTCAATTTAATAACGTTTCCTATCACTGATCCGTTATAAATAGCAGGTATGTAATTTTAATATTAAGATTTCAATTTTTTGTAATATTTATAAAATTTTCTAAAAAAATATTGGATTACATATAATAAGAGAACACTACTTCAAAATATCTTTAAAATATGAAAAATTATTATTGGAATGAAGTGAAAATATAGAAAAAAATATATACAAGATTTTATCAACATGTTTAAAAATCTTCAAATCCATCAAAATCGGAATTTTCACTGTCGGAATTAAATAGTTCTAAAAATTGTTTATCAGTTAATACGTCACAATTTTCATCTTCACTATCATCAGATTCAGATGAATCATCACTAACTGTATTTTCCATGATATTGGCTGCTTTGAAGCCCGACATAATAGTTTTAGCACTAATGTCTTTCCATGCCGATGAAACCCACGACGCTACTTCTTCGTAAGTGGCTTTGCGCATTTTTCCAGAATTTGTAAATGAATGTAGCCCTTCCATCATCCATTTTTCCCACAGTTTTCTTACTTTGGACTTGAAAGATTTATTCACAGCCAAGTCAAGAGGCTGTAAAACTTTAGTTAATCCGCCAGGGATTATTGCTGGCTCGGCTGAGACTTTTTTCAAAGCAGTTTTTACGGAATCACCTTTGTGGGCACTCATTGAGTCCATAATAAGAAGCCCACTAGGCTGAAAAAAAGAATTTTTTCTTTTCCTCCACACTTCCGCCAGCCACTCATACATGATTTCCTCCGACATCCATCCCTTTTCGTTACACCGTATTACGACGTCGGAAGGAAAATTTGCCTTAGGCATAGTTTTGCGCTTGAAAATAATTAGTGGTTTTAATTTGTCTCCATTCGCAGCGCAAGCTAAAACACAGGTAAATGAGGTTCGCTCATTACCAGTTGTTACGATGCCGATTGTTTTTTCCCCAATGGTGTTAACAGTTCTACTGGGGGGGCAATCAAAAGTTAATGGAACTTCATCCATATTAATAATCTGTGCTGTTGAAAAGTTGTTTTCCTTGATTTTTTCAGCGACATACTTTAAAAAAGATGCTTTTGTCTTTTCCCAATCTGCAGGCAGTTCTTGTCCCACAGTTGTCCTGGTTCTTACAGACAAATTATTTCTCGACATGAACCTAAAGCACCAGTTGGGACTACCTTTAAAATTTGTAAATCCCATGTTCGATGCCATAATCCTCGCTTGAAACCGTATCTGAACAGTTGAAACGGGCATTCCTTTTTCCCTTTGCTCCTTTACCCACTTGGCTAAATTTCTCTCCAGATTTGGCCAAACAACAACGCCACTTCTTCGTGCCCTCTTAGATTTTGGCATTTCCTTCAAAATAGATTTTTCAGCTCTCCATCTCCTTACGCAACGCTCATCAACTCCATATTCTCGTCCTGCAGCACGATTACCTATTAGCTCTGCCTTATCAACCACAGCAAGCTTGAAAGCGGCGGTGTAACTTTTTAACTTTTTGGGAGCCATTTTCACTTGAAAAAAAAAATAAATTGCTTAAATAAGAGCGTCAGACAAAAAGAGCAGAACAGTACCGTAAAATAATTCTCAGCTAAAAAGAAAAAAAAAAACGTGTTTGTAGTACGCAATTAAAATCCAATCGGAAATAGGCGCAATTACTTGCGCCAATGAGAGGAGCGCAGCAGGATGCTAGCTTCCTCCCTAGCATCTTTTCCTAGTAGCGTTCAATTCTAAGTGCTCTTTCCACAGACTTCTAGTTCTTTCCACAAAGTTCTAAACTTTTCTTCGAATCTTGGTCATCCTTGTGTAAATGCGGTTTAGGTTCCCTTAGAAAGACCCCCCACGGAGGGCACTTATCCTAGGGCCTATATCCCTCCTGCAGATAATCGGCCGTCATAAATAACACTATTAACACCACAAAGTTCTAGTTCTTTCCAGCAAAAATCCGTCAGATTTTCGATCAAAGACTTTTTCAAATTAATTTTAGTGTAGGATTTTTTTTTTTTTTTTTTTAAGTTAAGATATTATTTCAGTCACACACAAAGACCTCCTTAATGCTAATCCTATGGATGAAATTTATAAAGATATCGTGTTTGCATTTCAATATTTTTAAATGATTTTTGGGAATTGGATAGTTCAAGTCCATCTATATGCAGATCGTTTTATACTTTTTCGATTTTGAAGATTGTTTTCACTTTCGAAACCGACTCCCAAAATGAAAGTGCCCTCATTGAAAAATACCTGTAAGCAAAAAGCGAAAAATGTTCTTTCTACAAATCTATCAGAGTTAATCAATGCAAAAATCATTTAAAAATATTTAAATTCAAACGAAATATCTTTACAAATGTTTCCCATAGGATTAGCATTAACGAGCGGGTCGCTTGACTGAAGTAGCCTCTTAACGAAAATATGATACAGTTGAACCTCAACATTTTAGAATCAGCGGGATCACGGCGATACCGTATTTTCGAGATCTGTTAAAAAATAATTTTAAAACAATATCATGCCCCCCCCCCCCCCCAAAAAAAAGCAACTTTTTCCTCAGTGTAAAGAAATGACGATCAAGTAAATTGGTGAAGTAAATAATAAAATACGAATTACATTGAAACACAGCACATATGCTAAAATTAAATTACACATGTTAAACCACAATTGATTAATAAATATATATATAACCATTGTATAATACTACAAATCATTATCCACAGCGAATACAATCCACAATTGTTTATCATGCCTGCGGCAAAAAATCGATTCTTAAATAGCTTACAGCACTACAAATTCCTTTATATAAATATATACCTGCATATCTTTATTTAATATTTTAACTATTGATAATTGATTTAATGATTCCTTTTGTGGTAGATTAGTTTATTTTTTATTTGGTACATACGCATCTATCCTTGTTCATTTACAAAAATTTTGTAAGTTTAAATATTTCTTGCTCAAATTTAGACTTTATATTCATCTTAAGTTATTTCGATGATTATATTATGTAGATATAAATTAAGAAAAGAAAAAAAAATCCACAAATCCACTTAGCGTAAAAAAAAACTATTTTCGTTCTTTTTTTTTCTACTGTATTCAAAGAAACAAAACAGAAGCAATGCGATATTAGCCGACTTACGCATCAAGGTCAAAGGGCAACATGTCCGCACATTGAGTCATGAAGAGGATGAGGAGAAAAGGTGACTTTAAATAACCAGTGTCTCTCTCTCTTTTTTTTTTTATTAGCAGAAACAAGAGATAACAAAATTGCACGTTTGCTTTATAGTTATAAATACGTACTTGAGTGCTTTTATTAGGCACTTCTTTAAAAATAAACATAGTAAAAGGAAAAAAAAAGGATAAAATAAGTAGTTTTGTTCAGAACTTTTCGTACGAAACAATTTTTAACCATATCATAGTAAAAATTAATCTATTGAAAAAATTCACTTGGATGATGCGGATATTTTAAATTTTCCGGGTGCCGGATTGTTATTTTTATTTATTAATTATTATTATTATTTTATATGGGCCGGACCGAGCTGATCCCCCCCCCCCCCCTATAGATCGGACTGCTTCACTCAAGTAAAAACATCTACTCGCTAATGTTAATCCTATGGATTTTTTTTTTTTTTTTTTTTTTCAAATGCGTTTGCATTTCAATATGCTTAAATGATTTCTTTGTATTTTATATCTGAGATGTTGATCCCTAAGAAGACACCTTTTCGATTTCGTTTACAGATGTTTTTAGTGGTATACTTTGACTTTTAGAACCAGTTTCGAAAGTGAAAGTATACTAATAAAAAAACCTGTAAACAAAATCGAAAAAGTAAAGACTCTTTGTGGAGATTGACTTCCGTTATCCAAAGCAAAAAATATCATTTAAAAATAATGGAATGAGAATGACACTTTTTTTTTCTTTGAGATTAACATTAGTTAGCCGATGTTTGCACGTGGGTGAAATAGCCCTTAAAGTTGCCAAGTTAACATCGACTCGTGTAGCACATTTAAACTTATTCTTGCAAAGTCATATGCATTGAAAATTGTTTATATTCTATTGGCTTCTTTTAAATGTTTATCACGGAAGTCGGCCTTTTATTATTTTTTTATTATTCGCCAGGCCCGTTTTTGTTGTTTATCACCTGAATTAACTCATTTGGGGGAAAAAAAACTTGCTGATTCGACCGGTTTCAAAGTTTGGATTATTTTTGCCGGATAAAAAAAGAGTGAGTTATTGAAAAAAATAAAGAAAAATCTTGCTCTCTAAAGTTTTTACTATGTATAGGAAGTCTATTTCAAAAGAGTTCTATACCGGGATTTGAGCTCTCTTTGGGCAGTTTTATTTTCTAACTGGAAGGAGGATCATTAGAAGAAAAAAATGTGACAGCTGTACATTCCAATATCCTACAGGTAAAATCATTAATAGATGAGGGGAAAATATAATAATTTTTAACATGAGAACCGGTGAGACCAACATTATTTTTGAATAATGTTGATTGTTTAAAAATAAACAACTAACGCATCACGGACACCTGCGGTTGAGAGACGTTTTCAAATGTTTTGATACCAATTTGAGAGCATATAATTGTTGATTAAACGAAAAAAAAGTGTCAAAATCATTTGACAAAAAAAAAAAAAAAAAAAAAAAAAAAAAATCATCGTACCCGCCGCCCCGGCGTAAGAGCCGCACCTACAATATTTTATACTTTTAAACTCGTATGCGCCGCGGCTCATACGCCCGAAAATACGGTAGTAAACTTTATAATTCAATCCTTTGAATTCTGAACACTCTTCAGAAGTAAAATATTAGCATTAAAGAAGTTGCACAGAAGTTTATAAATTATAAAAGTGTAGAACATGAAAAAAAAAAAAAAAAAAAAAAAAGACTATCCGCACTCCTAAAATCTGCAACTCTCTAAAATCCACACATAATTTACGGTTGTAAACAATGAAATATTCAGTTCAGATGTAGGTGCAAATTTTGATTTTTTTAATTTTATATCAATTCCATATATTTTTAATTTGTAATTTTTGTTAATGTTTATTCAATTCATGTGTTTTCAAAAAGAAAAAATAATTTATTTCTGAAAGATAATCAAGTTGCTAATATCACTGGTAATCATAATCTTCTTACCAAATATATTTATGTATTAATCAAGCACTTTTGGTTATTAAGTCTGGCTAAACCTGAAATAAAACTTCATAAATTTTTTATTTTGATGTGAATTAGAAATGTAGCTTCATAAGGCAAGTTTCATTGAATAATTTAGGAAAAAACATTTTACCTTTCTAATGAATATTTAATCATACATTACTGATTATTAAGTTGAACTTTGCTTTTAATATTTTAATCATGTTAAAAATTATCTATAATTTTATTGCTGAAACGTCAGTGAAGGCTTACTTTGGAGACACGAATTTTTTGGTTTCCGTCTGTCAGTCAGTCTGTCTGTTCCACGATAACTAACGCAAAAAACATCTGATTGGCTTGAAATTAAGTGGGTATGTTCGTGAGGCACTGGGTTGGTTGGTTGTGTTGGGTTTTATGGCGCAAAATCCCTTAAGGGACATGCTGCGCCAAAAATAAGCAATAAAATGAAAATATTGAAAAAAAGCAATCTGGATGGGGTATCCCATCCAGATGTAGTCAAAGTCATGAAAGGTAAAGTTTTATTTCTAAATCAGTAAAAAAACACAAATGTCAAAGAATATATTAATGAAATTTGTAAACAAACTAAAAGATACTACACTGTTAAAACTAATGGTGACACATTGCACCTTTTAGGGGTGAAAGGCTTGTCTCACTGGTGACACCCCTAGAGGAGCTAAAATGGCACCCTTAACTAGGGTGAAAGGATCGCACCCCTAATCCAGGGTGTTTCAGGGGGTGAAAGGACGGCACCTCAGGGAAGAATAATGGCACCCCTTATCCACAGTGTTCAATAGGGTGAAACGATGGCACCACAGGGGAGAATAATCTCACCCCTTATCCAGGGTGTCCCAGGAGGTGAAAGGATGGCACCTCAGGGGAGAGTAATGACACCCCTTAACCAGGGTGCCCCAGGGGGTGAAAAGATGGCGCCTCAGGGGAGAAAAAACGGCACCCCTTATCCAAGGTGCCCTAGAGGGTGAAAGGATCGCATCTGAGGGGAGAGTAATGGTACCCCTCATCCAGGGTACCTTAAGTGGTGAAAGAATGGCATCCAGTGTGCCCTGTGGCATCCTACAAGAAATAGCACTCGCAATCTATGGCCCACAGTTGCAACCCCCCTCCCCCCACCCTGCTTGTCAAGAAATTGTATTGGTTTGAATCATGAAATACAAAGTGTTTACCCATTTTTAAATTGAATTCTGCAGAGAAAATTATTATGATCAGTCAATATTTTGAGTCTTTTTTTTTCTTTTAGATTGATGGAATATTATATTTTAAAACTCATTATCAGGTGTCCAAAGAAATATTGTAGCATATTTTTGTAACTCAGAGAGGGATAATATGAACCACAAAAATAATCATAGAAAGACAGAGAATTCAAATTGTACTTTCATTTACATGGAGAGTATTTTAAGAAAAATTCTAAATTTTAACTTTTATACAGTCTTTGCATTTCAAAATCACCAATCATAAGTCATCACTATTGCATTGTTAGTCATACCCAAAAGGTTTTGTTAGAATAAATCGCAAAATTTACACAAGCTCTACACCTATTTTCTGCCTCTAAAAATCACTGAGTTAGAGTCAAATATTGTGACTTTGTCATGCAATTTGAAGCCTGATTTTCAATTTTATGTTTTGAAGTTCTTGTAAAATCATGATTTTTGATTGTCTCTAACTCATATGTTTGGATCAAACTTTTTGGGTATGATTAAGAAAGGGCCAGTAACTATTTTTGTGATTGGGCATTTTTAGATGCAGGAACATTATAAAAATTTTATGTTTCTTGACTCCAAAATAAGAGAAAGTACAAATTGAATTATCTATCTTCATATGAATATTTTTATAATTTTCTTATAATTTCAGAAGTAATCCGTAACCATCTTTTTTGACACATAGTATACTGCTTGACATGTATTTTCATTATTTTATATATAGGGAAACTGAAAAGTATGGGGGCACAAAAAAATGCTATATCCTGTAAAATATATGCCATAATTTAATAATAAAAAAAATAAAAGAAATAACAATATTTTAACAAATTGTTCACTGGCTTGATATTTATTTTTTACACAAGTTTGAAAACGAAAGATCACAGAATTGACAGTCCGCTGCAGATAATTCTTATTTAAATCATTCTATGCCTTGATAATTTCGCATCACATGCAGTGCAAACTGGGGATTTTCTATTTCTAGCTTTTCTACAGAAGTCAAGTGAGTTAAGATCTGATTTTTCGAAGGCAATATACCTGTTATTAAATATCCACGCAGATGGTTGTTGAAGGTCAATGTTGTTTTTGCTCCATGTGAAGGCCCCAATACTGCTGGAAGTTCTATTGAAATTATTTCGCTTCCATGAGGCCAACACTTCGTTGAACATATTAGTTGCTGATGATTTTGACGGTTGTGAACTCTTCGGAGGATTGAGATTTTCGTATATTAGAAGAAATGCTACAAAATTTTAAAATAAGAATTTCTCAGATTTTAGTTGTGAAATATCAATGTCAAAAAACACACCAATATTTTTTCAGCTACCCTGCTGTATCTAATTAAAAAAATGTAAAACACAAATTAGAAAAGAATATGTAATAAATGCTGTGTAACTTTTAAATTAGTAAGAATACTTCATATTCTTTAAAATTCTTCCAGAAAGTTAGCCATCAAGCTATGAAATGAATTATAGAAAATAAGTTCATTTTATAGTTGTGGTAAAATCACATATGAAATTGAGTAAAAAAAAAATCATTTTTACAATATATGTAGTACTTACCTTTATAGTGAACTTATGCAAATCTATATTTTATAGGATATATCCACACAGGATTAGAAATTAAGAACTGTATGTAAGGTGTCAAAATAATTCCTTTTTTTTTTCGATGTGCCAACTGCATTTCATATTTTCTTATTTCTTTTTACAACCATGTTAATAGTAATAATATTGCATTGGATATTTAATTTTAATGTATTGAAGGGAAATTGGAGGAAACTTTATATATTAAACACTTTTTCTCACTAAGCAAAATAAAAACTGACTTTCCATAAGTATGAAACTTGATTAAACTACAATATTTGGATTCTGGAAAAACTCATTCTTTTTATAAAGCTAATATGCATACAAAACAGATAATCAAGCAAATATGTCCACAGAGAGAAAATATGAGCTTTAGATATAACTAGGGATAAGCTAATTTTTAAAAAATCTGAGACTAACAGTACATCAGAAAATAAAAAGTTAGCAAATAAATGAATCTTTGGTTGCCAATTATGGTGTGGCATTTAAAACATTTCCAAATCACACACATTTTTTTTGTTTGTTTGAAGAAGGGAATACAAAAATTTTAAAACAATTTTAATACAGTTTCTTATTTTAGGAACATATAAGGATACAGAAATATCTCATAATAAAAGAAAATCTTGTTTACAGGGGTGTAATATCCAAGGACCAGTTTTATCAGTCATTGGTGAAAGTGAAGTTAACTTAGAGGTTATTGAAAGGTTGAAAATTCTTAAGACACGTGCTGATGTCATGGTACAGAGGGGGGATGTATGCTTAAATACAAATGAAAGCATTTGCTAAACAAAAATTAAAGTTAAAGAAAGCTAGCTATCAAGATTTGACGACTAGGAATAATTTTTCTATAATTTAGTTTCATTTGACGACTAACGACTGCTGATTTCTACTCCTGTATCCACAACAAAACACTTTCTGCCAAATTGTTTTTGTGTTTTGACTTATTGCATCTGAAATTTTTATCCAAAGAGCAATTATAATGAAAGAAATAAAACACTGAATTAAAAAAACAACCTTTTAGTTCAAATAATTTTTTTATTGTAAACACCAAGAATGTATTAAATATTATTAAACAAAGACGTAACACTATGTGGAACTGATGCCACTGAGAAAATTTTGAAGACATAAGTATCTAATAAAAATGATAAAAATTTAAATTGGCTTTTGCTATAGTTAACGTTAAACAACCAAAATAATGCATACCACAAAGTAACTAAGCTTATAAAACTATCAGTTTTTGTAATTAACTGTTTATATAAAATTAATACATAGCATGAGTAATTTAACAAGTTCCTTGAGTTGCGGAGCACAGTAACAGGTTGAAGCACAGAAATTTCTGCACCTTCTTCATGATAAAGAGTCGGAAACTTTTCTTGTATCAAGCATGGTAATGTAAGTACTATAAATGTAAGTTCAGTATCTGAAATAAAAATAATAACACATTAAGGAAAACACACAACAAGACAGTTCAAATAAAATGTATCATCAAAGTACAGCAAAAATGGTAGATGAACAAAAAAAGAAAGAATAAAATTTAAATAAAATTTAAATTATAGCTCACAAGGCTATCAAAGCCTAACAGCTAATGTGCTCGCAGGTTCTGTGTGTAACGTGATAACTCTTTATATAAATATCAGATTTGCTTCAAATTTTATATGTAGGTTCATTCTGATAAGGCTCTTCACTGATTAGCATTTGAGGTTCATTTCTTAAATATGAAGGGGGGGGGAGAAGAGAGTGCTACGCTCCTTAATCTATATAAATATGCAGAAATCATGCAGAATCATCACATTTTCTTCAAAATTTGTTAATAGGTTCACTCTGATAAGGCACTTCCCTGATTAGTTTTAGGGGCTCATTGGTTAAGTATAAAGAAGGATGGCAATTAATCCACTGTCCAATAACTTACAGTTCATTTCTTTTATTTTTGGAAGGGCATTGTTCTTTGAAATAAGAGTATAAAATACAGTTGTATGTATAGCCTGCGAGCTCAATGTCACCAGTTTAACTGGGCACTTTCCTCTTTATTGCCTATTTTCGGACAGCACGAAAAAATTACATGACCAACTCATACTTGTCTTTCAGATATTCTTTTCCTGTATTATCATTAAGAGTTACAAACTACTTACATTATTAACCATATTTACAAAACATTTCTTGCAACAAAGTGTCTATTCCAGATTAGCAATGAATTTCCCTAACATGTACAGGTATACCATACCAGTAATAATAATAAAAAAATGAGGAATTTTATTCAAATTTATTAGTACGCCCCTATTATGTATCCTATATTGACACTAATCAAGGAATACACTATATTGCCATTGATTATGGGACACTTGCGATTTTAGATATTTTACTAAATATCTAGAAAAATACATGAGGAATCATCTCGAAACTCCTAGTGTATAAATATAATAGTATAAGTCATACATATCCGTGAAGATTTTTTCCCGAAACTCCAAAAGGGGCCGTCAACAAATTAAAAAAGAATGAATATCTTTTGAATAACCCTGTCAAAACTAATGTAGCAAAAGAGCTCAAACTCTAGATTGTAATTGAATGCTTTAATGTAATAAGCCTTGTTCATTTTTATGCAAATAGCATGCATACTCGCAGAGTAATTAAGGTTTTTATAAAAATGATCCCAAATTTTTCCAAGTTTTTTCCTTATAATTTTCAGAGTTCTTAATATAAAATATTATTTTTTTCAGAAAATATGACAAACAACATTGTACATAGTACCCTGTAATCAGAATTAAAAAATAATGAAAATTGTATAAAAAATGAGTTGGTTTGCTAAATAATTTTTTACTGCGCATGCGTCAACGATATCAAAATTTCATTTGCATATTATGTTAGCTAAATGTATAGAGCAACTTTTGTGAAAGTCACAAAATCATAACTTGAAAATTCTGACAATAATCGTCAATTGAATAAGTCGAAAATCCGTTATTCTCAAAATGAAGCAAAAACAAGAGGGGTTGAATCCATATATTCATTGATTAGTGTCAATATAGAATACACAATATGGGATGTACTACTGCATTTGGATAAAATCCCTCATTTTTTTGCTTCATTTTGGAAACAACGGATTTTGTCCTTTTTCTATAGACGATTACTTTCAGAATTTTCAAACTATGATTTTGAGACTTTTACAAAAGTTGCTCTATACATTTAGCTAACATAATATGCAAATGAAATTTTGATATCTTTGACGCATGCGCAGTAAAAAATTATATAGTAAACCTACTCATTTTTCATACAATTTTTATTATTTTTTAATTCTGATTACAGGGTACTGTGTGCAATGTTGTTTGTCATATTTTCTGAAAAAAAATATTATTTTATATTAAGAACTCTGAAAATTATAATGGAAAAACTTGGAAAAATTTGGGACCATTTTTATAAAAACCTTAATTACTCTGCGAGTGTGCAGTCTATTTGCATAAAAATGAACACAGTGTATTACAATAAGGCATTCAATCATAGTCTAGAGTTTGAGCGCTTTTGCTACATTAGTTTTGACAGGGTTATTCAAAAGATATTCATTCTTTTTTAATTTGTTGACGGTCCCCTATGGCGTTTCGGTAAAAACTCTTCACGGAGATGTATGACGTATACTATTATATTTATACACTAAGAGTTTCGAGATGATTCCTCATGCATTTTTCTAGATATTTAGTAAAATGTCTAAAATCGCAAGTGTCCCATAATCAATGGCAATATAGTGTATATGGATACAACCCCTCGTGTTTTTCCTTTATTTTGGGAATAACGAATTTTCAACGTATTCTATTGACGATTATTTTCAAAATTTTCAAGATGTGACTTTGCAACTTTCACAAAAGTTGCTCTATACATTTGGCTAACATAATATGCAAATGAAATTTTGATATCTTTGACGCATGCGCAATGAAAAATTATTTAGTAAACCTACTCAATATTCGAAATTTTTTTTTTTTTTTAATTCTGATTGCAGGGTATTGTGTGCAATGTTGTTTGTCACATTTTTTGAAAAGAATGTTACTTTATATTAAGAACTCTTCAAATTATAAGCAAAAATCTTGGGTAAATTTGAGACTGTTTTTCGGATTCGTAGAAAACCTTAATTTTTCTACGAGTATACATGCTATCGACATAAAAATGGACACAGTTTATTACAATAAGCCACTTAATCATAATCTACAGTTTGAGCGCTTTTGCTGCATTAGTTTTGACAGGGTTATCCAAAAGATATCCAAAAGGTATTCATTCTTTTTTAATTTGTTGACGGTCCCCTATTAGAGTTTCGGAATAAAACCTTCAGGGAAATATATGACTTGTACTACACTACCTGGCCATTGATTATCGTCCACTTGCGATTTTAGACATTTTGTTAAATATCTAGAAAAAATACATGAGGAATTATCCTGAAACTCTCAGTGTTTACACATAATAGTACAGGTCATATGTTTCCGTGAAGGTTTTTTCCAGAAACCTTATAGGAGACCGTCAACAAATTAAAAAATAATGAATATCGTTTGGATAACCCTGTCAAAACTAATGCAGCAGAAGCGCTCAAACTGTAGATTGTGATTAAGTGGCTTATTGTTATAAACTGTGTTCATTTTTATGTCGATAGCATGTATACTCGTAGAGAAATTAAGGTTTTTATAGAAATACTCCCAAATTTTTCCAAGATTTTTGCTTATAATTTACACAGTTCTTAATATAAAATAATAATATTTTCTGAAAATCTGACAAACAGCATTGCACATAATATCCTGTAATCAAAATTAAAAAATAATAAAACTTGCATAAAAGATGAGTAGGTTTACTAAATAATTTTTCACTGCGCATGCGTCGACGATATCAAAAATTCATTTGCATATTATTTTAGCTAAATGTATAGAGCAACTTTTGTGAAAGTCGCAAAATCATAGCTTGAAAATTCTAAAAAATAATCGTCAATGTAATAAGTTGAAAATCCATTGTTCCGAAAATGAAGCAAAAAAAATGAGGGATTGTATCCAAATGTACTAGTAAGATCCGTATTGTGTATTCTATATTGACACTAATCAATGAATATATGGATACAACCCTTCTTGTTTTTGCTTCATTTTGGAAATAACGGATTTTTAAGTGATTCTATTGACGATTATTTTCAGAATTTTCAAGCTATGATTTTGCAACTTTCACAAAAGTTGCTCTATACATTTAGCTAACATAATATGCAATTGAAATTTTGATATCGTTCACGCATGCGCAGTGAAAAATTATTTAGTAAACCTACTCATTTTCATACAATTTTTATTATTTTTTAATTCTGTTTACAGGGTATTATGTGCAATGTTGTTTGTCACATTTTCAGAAAATATTATTCGTTTATATTAAGAACTCTGCAAATTATAAGCAAAAATATTGGAAAATTTTGGGAGTATTTTTATAAAAACCTTCATTTCTCTTTATTTAATCACAATCTACAGTTTGAGCGCTTTTGATGCATTAGTTTTGACAGGGTTATCCAAAAGATATTCATACATTTTTTAATTTGTTGGCGGTCCCCTATAAAGTTTCTGGATAAAATCTTCACGGAAATAGATGACCTGTACTATATTGTTTATACACTGAGAGTTTCAGGATAATTTCTCATGTATTTTTCTAGATATTTTGCAAAATGTCTAAAATCGGAAGTGGACGATAATCAATGGCCAGGTAGTGTATTATATTTATACACTAAGATTTTCAGGATAATTCCTCATACATTTTTCTAGATATTTAACAAAATGTCTAAAATCGCAATTGGACGGTCATCTCTGGCCATATAGTGCATATCAGGAACTTTAGGGAACTGGCTAATTCTTTATTTCTCTTTTTGCTATATGGGGGAAAGTTGGGTGGAATGGGACTGTAGGTTTTTCTCTTTGTGCATTATTCTTAACATTTCATCGATCGCATACAAGATGAAGCAATGGTAATCCATTCTTCAGTTTACAAAAAATATTGATATGCATAGACTTGCAAATGTATGAAAGAAAAAATTATTTCAAAAATCCAATTTAAATTTGATTTATTTGCTCTCAATACATTAAAAGCTTGTTTATGTATAAATGTAATAGTTTCCCTATTTATGGAACATTATACTGTATATTATCCATAATTTAAACTAAGCCTAAAGCAGCATTTTTGTTTGAACAAGAAGTTTAACACAAACAAGGAAGTGGCGAGGAATGGGACATACCAGAAAAGGGATGAATGGGACGCGCCCAGCTCCTTTTTTTAATTAATAATAATGCTAATTGCTAACATGCAAATTTTTTAGAGGACAATATATTAATTATAACATTGATAATATATGCATTCATACTTCAAAATGTAAATAAATTGATGATTATTTAAAGGCGCAACGCTAGGCACAGAAAAAGACCCGGATGATAATGCAAAGTCTATGGGGGCGCTCTTTTCAAATAGCTCGCCGAAATTTTAATTTTTACGTGATTGTTTTGCACAAGCTTGCTGAGGATGATTCGCAACCGGCGTAGTTTTTACTTTTTCAGTTTTGGTTTCAGATTTTTTAAAAAAAATTACTTTAACTGACGAAATTGGTATAAACCGGTTCTGAAATTGAAACTATCGTTATACAAAAAATATAAAAGCAAAATCGAAAAAATAAAAACTAGGACGGTTATGGATCATCCTCAGCTGTCTTGTTCAAAAGAATCAGGTAAAAATATTAAAATTTGAGTTAGGTATTTCAAAAGAACGCTCCTATAGACTTTTACATTATCATCTTTACATTCTGAGCCTAGTGTGGGGCCTTAATGACACCTATGACAGAGAATCCTGAATTTTCATTCCAGTCATGAAGATACTAGAATTTTATATTGTGGCATATACATTATCAACTTGCAACCTTTGTTTGATTGTTTATCTTACTGAAACTATAGGTTATTTTGTGCCTTATAGCTTTTTTTAATTATTGCTGTCCCATAACTCTTAATGAGGAGGTATGAGACACATTTTGAAACTTACGTTCTCTTTAAAATAAAATAGTATTTGCACGTTATGTTTCTATATTGTTCAGGGGGATTAAAAAGTGTTTTACCTTGCATGCTATACATTGAATTTTTTCTTTTTGTATATATATATATATATATATATATATAAATTCTTTTGTAAAAAAAAGTCCCACACCACCCCACTCTCCCCTATATAGATATTATATATTAATACACCAATTACATGAAAATAGAATTTTTATCAATAGTATTAAAATACAGTTTAAGGGCTAACAGTTTATTGTATATCCTTAGGTTTTTACCACCTTCTCCCCAGGTTTTTACCGGTAAAAAGCCAACCCTGTTTATTGGTCTTGTTTCAGAACGGGTGGAATGAAAGATCGTTAAAAATTATGTCATTGGAAAAATGTTTAAGATTTATAAATGACAGTGCAAAAATCACCTTTAAAACACGAGATCTTCATCACCTGCGGAAAGTTTTCACATTTGTGTAAAATTACGATATAAGTTTTTATTCATTGTTATATTTTTTGAACACACACTATTTCTGTAAACTATTCTGAAAGTTCAGTGGAGTAAATACAGATTGTTTTCCTTTTATAATTTGAATGTTCATGACTACAAATTTGTCATATCGGATGATGTCGATGATTGAGAAAGGGGGGGGGGGACTGATTACGGTCTAATCAAACCTAAATTATTATTATTGAAAAAAAGTATTTTATTTTATTTAACCATAAAATTCTGCTACTAAATAAGGTTTAATGCGAAAAAATACTTTCGAAAAAAAAATGGGTGTAAATCTGCATAGCCGATAATCAAATCATAAGGTTTATTCAATTCAATATTCTAACATTTTCTCACCTTTTTGAAAGAAAATGAAACCAAAAGTATGAAAATATGAAGAATTGGGAGTAAGAAAACATAATGGTAAACCCAAGATACCGCTAAAATCGGGTTTTTAGGCATTTCCCACCAAGGTATGACTTGGCTGACTAATAACGTTTTAATATGCAAATCGAGGTTTTATCCGTGATTTTTATCCTTAAATGAGACTATATGATTGTCCGTGCTACCGCCTCCCGATCTTATCTTATTATGAAAATTATTTTGAAAATAATGGTGGTTAATAAGGGAAATATTAATATTGAAAACCCTGTAAATAAGTTTTGATTACTTTAAGATTTGCAAGTATTCAATTGTCTTAAATGAAAAAGTTACCCCCCCCCTCTCAAATAAAGACAAATCAGGTATACTGAAACAATATTAGAGAAGTTACGCGAGGCTGCAATATGGTGTGAATGAGCCTTTACAGGAGGGGTTCGGTTAGCATCTATCCGACAATATATGCAAAGCCGGCAAGATGCTGTCCGAGATCCCGTGTAAAGGTTAAAATTAAAACTTCGAGAATAAAATTAATTGCTTTTAACTGTATATAGACGCAAAAACATATTTTAACCTTAATTGCTCTGACAAAAATTGTCACATAACTACTGTGAGCTGTCTGTCAGACCGTTTAATCTGAAGATGAATAAAATGTTACATTAACTCTCAGAATACTATTTATGTATTAAACTTTATGTACAAGAATATTATAAATCAAATTCAGCTATTCAAAAGTATTTAGAGGTAGTAATAAGACTCCAAACTAAAATAATTTGACTAGTATCCATAGTTAAACTAAAAATTACAAGTTAAACTGTGAAACTTGAAAAACTCACGGTGTCTGAGACCACTAACAGCAGTTAAGGGTTACATCTAAACAGTTGAGCTTAAACACAAGGTAACATGGTCATAGAATATTCCGATTGCAACAAGATTCGTCTATAATAACTGATTTGTAATGAAAAAATATGTAAATATTTTTACAATCTTTCATTTCGCTCTTTCTAATTGTGCGCCCTTAAGATTCCCGTGCTTAGAGCAGTTTGCTCCAATTGCTCCTCGTTAGCTAAGGCCTCGAAAAATCATTTAAAAATATTGACATGTAAACGAGAAATTGTAAAATAACTACCTCATAGGTTTAACATTAGCAAGCGAGTATTTTGGTGAGAGTGTAGCTTGTAGCTTCATATATAATAAACTTAACAATCAATCATACTAACAAAAAAAATCTAATTTACTGTTTTTTTATGACATTACTTATAGGGATGTACGATAAATTAACGTAACAATAAAATAAAATAAAATAAAGTTAAATATTACCTTTAATCAGACTTTGCCCGGTTCACTGGTCGCGCAAATCGGATCATTAAGTGCTCATTGTTGTTTCATTGTAGCTCAGTGGTTAGTCCTCAATTAATATCGCCAATTTACACACTGCCATGTTTTGATTTGCTCACACCCGTAAACTTTACTTGCCGACACCGAGAGCAGAAAGACACGCGTCATAGCGCATGCGTAAGTTGCCAGTCACCCGATGAGGTGGTTACGAAGTGCATGGCACCTTATTTAGCTCCCATTATCCAGTAACAGATCTGTCGTCACCCCAATCGCATATTCAAGCTTCAATGACACCCTAGGGTTCCAAATGGCACCGCCTTTTCACCTCCAGGTCCCAAATGGCACCGGTTTGTCACCTTTATTTTTAACAGTGTATATTTGAAAATAAAGTCCGGCATGTGAGGCACTGGGATTAAGCTGCATAGTTTTTTGTTAGATTTGATTCATTCGTTCCAAAAATAAAGAATATTTTATTTTGTGCAATAATGCTTTTCTATGGCAAATCTAATGATTTTCAATTTTTTTTTTCCTGGAGAAAAAATGACACATTTCATTAATGGAATTCAATGATAAATGGATATTGAAATTTACCAGTTAAATTATTCAAATTGTTTTGAAATTTCGTCTATGCATTTGTCAGATTTTTAAAGTTATTACTGCAATAAATTTCAATTGAGCAATTTCCATTCGAAAAACCAAACTAAGAAAAAATAAATATGACGTCAGAAATAAAATTAAAATAGTACTTTGTTAAATATTAAACACGGAAATTTGTTTCATTAATAAGAATTTTTCTGACAAAAATGGGGGCATAATTAGAAGTAAAAGAAAAAAAATAATTATATTTTTAACAAATATTTCAATTGGTAAAATTTGACGTCATAATTGAACAAAAACAGGTATTTTATAGTAGCCGTTAAAAATACAAGAAACATGGATATCAACAACTCATGAAAAATAACGCCATTGCCGAAACTTCAGTGAAGGCTTACTTTGATGACACGAAATTTACTGTTTTTCATCTGTTAGTCTATTCTTCTGTATGTTTGTCTGTCCTGCTATAACTGCTACAAAATGCAATCAAAACATTTTTTTTTTTCTGAAACAAAATTGTAAAACTCTAGATTACTGAGTTTACACTTACAAAAGTTCCCTGATACATCAGATTTAGGTGTTTGTGGTTGGCAGGTTTGTAGAAGTATGGAGATAATGAAAAATATTTGTCCAAACTGTTATTTATTCTTATAAATCAAAATGTATAAGGAAATGCAAGATATACAATAACCATTAGCACAATTATTAGAAAGTGGCAAATTTAAATCAAATGATGCTATGGGGGGTTCAGGGGGGCTCCACCCCCTGAAGAAATCTACTAAAAAAAAAAAAAAAAAAAAAAAGTAATAGATCATGAAAATTTCAGAATATCCTAACATAACTAAATTTTTAATTTGCCGCTTTTGAAGAAAATTTCTAATTCTTATTTTATTCTTATAAGTAATTAAGTACTATGAAAATTTTAAATTAAAGTTTTCAAGAAGTTGAATATTATCCAAAGTGTGTTTAAAATATATATGTGCAAAGCTGACGTTGAGGCTCCTGATCTGCAGATTTATTAGTTATTTTAGTTTTTACTTATTTTAATGTTTTAATATATTGTAAGCCTTCATAATAGTTTCAATTTCATTGTTAATTACATTTAAATTACTGTTTTAGAAATATAAACACAGCAATGACCAGAAATCTGCAAAATTCTAAAATCAGCAAAATCTCTGGTCCCAAGCTGTGCGGATTCGAGGGAGTCTACTGTTTATATAAAAGGGAGCGTTTTTCAAATTTATAGGAAATGTGTTTGTAAAGCCTGGTATCAAAAATGAAAATTACACTTACTGAATTTGTAACAATGACGTCTGAGACGATCACTTCATCAGCACCAGCAGGAAATGCTGTAAGCAGAATATATCAAATTACAGAACTTAAACTAATCACAATGCTGAGGTAGTTTTTAACAGTAATTTAGTTTTCATTAGTTGAATTAACAAAAAGGAGCTCAAAAAACTATACTATACCTAATTTAGTATGTTTAGTCGGGGGACATAAGCAATAAAAACATGCTGGCCCCTTTTCAGAATTGTACTCGTATTTTTCGCAGTCACAAGCTTCACAACGTCCTCTTTTGACACCTCGTGGATCCATTGTCATTTTCCTTCAGAATAAAATTTTTTTTTATCAAATGTCACGAAAAAGCAGAATTTTTTTCAATACAGTTAAAACATTAAGACAAAAAAAAATTAATGTGTTGAATGCATCTCTAATTCATATCACATGCTAGTTGATACTGTGCTGGTACAAGATATGCTAGTTACAGGTACTTTTCTAGTTTAAATCTCCTAAGAATGAGGAAAAGGACAATGTTTTGAACTCGGCACAATGAATATTGCTGTCACCAAGTAAGTTTCCAGAATATGAGCTTAATATATGTTCAATTAAAATGCAGTTTTTGTGCTACATAAAGTCAGTTGAAATTGTCTGTAGTTCACATGTAGTTGATATTGTACCAGACCACAGTTACGTAAGAAACTTTTACAAAAAAAAAAAAAAATTGGTAAATTTCAGAGAAAGAAAACTATAAATACATTATCTTTTATGATTAAACTGACTTGTAACATCTGATAACTCTTCCAATGCATTTAAAAATTATGTGTGCATTGAATATATTAACACTTGCAAGGGAAATAGGATGCTTGTGCATGAATGACAGTCTTAAACACAGATTAAATTTTAAAAATATTCAAATGAAAATATCTTAAGATCGACCTGCGGATGTTAATACAAATTATCATAGGCTTGTTTCATTATAATAACATTTTTATCTCCGACTTTATGTAAATGAAAAATCATATGAAAATCTAATGTTTGAGGGTCTACAACAACAAACTCTTTACCCACTGTAATTTCATAAGCACATAAATCGACATTTCTTTCAACACTTTTTGATTTAAAACAGACAAACAAAGGCTTGTTATTTACATATAATATACTTTCTAGTTGACCAAATTGGTAGATTCCATTTTTAAAATTTAATATTATAAAGCATTTTTTTGATACATATTTTGTTCCATAAATCAATATCCATGGCATTGTGTAGATAATTTTATCATGTAAATTAGCTAAGATTGAGGAAAAAGGCAATGATTGTATAGTTATTTGTTTAACTGGGCCACATTGAATATTATTATCATCAAGTGAGCTATGCAGAATATGTGCTTGATATAACTGATGCTTTGTGGCTAAAGACATGGGAATATTTTTATAGTTCCTCATATTGTGCACAATTTCTTTAAAATACTGGTGTTTAGCTTCCATCCTCATTGACCAAAAATGTATCAAGGGGCCATATTTCATCAGAAGACTGGGATAATGCGTTAAGAAATGTTGTTTGGGAACTAAGGTTTTTCCATACAATGCTTGGAATGTTTCTAAATATTCCTCAATACATACTTGCAGATAATCAATCATGGTATTGGATGGACAAGGTGACAATATAATGCTACTAGCTTCTAATAGTATTAAATAATTTTCGAAATAAGGACAATCATTACAAATAAATTCTTGAATAATTAATGGTAACATATGTGCTAATAGCCACATTTGTGATGCTGTCTGATGTAAACTATCTAAATTTTTTATTAATGATGGTTTTTGGGGAATTTCTGAGTATCCATAATCAAATTGGGCTATTCTTTGATTTAGTTCTGTTAGTGATATTAGCTTGTCTTCAGTGCATATTTTACTTAAAAATAATCTAATGGTCAGAGGAAGAACACCCTCAAGAACATCATGCATGACATCGGGTGGAATGCCATCAATAACATGATAATTTTCTAAGGAGCTTAATAATGATCCCCTGTTTATGCCATACATTTTACTTACTTCTTTTTTATCTGTTCCATATGCAGCACTTAATTCCTCAATTTGTTTTTCGTGATTTTCTTCCGTTCTAATTAATTCTTTTATTTCCTTACATAATTTTCGTACATCATCTAACTCAGCCATACAAAATCTACAACAATGAAGTGCAGTAAAACCTTCCTTCAAACCAGCAACGCCATGGACACCAAGATTATCACCAGTAAGAGCAATCAATCTACCAAATACTTTGTTTCCATTCTGTAAAGCAAATCCATTTTCAAATAAACTAATATCTCGAACTATTGGTTCCAAAATTTGATCCATCCCATGCAATTTCACATATGAAGCTTTAACTACTGCAACAAGATTGATCATTTTCAGAGCGGACCTATACTTCGGAGAAATATTTCCAAAAACCATATAAAACATCCCCAATTTTTGATTTCCAGCTTTGGAACCAAGTGGGTTGCAAACTTCCAATTCATCATAATATAAAATGAACTGCAGTGCATTGGGATGTTGTTTTAAAAATGCACACTTCTGAAAAAGTAAGCCATCTTGAAATGACAACAAAACATTCCTTTTGTTGGTAATCTTTTCTGAGATTATTTTCTTCATTGTGTCACTTTGGAAAATATTGTTTACAATTTCTGGTAGGGGAATATACACCATGGATAAATCTTTAATTTTATATTGCATGCTGTTATTTATCCTGCCAGCAGGAACAATGGCCCTCGAGAGGTTAATAGCTACAGGTTTACTTATATGAAAATTTTTTGCAAAATAAGAATCTTGCTTGTGAACCGAATTCAAATTTTTAAAGCACATAATTGAACTTTCTATTATTTCTTCAGTGTCAACTATATCCGAGAGTGAAAGTGATTTTTCTGTTTTTAATGCATTGTCAATTTTGCTTATTGTATTGCTAACTTCATTTTGAATGAGGTCTTTCATCTTTTGTAAAATAACATTTAAATTGGAAGTAGTTACATTTGTTGTGGCTCTTAAATAAAGAATAAACTTTGCAATGTGTAGTTCTTTGTTGTTCTGCGTGCAGTCTTTATTGTTTTGCTCATTTATGAAAGGAGAATTTTCTGTGTCTTGTTGAAAGTGATGGTGATCTGTACCAACATTTTGGGAATTATCTGCAAAATCTATGTTGGATATGTAGTGCGATGAGGTGGACTTGTATTCGCTGTGTTTTCTATGTCGGTGAATGTACAAAGCATTGAATGTTTTGAATTTTCCCGGACAACCTTGAAGGTTACACTCAACAAAAAATCCATGATCGTGGAGATGAAAATCTCTAAGATGAGAATGCAAATCTCTTTCATATTTAAATTGTAGCTTGCAGGACTTGCAAGAAAAATTCATTGTTGAAACTAAAAGATAAATATATTTTTAAAAATTAAAAATTGGGAAATTTTAAGCATTTAAAATTAACAGTTTTAATTTATTTTAATGTGAGTTTATTAATATAGTAAAAATGTTGTCAAATGTACATTATAAAAAGAAAAAAAAAATTCTTAGTTATCCTGTCGACCAGATTACTGTCGCCAAATTCTAAGATTAAATGCAAACAATGATTCATCGCAAATGTCACATTCAATTGACATCAAATATGATATACGCGTTTGTTATGTTATCAATTGATTTTTAATTGACTAACTTAATGCTATTTTAATAATTTATTAGCTAATTTAACGATATTTTAATAACTTAGATATTTTAATGATTTAATTGATTAATTCAATGACTTTTTTATTTAAATTCATTAATTCTTCTAACTTAAAATTTCAGAATGGCAACATTTTTACATTTGTATAATTTCGAAAAACTGGTCGACAGCAGGGGTGCAGAATATGTTCGATCCTTCGATCTAGGATCGGCAGGAAATTTTAGCAGTTTGGGGGAAATTTTGCTGGAATATATGCAATTGATTTCGATTTTAGCAATGAATTACACAATAAAACCTGACAAATAAAAAGTTCCGTATGACGACTTTCCCAAAATTGTTCTCAAAATGTTATGTACCGTACATACTAGCATTGAAGTCAAGAAATTTTGAAAAAATAATTTGCTTCAAAGTGGGGGCAGGTCAACTCATATGCGAGGCAAAAAATCTAAATTTTTTTTCGAACTAAGAACAACAGTGATCTTCCGGAGTAATTATGCAATTGCGATCCTTCAAATTTCTAAGCTCTTTTTTAATGAATTACCCTACAAAAAAAAAAAAAAAAAAAAAAAAAGTAATTTTCTTAATCAAATATATTTTTAAATAGAACCTTGAATGACTTTAAAATATAACCAAAAACCTGAAAAATAAAATCAACCTGCCCCACAGTGAAAAAGATGCAATTAATCAGGTTTGCAGCAAAAAATTAGAGTCAATCAAACCAACAATTCTATACCTGTGGTAATACAGAATTTACATATGAGTATAACATATCGTAAAATCTTGGTGAAATTTTCATAAGGAATGGGGAAAATGTTGGGTGTGAAAACATTTTCTGCAACCCTGGTCGACGGCATAACTAAGAAGTACCGAAAAAAATTAATCTACAATATCTATAGTACACTGATGTTATGATATATTGCATAACACGCTTATAATAATTATCGGTGAAATGTCAAAATTAAATTTGGATGATTAAAATTTTTTTTTTTGTAAAAAGATGCTTTTTGTTTTCTCTACAAGTTTGACAGAATAATCAAAAATCAGTTAAGGAAGAAATTGAACTTGCTATAGGCCAATTTCGCAGGATACAGTGCCTGGTAAACCTTTTCAACTAAGTTATGCACAACAGCAGGCATTTCTAATTATTTTACATACCCAGTTTCCATTACTGCCTGTCTTTCCATTATTTTTTACTGGACATGTGAGAAAAATGCAAGACACTCATCAGCTGATACGGAGAAAAAAAAATCAAAAGTTTCTCCAATTGCTCACAAGAAAACACAAAATTTGCATATCAGAAGTGATATATCACAAAACTTAATCGACAAATGACAAAAGTTGTAAAAATCATTAAAAAAAACCCAAGAAATTTGTCAATTGATCAAGATTGAGAAGGGTGTGGAGAAAATCACAAAATTTAATCAATCATAGGAAAATGCCACAAAATTCTACTGATTAAAGGTCTAAACAAAAGTCTGCCCCCCCCCCCCTCCTTCCCAAGTGTGGACAGTTTCTTGGTAATTGACACGAAAGATTTTTTCAGGATTATATCTTCCACTATACATTATCTTTATCTAAGGAAAATTTAATGTGAACATTAAAATCTAGCGTTGACTCTAGAAAAACAGGGCTACCAGGCAGAAATTTTCCAAGAAGGAAAAAGGCCCCTTTTTTATTCTTAAAAAAGGGCACACTTGTACTGTGTTAAAAAAAAATATTTTGAACTGGTTTGTTTAGAGTCCAATAATATAGAAATTGCAATATTTTCTCGCAATCACTTGAATTTTCCAATCAATAAATGATTTCATTTAACAACCGATAAAGAATTTTGCTGTTTTTTCTCATGATTGAATGCTGAATTGAGTTTTTTTTCTGTCTGCTGATTGTCAAATTTCACAATACAGTCAAACCCTGTCAATACACGAATCAAAGAACTGACCAAAATTTTTGTTACTCAAAATTCGTAAGAAAGAATTATACTTTCCTCTCTTCATCAAAGAAAAAGGATAAAAAAATATTAGCTAGATTAAAACTTGGATAGACATTCATTGACTGGAAAATTATAAGAGTGATTTAATTACCCCAGAAAAGCATAGATTTTACATTACCTTGATGGTCTACCCTAAAGTTTTAATCAAGATTCGTGGCATTATTTACAAATATTGTAAATATATCTTTTCGCTTTCTATGCCTATGCACATAAAGTAGGGATGGGACGAATAGTGATTTGGCCGAATAGCCGAATACTGAATATTCGGCCGGCCGAATAGTAAAAAATTTTTTCCAATAAAAAAAATAAATTTTGATTGTATATAATTTAAAAAATAGGAGCTCATTAATAATTATTACTCTTAAATGTTTTTTTAAGTGTATTTTTAAATTTGAAAAATTTATTTTAACACAAAAAATTATGAAATTGCATTATATCCTTTATTCTAATGTAGATCAAATTGATTTTCAGTAAATCAAGATGGGAAAATATTTCCATTAAAATATGAAGAATGTACTTCACTTTTACTATCAATTGATACTTCTTGCATCCAAAATCAACAATATTTTTAATCTCTCTCTCTCTCAGAACTCGCAACGACATTTTCTGAAATAAACTTTAATGAAGTAAATTTGATCTAGTTTGTGTTTGTAAGAATTAGAATTTGTGTCCCTAGTGATAAGCAAATTTGTAAGAATGAGACTGTTCTGAAATCAGATGCCAAGCTTTAAATTGCAAATTATGTTAAAGCAAAAGGTTATGCTTAGAGTAGAATGCATATGTTAACAAAATCTTTGACATTTTAATCGGCACATATAATATTCAACTTCAATATTCCACTTATTCAACAAGCATTAAAAGGATAAACAGAAATTGATAACATGAAAGAAGGAAGATTAACTTAAAAATATATACATAATGTTACATATTTAAGTCAATAATTATGCAAATAATTATTTAAATGTAAAAACTATAGAATGAAAAAATTATTTTGTTGAGTATTTAGAATTTATATTAAAATATTTATAAAACCATCTTCATAAAGCAAGTTGTGTCATCTAATGTGCATCGAGTTTGACACCAGTTCTGCTTTCAGATGTACCGTTGTAATTGGAATGGTGATATATTATATTTAATTTTGAAAATGAATCTTCGTTGACACACCTAGTGAATAAATTTTTTTCATTTCTTACTTTATAGAAAATAAGTTATGAATTTCATAAGAGCCTTTTTTATATGTGCATGGAACTTGCAAACATTAATAAATATTCGAGCGTTTTAGAATAAGGCAGTGTTTTTATATCTTGAATTGTAATATGTCGTTCTCTAATGATGACATTTCCCGTACAATTAAATATTCAACTTAGGCAGCATTTTCTAGAATATCACTAACTTTTATAGAAAATACAGAAAGGCTGTATATTTTTTAGTATCTGAATAAATCTATATTTTGTAAGTAAGAGTGAAAATGACTTTATAAATGAAGTAGCCAATTTGGATTAGAGAAAAAAAAATGCAAGAATGAAATTTTTTAAAACCGAAAATTATTTGGCAAGATATCTTTCACTATTCGGCGAGATTTTAGCAGTATTCGGCAAGATATCTCTAAATATTCAGCTACAAGTATTCGGTCAACAAGCCTTCAATATTTGGCCAACCGAATATTCGACAAAAGGGCCGAATATTCGTCCCATCCCTAACATAAAGTAAATTAAAAATGTTAAATATGTTCGCGCACAGTCAAATAATGTTGCAGCGAATTTAAATCTACATTATAGTGGATCACGTTAAATAAAAATTAAACATTTGTTAGGGCGAAAATTAGAGAACTAATATTAAGATAAAGTATCAAACAAATAAATACCTGAATAAATCCTGTGGCGGTTAAGCAACTCGAAGGTTGTCTCCAGAAAAACATGGCGCTGGCGCGTGCGCGCAGCTTCGTTGCCATTTTTCAAAATCAAATTGAACTGGGAGCAGCGGCGGCCCAAATCAGGTGTCATGGAGTGCCAATTAGTCGTACCGAGGTCTATTTAGAAATGACGTTCGCTGAAGGACCTGTTTTGGGTTGGATTTTATGCCATTTGGGGATACTGAGACCCTTAATGTGCCTGAAACTCATAATAGGTGTATTACAACCCAAATTAGAAATAGGAAAGCTATTATGGGTGTTATTTGATTTTGGGTAACATCCTGAAATAGGTTTCATTTTTTACTGTGTAGACATTTTCCCACATTTTGTACGCG